>CM038144.1:148368342-148798076 GCA_021437245.1 Aegilops speltoides
TTTGCTTTGTCCTCCAATATGTCTCGCAAGTCCGCGGATTCCCTAGTGGCTTCAGCACTTTTTGAGCGATGCCGGGTACGGTCCCGATGGAGGGCCTAGATGCCTCCTCCGCGCCACGGGTGCTCGGTCCGCCAGACAGTAATCGGGTGATGAAGGTTTGTATGCTTCCTACTCTAGTCGGGGAGCAACTTGTGTTTTATGTAGCTTTTGAGGGGCGCTCGAAGTTCATATTTCGCCGCGAGGACCTCGTCCATCCGCTGCCAACAGGTCTTGATCAGCTTGAAGCTTGTTGTTGCTTTTTCTTTAGGCTATTTGCCATGGCGATAAGCCCGCGCTTAAAACGCCTTGTTCGACGGGATCCTCGCACGCATTTAATTCATCGCTGTTGAGGCTTGCCTCGCTCCGGAGGGAGGTATGTAATTGTCATCCAAGATCTCCTCATCTCGCCGCCTCTCTTGAGGGCTGGCTTCTCCGCCCTCCCCGTGCTGAATCTTGCCGAGGGGTTGTCTTCGCACTCTCGGGTGTTATTGTCTCCGTGCCGGAATTCCATTCTTGTTGTGGCGGATTTAGAGTGGCGCCACGCCAGGCGCTTGGGCTGTTTCTTAGAGGAATCTGCCTCACGCTTCTTTGCCGCCCCCATCCTTGGGGTGTCCACCATGTATATGTCGATGACGAGGTGGTCTTCTAGTGCCCCGTAGGCGCTGGTTCTGATCGCCTCCGCATCTTCGCCCATACCGCGATGTCTTCGGAGTCGTAGTCTCAGCATGTCTGCTAGATCGCCGACAGGGCTACAAAGTGGGTGGTGGTGGGCTTTGAATTTCTTCGTCGTCCACATCCCAACCATCCCGACCGCATTCCGCCAGGCTCTCCTGATAACGAGAGATGCTTTAGCGAATTTAGGATGTCGCCAAAGGGTGAGTGCTGAAAGATGTCCGCGGCGGTGAACTCCATGATCGGCACCCAATCGGACTCGATTGGTAGGGGCGCAGGAGGTTCGGAGTTCGGCAAGGAGTCCGGCACCTCGGAGTCACGGGCTTTACAGGGGACAAGGTCGGTATTCGGCTCCATCGCCGTAGAAGTTGCAGCTCCCGAGGCGGTGTCCAGCCACCTGTCCTCAATCTGCGCGGTCGGCTCCGAACTATGGGTCGAGCGACTCGTAGCGGCCTCTAGGGTACGTCCGTGGCAGAGCTAAGTCATGCCCATCGTGACAAGGCGGCACGCCGGCGGGCTCAATCCATCAAAGATCAAGTCTCCGCTGATGTCACCGTGAAGTTTAGGCTTCCAAACCCGACCGATGGCGTGGGCGAAGCTGACCGCTCCAGATGGCCAAGTGAATTGGCCCGCAGCAGAAGCCGCCAACATGAAGATCCGTCCGGGAGAAAAGTCTCACTGACGGCGTTGTTGTTGATTGAAGAAGCTATCGTTTATCGGTGATGACATAGAGGAACTCTCAATGAAAGCACCAATGTCGGTGTCAAAACCGCGGATCTCGGTAGGGGTCCCGAATTGTGCGCCTAGGCGGATGGTAACAGGAGACAAGGGACACGATGTTTTACCCAGTGTCGGCCCTCTCGATGGAGGTAAAACCCTACCCCGCTTGATTGATATTGATGATATGGGTAGTACAAGAGTGGATCTACCACGAGATCAAGGAGGCTAAACCCTAGAAGCTATCCTATGGTATGATTGTTGTAATGGTTGTGTCTCACGGACTAAAACCTCCGCTTATATAGACGCTAGAGAGGGCTAGGGTTACACAGAGTTGGTTACAATGGTAGGAGATCTACGATCCAGACGCCAAGCTTGCCTTCCACGCCAAGGAAAGTCCCATCCCGGACACGGACGAAGTCTTCAATCTTGTATTCATAGTCTTGGAGTCCGCCAATGATGATAGTCCGCCATCCTGACACCCCTAGTCCAGACTCCTCAGCAAGATGGTAGAGTGAGTGCTTGGAAACCTGCTAAGCTTATCCGTGATAGGCTCTCCAAAGTAAACGAAGGAGTCTCAACTCAACGTGACTCTCGTGTTGATGTTCTTCGCAATCTCTTCAACCGCTTCAAAAGACTTGACAATGAAAATGTTCAAGAACCTTCGATCGCTTCACCGATATCTCAAATGAGATTCAAGCACTCGTGCCACCGACATCACCGATCATGAGGTGGTGAAGAAATTGCTGAGATCACTCGATTGGCCATTTGACACTGCACTGATGATTCAAGAGTGTGCTGATTACAAGTCACTAGATCCCACGATATCCTCGAGAGGCTAAATACTCATGAGTTCCACCATCAAAAGAGAGATCTCTATGCTTCAAGCTATGGCGTAACACGCGCCTCAAGGCCAAGGTAGTGTTTGAATCAATGTGAAGATTCGTAGTAGCCTTGGTGATCCTCAAGAATTGAGCTAGAGCTAGCATCGCGTGAAGAAGTTCCGAAATTCTCAAGACGTGGTCGCTTGGAAAATCTTCAAGGTGCAAGGATTCCTCATCAAGTGACCATAAGAGAAGGCTATGCCACAAATGCAAGAAGCCCGGTCACTACATTCAAGATTGCCCTTAGTGGGACAAGGAACTAAAGAAGAAGAAATACAAGGATTACAGCTTCGATGATGCCAAGAAGAAGAAGAAATCTTCAAAGTCTTCATCATCAAAATCCTCAAGTCTTCATCACACAAGAAGAGCAGCTCCAAGAAGGCTCGCATTCATTGGCAAGGAAATGGATTCTCGAGGCGGAATCGAGGATAATGAGGAAGAGGAGGCATCCGAGGAGTCCGAGCCGTGTGTGGCAAGTCTAGCTCTTGCTACCGTGATTTGTCAGCAATTCTATCTTCAACTCAAGAAAATGGCAACACCAACAACGCCGATGAAGGCAATGACGACTACGCTCCACCTATTGCTTCATGGCAAAGGCTGCTAAGGTAACTAAATACCCGCCCTCCGAATCAAGTGAGGATGAATCGATGAAAATCTCAAGCCTAGCTACTCTAAACTTGCTAAGATTGCTATGAAACAACAAAAGGCTATTGAAAAACTTCAAAACATGCTAGACAAAAGTGATGATATGTTGGGTGATGAAATGGACCGACTAAAGACTTAATCGAAAATCTTCAGAGACTTCACTAAGTTTGACAACCTTCAAAGTCATCATAAAACTCTCTTAATCGATCACGAGAAGCTTTTATGAATTTCTTCAAAGAAAGCAAGATCTTGAGAAGCTAAGAGTGAGTTATGAAGATCTTCGTAAGGAGCGTGATTCATTACTTGCTCAACAAATCAGCGCTACTCGTAGAAGAATTTGATCCTCCATGCTTAAAGTGCATTGAACGTGAATCGCTAATTCTTCACCAATGTTCAAATGCTTCAAATGTTACAAATTCTTCACCGCCTTCGCTATCACTAGTTCCTCATCCGAGGACATTGCTAGTATCATCGACGATGCGTCTAAGGAATTGTATATCACGTGCATGTACAAAAGCCTCAAAGGGCATCGACTTTTGTGATGTGCTTAAAAGCAGATCCTCAATAGAAACCCTAGGAAAGAGGGTATTGCCTTTGAGAGGAAACTCAATGCGATGGAACATATTGAAGCCCGAGGAGTACCCCAAAACCTCATGGGTTGTGCAAAGGGACCTCCAATGATCCATCTAACTTATCCGGCTTTACATGTGAATCTCCTCATTCTTTTGATGAGTCATTTGACTCCAACTATAAACTGCTCAAAATCAGAATGGTGAAGTATTTACTAGATATGTTGGCACTAATCGCAGGAACGGTTCCCCTATGAAGAAAATCTAGGTTCCCAAAAGTTATGTTGAAAGTCTTCAGTGAATGTCCTCATGACACCACCAAGGAAGAATAGGAACCCTGATCAAACTCTTCATATGGACCAAATTCTTCACATGGATCCAAGTCCTCATATGGACCAAATTCTCACATGGATCAAATTCTCAAAAGGATCAAAATCCTCATATGAACATCATCGCTAACAACTCGCTTCGCAGGTAGAGCTAAGGGCTATGAATATGTGCATTATTCTTCAAATCATTATGTTCATAAGTCCTCAAGAATTTCTCTCGCTTATTCATATGCTTACCCTAACCCCTCTTATGTGAAACGGTGGACCTGTGTCCATGCCACCTTTCTCATATGGTGCTCGCAGAGTGATGAATTTTGCCACCCTCCGATGTGGGTGGTGAAGAAAAGAACTAATCTCTTATGTAGGTCAGTCTCCATACTGCTTTAACGATGAAGAATTTGGCCGGGGCCCGATAAAATGCTCGAAAGGACGCAGCGTAATCATGATGAAATGAACTTTCATTTCACGCTCCTCACATCGCTTATCGTGCTATTGCTTGATGAAATTGAATCGATGATACGATGTCATATTCTTCACCGATGAAGTATATGAGTTTGTAAGCTGCACTAATTCATCCGCAGGATGATCAACCCAAAGCAAATGAGTGGGTCCTCGATAGTGGATGTACAAATCACATGACCGTGACAAGAATCTATTGATGGATGCTCCCCTAACATCGCCACATCTCAAGCATATCATCTTCACCGACAAAGGCAAAAGTCGTATTGGGTCTAGGTAAGGTTCATCTCTAAGGACATACAGATGGACAAAGTCATGCTTGTCGAGTCCTTAGGATACAACCTCATGTCTGCCTCAATGCTTTGTGATCTTGATATGGTTGTTGTCTTTGGCAAGTATCGCTTGTGTTGTGATGATGGAAGTCGACAATTCCAAAGTCTTCAAGGCTTTAGGAGAGGAGACTTGTACATTGTTGATTTCTACAGACCACAACCCGTCGGTGATTACTTGCAAAAGCTTCGTATACTGGCTATGGCATCGACGACTTGGTCATGCGGCATGAGGAATCTGCACACGCCAAGAAGAAGCATGTCATTGGCATTGAGAATGTCAAATTCCTCAAGGATCACTTAGCGGAGCCCGTGAAGTCGGGAAATGACTAAGGCCAAGCATCCAAATAACACTATCATGACCACCACTCGACCATTTGAATTGCTTCACATGGATCTCTTCGTCCTAATCATTATTCTCACGTGACTAATGATGCATCTCTATATGGCTTTGTTATTGTTTATGATTACTCTCACACATGGGTACACATTGTTACTTAAAACATGAAGTGCGTGAAGTCTTCAAACGATTTTCCTCGAGGGCTTCAACCAACTTTGGTGTGAAGATCAAGCACATCAGAGTGACAATGGAACTGAGTTCAAGAATTCGGTCTTAATGACTATCTTGATGAACTTGGTATTACTCATGAGTTATCCGCCTTTTTGCTTTGTCCTCCAATATGTCTCGCAAGTCCGGCGCGATTCCCTAGTGGCTTGCATTTTTGAGCGATGCCGGGTACGGTCCCGATGGAGGGCCCAGATGCCTCTCTGCGTCATGCCACGGGTGCTCGGTCCGGGCCAGACAGTAATCGGGTGATGAAGGTTTGTATGCTTCCTACTCTAGTCGGGGAGCAACTTGTGTTTTATGTAGCTTTTGAGGGGCGCTCGAAGTTCATACTTTTCGCCGCGAGGACCTCGGTCCATCCGCTGCCAGCCAGGTCTTGATCAGCTTGAAGCTGTTGTTGCTTTTTTCTTTAGGCTATTTGCCATGGCGATAAGCCCGCGCTTAAAACGCCTTGTTCGACGGGATCCTCGGCACGCATTTAATTCATCGCTGTTGAGGCTTGCCTCGCTCCGGAGGGAGGTATGTAATTGTCATCCAAGATCTCCTCATCTCGCCGCCTCTCTTGAGGGCTGGCTTCTCCGCCCTCCCCGTGCTGAATCTTGCCGGAGGGGTTGTCTTCGCACTCTCCGTGTTATTGTCTCCGTGCTGGAATCTCCATTCTTGTTGTGGCGGATTTAGAGTGGCGCCACGCCGGGCGCTTGGGCTGTTTCTTAGAGGAATCTGCCTCACACGCTTTGCCGCTCCCCATCCTTGGGGTGTCCACCATGTATATGTCGTGATGACGAGGTGGTCTTCTAGTGCCCCGTAGGCGCTGGTTCTGATCGCCTCCGCATCTTCGCCCATACCGTCGATGTCTTCGGAGTCGTAGTCTAGCATGTCTCGTTAGATCGCCGACGCGGCTACAAAGTGGGTGGTGGTGGGCTTTGAATTTCTTCGCCCCCACATCCCAACCATCCCGACCGCAGTCCGCCAGGCTCTCCCGATAACGAGAGATGCTTTAGCGAATTTAGGATGTCGCCAAAGGGTGAGTGCTGAAAGATGTCCGCGCGGTGAACTCCATGATCGCACCCAATCGGACTCGACAGGGCGCAGGAGGTTCGGAGTTCGGCAAGGAGTCCGCACCTCGGAGTCACGGGCTTTACAGGGACAAGGTCGGTATTCGCCCATCGCCGAGAAGTTGCAGCTCCCGAGGCGTGTCCAGCCACCTGTCCTCAATCATGCGCGGTCGGCTCCGAACTATGGGTCGAGCGGACTCGTAGCGGCCTCTAGGGTACCGTCCGTGGCGTAGCTAAGTCATGCCCATCGTGATGCGGCGGCACGCCGGCCGGGCTCGAATCCATCAAAGATCAAGTCTCCGCGATGTCACCGTGAAGTTTAGGCTTCCAAACCTCGACCGATGGCTGGGCGAAGCTTTCGACCGCTTCCAGATGGCCAAGTGAATTGGCCCGCAGCGGTGAAGCCGCCAACATGAAGATCCGTCCGGGAGAAAAGTCTCACTGGACGGCGTTGTTGTTGATTGAAGAAGCTATCGTTTATCGGGTGATGACATAGAGGAACTCTCAATGAAAGCACCAATGTCGGTGTCAAACCGCGGATCTCGGTAGGGGTCCCGAATTGTGCGCCTAGGCGGATGGTAACAGAGACAAGGACACGATGTTTTTACCCAGGTTCGCCCTCTCGATGGAGGTAAAACCCTACCCCGCTTGATTGATATTGATGATATGGGTAGTACAAGAGTGGATCTACCACGAGATCAAGGAGGCTAAACCCTAGAAGCTATCCTATGGTATGATTGTTGTAATGGTTGTGTCTCACGGACTAAAACCCTCCGCTTATATAGACGCTAGAGAGGGCTAGGGTTACACAGAGTTGGTTACAATGGTAGGAGATCTACGATCCAGACGCCAAGCTTGCCTTCCACGCCAAGGAAAGTCCCATCCCGACACGGACGAAGTCTTCAATCTTGTATTCATAGTCTTGGAGTCCGCCAATGATGATAGTCCGCCATCCGACACCCCTAGTCCAGACTCCTCAGCAAGATGGTAGAGTGAGTGCTTTGGAAACCGCTAAGCTTATCTGTGATAGGCTCTCCAAAGTAAACGAAGGAGTCTCAACTCAACGTGACTCGTGTTGATGTTCTTCGCAATCTCTTCAACCGCTTCAAAAGACTTGACAATGAAAATGTTCAAAGAAACCTTCGATCGCTTCACCGATATCTCAAATGAGATTCAAGCACTCGTGCCACCGACATCACCGATCATGAGGTGGTGAAGAAATTGCTGAGATCACTGATTGGCCATTTGACACTGCACTGATGATTCAAGAGTGTGCTGATTACAAGTCACTAGATCCCACGATATCCTCGAGAGGCTAAATACTCATGAGTTCCACCATCAAAAGAGAGATCTCTATGCTTCAAGCTATGGCGTAACACGCGCCTCAAGGCCAAGGTAGTGTTTGAATCAATGTGAAGATTCCGTAGTAGCCTTGGTGATCCTCAAGAATTGAGCTAGAGCTAGCAATCGCCGTGAAGAAGTTCCGTAAATTCTCAAGACGTGGTCGCTGGAAAATCTTCAAGGTGCAAGGATTCCTCATCAAGTGACCATAAGAGAAGGCTATGCCACAAATGCAAGAAGCCTGGTCACTACATTCAAGATTGCCCTTAGTGGGACAAGGAACTAAAGAAGAAGAAATACAAGGATTACAGTTCTGATGATGCCAAGAAGAAGAAGAAATCTTCAAAGTCTTCATCATCAAAATCCTCGAAGTCTTCATCACACAAGAAGAGCAGCTCCAAGAAGGCTCGGGCATTCATTGGCAAGGAAATGGATTCTGAGGCGGAATCTGAGGATAATGAGGAAGAGGAGGCATCCGAGGAGTCTGAGTCAGGTGTGGCAAGTCTAGCTCTTGCTACCGCATTTGTCAGCAATTCTATCTTCAACTCAAGAAAATGGCAACACCAACAACGCTTGATGAAGGCAATGACGACTACGCTCCACCTATTGCTTCATGGCAAAGGCTGCTAAGGTAACTAAATACCCGCCTCCGAATCAAGTGAGGATGAATCGATGAAAATCTCAAGCCTAGCTACTCTAAACTTGCTAAGATTGCTATGAAACAACAAAAGGCTATTGAAAACTTCAAAACATGCTAGACAAAAGTGATGATATGTTGGGTGATGAAATGGACCGCACTAAAGACTTAATCGAAAATCTTCAGAGACTTCTTGCCTAAGTTTGACAACCTTCAAAGTCATCATAAAACTCTCTTAATCGATCACGAGAAGCTTTCTGAATTTCTTCAAAGAAAGCAAGATCTTGAGAAGCTAAGAGTGAGTTATGAAGATCTTCGTAAGGAGCGTGATTCATTACTTGCTCAACAAATCAGCGCTACTCGTGAAGAATTTGATCCTCCATGCTTAAAGTGCATTGAACGTGAATCGCTAATTCTTCACCTCAATGTTCAAATGCTTCAAATGTTACAAATTCTTCACCGCCTCTCGCTATCACTAGTTCCTCATCCGAGGACATTGCTAGTATCATCGACGATGCGGTGGCTGAAGGAATTGTATATCACAGCATGTACAAAAGCCTCAAAGGGCATCGACTTTTGTGATGTGCTTAAAAGCAGATCCTCAATAGAAACCCTAGGAAAGAGGGTATTGCCTTTGAGAGGAAACTCAATGCTGATGGAACATATTGGAAGCCTGAGGAGTACCCCAAAACCTCATGGGTTGCTGCAAAGGGACCTCCAGTTGATCCATCTAACTTATCTGGCTTTACATGTGAATCTCCTCATTCTTTTGATGAGTCATTTGACTCCAACTATAAACTGTTCAAAAATCAGAATGGTGAAGTATTTACTAGATATGTTGGCACTAACTGCAGGAACGGTTCCCCTATGAAGAAAATCTAGGTTCCCAAAAGTTATGTTGAAAGTCTTCAGGTGAATGTCCTCATGACACCACCAAAGGAAGAATAGGAACCCCAGATCAAACTCTTCATATGGACCAAATTCTTCACATGGATCCAAGTCCTCATATGGACCAAATTCCTCACATGGATCAAATTCTCAAAAGGATCAAAATCCTCATATGAACATCATCGCTAACAACTCTGCTTCGCAGGTAGAGCTAAGGGCTATGAATATGTGCATTATTCTTCAAATCATTATGTTCATAAGTCCTCAAGAATTTCTCTCGCTTATTCATATGCTTACCCTAACCCCTCTTATGTGAAACGGTGGACCGTGTCCATGCCACCTTTCTCATATGGTGCTCGCAGAGTGATGAATTTTGCCACCCTCCGTATGTGGGTGGTGAAGAAAAGAACTAATCTCTTATGTAGGTCAGTCTCCATAATGCTTTAACGTATGAAGAATTTGCCGGGGCCCGATAAAATGCTCGAAAGGACGCAGCGTAATCATGATGAAATGAACTTTCATTTCACGCGTCCTCACATCGCTTATCTCGTGCTATTGCTTGATGAAATTGAATCGATGATACTGATGTCATATTCTTCACCGATGAAGTATATGAGTTTGTAAGCTGCACTAATTCATCCGCAGGATGATCAACCCAAAGCAAATGAGTGGGTCCTCGATAGTGGATGTACAAATCACATGACCGTGACAAGAATCTATTGATGGATGCTCCTTAACATCGCACATCTCAAGCATATCATCTTCGCGACAAAGGCAAAAGTCGTATTGGGTCTAGGTAAGGTTGCGATCTCTAAGGACATACAGATGGACAAAGTCATGCTTGTCGAGTCCTTAGGATACAACCTCATGTCACCTCAATGCTTTGTGATCTTGATATGGTTGTTGTCTTTGGCAAGTATCGCTTGTGTTGTGATGATGGAAGCCGACAATTCCAAAGTCTTCAAGGCTTTAGGAGAGGAGACTTGTACATTGTTGATTTCTCTACAGACCACAACCCGTCGTGGTGATTACTTGCAAAAGCTTCGTATATGGCTATGGCATCGACGACTTGGTCATGCCGGCATGAGGAATCTGCACACGCCGAAGAAGAAGCATGTCATTGGCATTGAGAATGTCAAATTCCTCAAGGATCACTTGTGCGGAGCCCGTGAAGCCGGGAAAATGACTAAGGCCAAGCATCCAAATAACACTATCATGACCACCACTCGACCATTTGAATTGCTTCACATGGATCTCTTCGTCCTAATCATTATTCCATTGTGACTAATGATGCATCTCTATATGGCTTTGTTATTGTTTATGATTACTCTCACACATGGGTACACATTGTTACTTAAAACATGAAGTGCGTGAAGTCTTCAAACGATTTTCCTCGAGGGCTTCAACCAACTTTGGTGTGAAGATCAAGCACATCAGAGTGACAATGGAACTGAGTTCAAGAATTCGGTCTTAATGACTATCTTGATGAACTTGGTATTACTCATGAGTTATCCGCTTCCTTATACTCCTCAAAGAAATGGCGCCGTGGAGCGCAAGAACGTAACTCTTGTTGAGATGGCTCGACTATGCTTGATGAATACAAAACGCCTCATCGCTTTTTGGATTGATGAAATTGATACCGCTGCCACATCATCAACAGAGTTTATCTTCACAAATTCTTCAAGAAGACTGCCTATGAACTCCTCACTGACAAGAAACCCAATGTGAGTTATTTCAAAGTCTTCGGTGCTAAATGTTAGATTAGGGATCCTCATCACAATGCTAAATTCGCACCAAAAGCACATGAAGGTTTTATGCTTGGTTACGGAAAGGACTCGCACACCTACAGAGTCTTCAACATCGCAATTCACAAGATTTTTGAAACTGTAGATGTGCGGTTCGATGAAACTAACGGATCACAAAGAGAGCACCTACCTTCTGTGATAGATGAACCAGCACCTAAAGATTTTATCAAGTTCAAGGCTACTAAGGATGTCATTCCTACCAAAGAATCTACTGAAGAATTCATTCCAGAACGCAAAGATCGTCGAGCTAATGTACTTGAGGAAAATGCTGAAGAAAATGGTGTTGAAGAAAATGCTGATCAAATTCCTCGACGACAACCAGCTCATCCTCGTGTTGCAAAAGAAGTGCAAGTTGAAAAGATCATCGATGACATTGAAGCACCAGGTCCTCTCACACGCTCAAAAGCTTCACATTTATCTAACTTTTGTGGGCACTATGCTTTTGTCTCTATCACAGAGCCCACTAAGGTAGATGAAGCATTTCTGGAGCCTGAGTGGATTCAGGCCATGCAAGAAGAATTACATCAGTTCGAGCTCAATAATGTCTGGGAATTGGTCAAACGTCCAGATCCTCGCAAGCATAATATCATTGGCACAAAGTGGATCTACCGCAACAAGTAAGATGAAAATGGCCTTGTGGTGAGGAATAAGGCATGACTTGTAGCTCAAGGCTACACACAAGTTGAAGGAATTGATTTCGATGAAACTTTTGCACCTGTTGCTAGACTAGAGGCTATTCGCATATTACTTGCTTATGCTAACAATCATAATATCACTTTATATCAAATGGATGTGAAAAGTGCATTCCTCAATGGTAAGCTTGAGGAAGAAGTATATGTTGCTTAACCCCTAGGTTTTGAAGATCCAAAGAATCCTGACAAAGTCTTCAGACTCAACAAGGCCCTCTATGGACTCAAGCAGGCCCCTCAGGCGTGGTATGATACTTTGAAGGAATTCTTCGTGAAGAATGGCTTCACACCCGGTTCACTCGACCCTACTCTCTTTACTAAATCTTATGATGGTGAACTGTCTGTGTGTCAAATATACGATGATGATATTATGTTTGGCTGTACTGACCAACGTTATAGTGATCAATTTGCCTATATGATGAGTGAAGAATATCAAATGTCTATGATGGGAGAGTTGAAATTCTTCTTAGGTCTTCAAATTCGTCAACAGCACAATGGCATATTCATATCTCAGGAGAAATACCTCAAGGATGTTCTGAGGAAATTCGGCATGCAAGATTGCAAAGGAGTCAAAATTCCTATGCCCACAAATGGCCATCTATGCACTGATGAAAATGGTATTGACTTCGATCACAAGGTATACCACTCCATGATTGGTTCTTTATTGTACTTATGTGCATCTAGGCCAGATATAATGCTTAGTGTTTGCATGTGTGACCGATTTCAAGCTACACCGAAGGAATCACACCATAAGGTTGTGAAGCATATTCTTCGATATCTAGCTCACACACCAACACTAGGACTATGGTACCCCAAGGGCTCTACTTTTGATCTCATTGATATTCTCGACTGACTATGTCAGGTGATCGTGGACCGCAAGTCAACATCCGTACTTGTCATTTCTGATGATCTTTGGTTTGTTGGTCCTCAAAGAAACAGAATCGCGATCACCGCTTCACCGCTGAAGTTGAGTAGATTGCTGCTGGTTCTTGTTGTGCTCAATTGCTGTGGATGAAGCAAACTCTCAAGGACTATGGCATCAACATGAAGAATGTGCCTCTCATCAGGACAATGAGAGTGCCATCAAGATTGCTCACAACCCTGCTCAAAGACTCAAGACAAATCACATTCAGATTCGCCATCATTTTCTTCGTGATCATGTGTTGAAGGGTGACATTTCTATTGAGCATGTGAAGACTGAAGAACAGCTAGCCGATATCTTCACAAAGCCCTTGGATGAGAAGAGATTTAGCAAGTTGCGGTGTGAGCTAAATTTCTTAGAGTCTTCGAATGTTCTTTGAAAAGGACACCCATCCTAACATTTATGCAAAATTGATGACTTAGATGTGCAACACATGAAGAAACGTTTTTCTTCAATCAATGAAGAATAACACTCTAAGTGTGAAGAAACTAATGAAGAATTTGATTCTCATAACCCTACGACAATTGTATGCGGTGTCTGAAATCATCATTCTTATACGGTGGGTCACGCCACCACAAAAAGTTGAAAATCTTCAATTTGAGTTTTCCTCAGTGTTGAAATTCCTCAATTGTTCAAATTCTTCAACTTTTGAAAATCTTCACTATTTCCGTCGTCTTTCTTCATTGGCTATATATATGGGTTTATGTCCGCTACAGCATTCACTTATGGCTATTTCTTCAAGTTGCATTTTCTGCTAAGTGAATGTGATCGGACCCTTCCCCCTCTATGCTATACTCAACCCAATCTATTCACCAATTCTTCATGTGCGTTCTATATGAAACTCGTTCAACATCTTCACTTTGTCCTGTCAGCTGAAGAAATTGCGAACGGAACTTTAAAACTAATCTTATCCAAATTTTCGGTTTTGCCGCTCAAACCGTCCCGTATCCCACGATAGACTTATCTATTCACCCACGATCTAACAAGATCTCCACTTTTCAGTACGTCGGTGACACATGTCAAGCGAATGAGAAGGGCCAGGGGCACGTTCGTCCTAAATCTTCTAAGTAACAGTTTTCACCGTGACTATAAATACCCCTCACCCTTCCTCACTTCCTTTATCCGCCGACCGCTTTCTCTCTCTCGCCGAGCTTCAAACCCTAGCGCCGCTTACTCCATCTTCGCCGGTGAGGAAGAGCTTCACCGCTTCGACTCGTCATTGTCAGATTTCGTGCCGGGCCGCTGAAATCTTCACTCCGCCGCCATAGTTGTCTTCCTCCGCCAAGTTAGGGCGTGAAGATCCGAATCGACGAGCTTCAAATCTACACTTCGCCTCGTCGTGTTCTTCATCCAGGTAATTAAAAGTTACTTTATCGCCTCTTTGATTCAAATTTTCTCACAAAATCTTCAAAGGTGTTTTATTCTTCAAACCTCACACACAAAACACCTCACTAGTCATCTCTGTTTGATTCGCTTCTAAGCATCATTTTTCTTCAAGATTCCTCAATTGTGTGGATCGCCGATCTATACAACTCGAACCTAAGACAAAGTACGCTTAGTGAAATTCTTCAAGACTCATCCGTCAAATACCTCAAACTTGTTCATTCTGAAAACCTTCGAGAACGATATGACCTCTTCAAATTCCTCGCAACTATACTGCTCACAGATACTCATGTCCGCTTGTTGAATCACTAGGTTCTCACCAACTTAACTCATTTGCAGCGCTCCTCAAGAAAAGTTGCATACTTTTCAGAGAATTCGATTGTTCAAATTCCTCAACTGAACAATATGGCAGAAGGTAAGAAACCACGTAAAGGAGGAAAGAAGCTCAAGTCATGACTGCTTGAAATACCTAAGGACATCTATGCCGACTATTGCACACCCGATGAGGCTAAGTTCGAAAGGAGAATAAAAATCAGCGCAAGGTGCGATACAGAGGATTGAAAGGAGATGGGTAGAGAATGGAGGAGTACAGATATGTAACTCCAAAGTATATGAAGAAATTTTCTAAATCCTCCATGCCCAAGAGCTCCATTGGCACTGGTCAAGAAGTTGACCCCACCAAAGATCAAGCTGCAGTGAGGATTTTCCCAAGAATGGGCCAAACGCTGCCAAGTTGGCAAGACAAGCCAAAGAAGCAAAGGAGGAAATTTAATGAAGACTCACGTCACCGCCACAAAGGCCTCGACAAGCCTAGAAAATCAATGGAAAAGAAGCCCGCCACAAGCCAAGTGTTTCACCAACTGTGTCCTCACGGCCAAATTCCTCAAGAATGCCCTCACGGCCGAATCTTCAAAGCCCTCACGGCCAGATTCTTCAAAGCCCTCACGGCCAGTTCCTCATGCCGCCTCCCGCCTCCAAAGTCCTCGCCTCCTCCCCAAAGTCCCTCAGCTGTCCGCAAAGTCCTCAACACCTGACATTTGGCCACATGCCAAAGGATCACTGCATCTCTATTGCCTCCGTGTCTCAAATGAGTTCCTCATTGCACCAAATTCTTCATCAGCCCCACTCTCAAGACCAAGGCAACCATCGGACGAGGTCCTCGGCCTAGTCCAAAGAAGAAACAGTTGCCTTCCAAGTGCCATCTCGACGATGAAGTCGATGATGATGAACTTGCGTAAATCATCGAGACAGCAAGAAAGGTCCGCTAGAGCCAAAGGCACAAATGTGCCACTTTTTTGGATCCAAAGGTGATCCTCGACTACATTGATCTCTCGCACAAGGACCCAAACACTCCTATGCCTGATTTTCATTTGACTCGCCAAAGTCACGTGTCAATTCCATTTCATCAATGAAGAAAAATGGAAATTTGAGAGAAGGCCGATAAATCAAGAAGGCTCAGCCAGAAAGAGAAGTTCTCGAGGAAAAACGTTGTCAAAATGACAACCGTGAACTCTCACGATCCAAATCAAATCAAAGCCCTCAAATGATGATTTCAATGCTTATTATGCTGATTGGCAAGGAGCCAAAGTCGTTCAAGTAAAGTGACCGAGAAGTTCACCAATGTTGTAGCCCCATCGCAACAAGAAATTCCTCAAGTCAAGCCTCTGCTCAAGAACCAAGAACATGCTAGCACTGGCGATGACTTTCAGTGCTGCCGATGAAAATGCTAGCCCTGTGGTCTGATGACTCCATTCCACCACCGAAGACATTTCCGTGGCATCCACTAGTGGTGCGCCTAAAGAAAATGAAGAAGTCAGGCAATCAGACCACCAGCTCGAGGAAATTCAAACAGATTCCTCAGCTCCTCCCGCGCTTACACCAACTTCTACCCTTCCATCTCGATCCGATGTGAGGAAGACCAAGGTCGAGAGTGAGCTGCAAAGGAAGAAAAGGAAAGCATCATCTGCTTCATTCTTCACTCAAGAAAATGAAGACTATGACCAGCTCACTTGAGAATCCAATTGATGTTGTTCCGATTTCTCCATACCATCAAAGGACCTTGTTCCTTTTGGTGAAGAATATGTGATCCCTAGCGGATCTCGATGAAGAAAATCATTCTCCGCTTCGTCAGAAAGCAGATTGATGAAGAAATTGAAGTGGATGCGATCCTTCAACACTGCTGCTTCCTCGCCAATGCCTTAGTTCACAAATCAAGAGGTCAAGGCTGAAGAAATGGAAGATGAAGACGTGGATATTGGATGCACTATGCTGTGATGAATGATGACTTTTGGGAAAGTCAAGATCCCACCTCCACACTTCACCCCACTATAGCAAATACCTCACCCCCGCACCAACCTTTCAAATGGGCTCAAGAAACTCATCCCACCTCGCTCAGGCATGAAGAAATTCCAGCCACTAGTGTCAAGAAACCGCGTCATTGACACTTTGAACATGCAGATCGCCATCAAGAGGAACCAGAAATTCTCACCGACGAACCGGAGATTGCGATTCCTGAGGTTGTGATGCAAATCACTGACACTCATGTGCCCAAGCCAAAGGATCCATCCTCAAAGAAGCAAAAGTTCAAGGCTGCTGATTTCTTCAACGAGCATGTGTTCTTCATCGACTACAATCCCTATGATTCTCGCTTCGATAAGGAAGAGGCGCTTTAGACCGCTAGTCAAGCAAATTTCTATTCCTCTCAGTATATTCGACAAAGACAAAGTCTTCGATCATGCACACATTCCTCACGTGGACATGGAATCTCCGCTGCTTCGAGCCGCCTCTGTTCTTCACGATGTCGGATTGCTGAATTTCTCAGACCGACATCTCGTGATTGGAATGAAGAACTCATTCTTCAATTTTTGCAACACCGCACATCACAGAAATTTCAAGATGTGACCTCATGGGTGCTGGATCGATGTCGAAAATACTCACTACAAGGCACCAAAGAATCGAATTGCTTCGCCCTCCCACTCGGCCCCTCCCTTGATGGTGCTCGCTATGCCTACAAGTGAGCCTCGAGCTACAAATCATTACATGCAAGTGCCGATGAAGCCTTTGAAGCTGTGGCAGGCCCCACTTAACCAAATTCTCGTCAAGGAATTACTATATGTGCCTCGACTGCCTATCGCATTCGACGAAGACAATGAGTCCTACCAAAGGCCACGACTCAAATGATGAAGAAGTCGCTGGCATCATGAAGAATATGCTTTTCAATATCATTCATGGCGCTCTCGCCAACTTTCATGATTTCTTCATGAGGACTCGCAAATATTGCTATGTCACCATTTGAGCCGAAGCCTTATGCGCCGTGGATTATGAGGTTCATCAGACAAGGTCTTCACTCAACTACAAGGCTGATATCAACCATGGCAGCTACTTGCCTCCAATTGAAGTCCTCAAATGGACATTTTCTCACCGATGACAAAGGCAAGGCAATCACTGGATAGATGAAGGCGTTCGTCCATTGATGGTCAATTTTGCAAGGCTGCATCCTACTCCACCAATGATGACTCGCCACACATGACTCGCCGCCAACATCTCCGCCAAGCAAATTCTCAAGCCACAAAGACTCAGCGTGATGATTGATCATGAGTTACCCTCGCCTTCATCGAAAGTTGATCGCAATCATAAATGGGTCAAGTGTCGCTTGGTTCAATTCTATACAACATGACCTCAACACACAATGCAATGAAGAAAACCAATACTACCTCCATGAAACCTTCAACCGCACTCGGCTGTTCTATCTCATGTCTACAAATAAGAAGATCTCAAGAGCGTGGGTCCCAAGGAAGAATTTGACTAGTCCGCACTTCCATCAAGAAATTCAAGAAGGTCAAGGTTCCTTCCTTGGTGGCTAGCTCCTATTCTTCATCGCACGACAATCGATGAAAATGAAGACTTGGACGACATCAAGCCAGCCCTACTACGACAACCGACTCGATAACGCCGGCGCCTCCATCGACTTGATATTCTTCGTAGGCGTAGTCCTCGCTTTGATCCTTTTGGTCATTCGATGACAAAGGGGAGAAATCTGAGTTAGTCTTCAAGCCGGTCTATTATATGGGCGTTTTTTGCTAAGTTACAACTCTCTCTTCCAAACTTTTGATGCATCGATATTTTTGATGCATTGTGCTCGACATCGCATGCTTGTTCCTCGTTGATATTATTTCACGATGTCAATCTCTTCAGCACCATATATCATCATGCATTTCAAATTCTTCATATTATATGTCAAATGCATGTATGAATTACAAGATATAGGGGAGATCTCCATGATTCAACTCTTTAAGTGTGCATTGCTTCAAAAGCAAATTCTCACTATGCACATCTTCGTGGGGAGTTCTTCTATATCTTACAATCAAATTCCTCAATATCAGATTTACACTTCATATGTTTATCCCCGTTGAAAACTAAACCTATATTGTCATCAATCACCAAAAAGGGGGAGATTGTAAGTGCATCTAGTGCCCCTTAGTGATTTTGGTGTATTGAAGACTTATAGGTTAAGGAACTAATGTGTTTATGAGTGTACACAGGTCTATAAGTCTATGAGGAGTTTGATATTTACAGAGAAAGTCGACCCCTAAAAATGTATATCTTCGACTGAAGATTTTGGTATTCCTGAAGACTTTCATGAAGACTTTGAAAGTGAAGAAATTGGTGTGTCCGTGAAGACTTATTCATGCAAGGAATATAAAGCTTGAAGACTTTCGTTTTCATAGTTTTGTTTTTCTCCTTCTTGAGTCATAGGAAACACCGTACAGTTAAAGGGGGTCGAGGAAATACTAAGGAAAATTTTCCATGTGATACTCAACTCAAAATCCTACACCTACCAATCCCTTCGAGTGAAGCCATTGGAAATCTCATAAAGTTCACCAATTTCTTCAAAGGATGAGACGAAGTTCTTCCGTCACGAGGAATTTGTTCGAGGAGGAGTTAGAAATTCGCCAAAGGCGGATCGCTTACACAAAGGAGGAACATGATAGCCCCGAGGAATACGAGAGTCAAATTTCGACCGCTGCATGCTACGCGCCACCGTCGCAAAATATCTTATCTCGATAACGGTCATATCATTGAAGGGCATTTATGTCTTATCATGTCGGTTGCTTCCCTAGGCTATAAATAGCCTCTACAACCACTAGCCGGTTGGTCGCCCGAGAGAAACCGACACTTGTCATTTAAGAGCAACCCATCCTCCGAGGACTTTGAGCGAAAATCATCGAGTGAGGAAAACCCAAACCAAACACCCACAAACCCAAAGTGATTGAGCATCATCAAGAGATTGATCCTGCGTGGATCCAACGCTTGTTACCTTTGAAGACTGTGCTTCTTCCAGGCGGTTAGGCGTCATGGTCTAGAGCATCCAAGAAGAATTGTGGATCACCGAGTGACCGAAGTCTGTGAAGGTTTGGAAGTCGCCTGAAGAATTACCACGAGTGATTGAACGAGCACTACACCACAACACCGATGTAATGGCATGTAATCTGCCAGGAGAAAGCCATTAAGAGGGCAGATAAACTGCCGGGAGAGTGTTTCTCCCGGCAGATAGAACTGCCACAAGAACGACTGCCGGGGATTAAATCTCCCTGCAGATAATCTTTTCCCGGCAGTTTATCTGCCATGACATGCATTTGCCGGCAGATAATTTTCTCCTGGCAGACTGGCCATAGCACGTGAACTACTAGTGCCGGCGGTGGTACTGCCAGCACAAACATGTCTACCCGGCAGTTTGTTTGCCATCACATTGATTTCACTAGCATTCGCTATCCATTCACTATGTCAGGAAACCAAGATAGATCACTCAGATTATACACACTTCAATCAAAGTTCCATATATGCCTCACCCAAAACCTTAAACTTTCAAAAACATTCATAAACTAAAAGTGCAGTACTTCTACATCCATACATGTGTTTAGTAGCATCTAGCTACAGCGGTAAACAAAATTTACATAAGACGATAAGATTTTGTGTCCTTAGACTGAGCTACACAAATGGTTTAACTTCAGTGCATAGCTGCAGCCATGTCCAGGACTACAAGTTGCATGTTTACTCTTTTATACATTTCTGCTCAAGCCGTTTCTTTCATGGAATTAACATATTCATCTGAATACCAGACTCGCACCATCCAATGAAACTGCATTATTCGAAGATGGCCACATGTCTCCAGGAGAAGAGTTACGAATTTGTAATGCTTTGAAGATGTTAATACGAAGAGAAGAAACATCTTCCAGTGATGATGCCAACCTGAATAGATAAGATGGTTCAAATGCCATGAGCTAATAACTTTGGTAAATGATATGTACTGTAGCACACAAACAAAGAATATAGGCTCCGGCAGCAAATACATGCTTGCATAATAATTATTTTGCAAGCAAAAGGCAAACCATAGTGATGTTTTCAAAGCAAGTAGCTTACAACTACATATGGCAGCTGACATGTATTTCTACTGGCGTATTTTCAAACTTCACATGTGTATCTATACCAATATTATTGTAGCTGAGTATGAATTCACAAACATTGATACCTTCCAATATAATTCAAGCTATGTATAAACATTAGAAAATACTAGAGATTTTTCCTTTCACACAAACAACACAGGTTCAAGCATAATGTGTATATAATTATGAAAGATAGATCACACAGGACCATGAAGAAATTCTGGAAGCAAGATGCAGTTGTTGTACGAATCAAATGAAAAGCAAGGTTATACATTTATTTGACTGAAAGATAACACAATGCATGGTGAATTAGGAAAAGTAGCTGACAGCACAGGCAAGCATCATAGATAAGCATTGTTTCATGTTCATACTCAATAGGATCAAGTAAGCAAAAGTAGTTTGATTTTCACATCTGAGTTCTCCTATGATAATCCTGGAATATTTAGTCGGAGTCATGACACTCAGAAGTTGAACTTCACAAATTTGCGCAAAATACTAGAATGTTGAGATCCTGGAATGATTATGCCATGACCAAATTTGTGCAAAAAGCAATGACTCGTAACCAAATTTGCCATGCACAACTAAAAAGAATGCCATGCAGATGTCCGTAGTGGCAAAACGTGGGTGTATAAGTTAGTGGATTAATTAAAGCAATGCATTAGTGGGGATGTGAAGGTCAGATGGTTCGCCAGCCTAGTCGTACAAGGACCAAAATGCATGGATCCATACGGGTTTTTTGTAAAGCAGCGACGCATGCACAGCCTGTATATATCTATGGCTGAATACCTGCTTATGTACACATACGTATTCAGGCATTTGTGCCACAGGCCGGCATGCATCTTTTGATGCAGGCATGGACACTGGCACGCCCGCGTTTTATATTTTTATTAGAGTCAAACACACAGCCTCAAGCTACAGAGCACAAATGATATCTAGATCTTGCAGAAGTTTCTCAGAATATCAAATGTCCTGTAACAATGTAGTCGCTGCATTGCTTATACAGTTGAAAAGTATACAGAAACTATTATGTATCCGATGGTATGAAAGTTGAAGCATAATTTATGGCACCGATGTGAACGTGCATAGCTCCAAGCAAATATTTGAACAAATTAATGGCGAATGCAGTAACAAACTCTGTCTCTGCCGATAATTTAAATACAAAACTGAATATTTGCACTCAACCAATGGCATTGACATCCCACCCATTGTCTCAATAATAGCATGGTTCATATAGCAATCAAAGGTGTGGCAATGGCTGTTTCAAAGCAAGTAGTTTTACTAGCATGTTTTCAGACTTCAGTGTGTATATATCTATATCAAGATTACTATGGCTGATTATAAATTCACACATGGTGACACTTTACATTCAGGATGTATAAAAAACAATGAATAGTAAAATGCAGGGTCAACCAACTTTTACACACAAAATCCTCCCCTTTTGAAATAGCCCCCAGTTAAGAGGAGAGAGTATATGTATTTCGAATAAAATTATGCAAAGAATGGCTTCCACACATGTATACCTTTGCTCCCAAGTCCCACCATCAGTCCATTAAAAAGGATTTACTGAAAGAAAATTGAACTGCTATAAGTACAGTAAAGTTCACTTGTGTTCCTCAATCGTGTAGTTCCTAATTAATAGTGTTGAAAATCAGATTATATGTGTGAAGAGAAAGTGTTACCACTCATGGAAAATATTGTCATGAAGCTGTTGTTTCTTTATTCGTTTGCAAGATTGCTGTTTCCTTCTTTTTCCCAGGAGCGCTCGTCACATGTCCTTTGTTAGGACATCAGATTCCTTCTTCTATCAAAGCGTTCAGCCCCATTCTCCTTTTGTAGTTATTCTACCCTTTCCTGTTTTAAAGTGGCAAAATAGAAAATCAGTTATAAAAATGTAAGATGATGAATATTTGCCAAGAATCAATGTGGCTAAGGTAGGCACAGAAGGAAAATTCTCGGCTCCCCAAGCTCATGGACAGAAAAAACAGAGGCCATGGTCGCTGGCAGTCTGCGGTAGCATGAAAAGAAAATCGAACAAAGAAGTTGGGCAAAAACTCACACGAAAAAAGTCTAACAACTCACCTCCTCTGAGCAGCCAAGGAGTGAGGGAAAGAGGACGAGACTCCAGCGTGACGGATCTGAGCAGCATGTTGTCCAGCGTGATGGATCTGAGCACCGCTCACGCCGTCGGGATGGAGGGACCTGTGGTGGGGAGCTCACCCGTGCTCGTCACCTTGGAGGGTCATGGAGAAGAGGAGCGGGCCGGAATGGTGGTGGCGATTTTCGCCATGGGATCTGGGGCTGGAGAGGGAGGCGACGTTGACTTCGACCTGAACGCACCGGCGCAGTTGACCCGCCCCGGTGGCGGTGGCGAAGGAAGGCGATGACGAGTCGACATCGCGCACCCCCATGGGGGTCGCACTGGTTGGTGGCGGAGGTCGAGGGCGGAGGGCGGCGGCGGTGGCGGCGTCGTCGTTGGTCTGGGAGGAGGACTTGTGGACGAGGGTTCAATTTGTGGCAGATTTTTTTTTGAAGGGCAGATCTGGTTGGGGGGCGGCGGCTATAATTCATTTGGTGTAAAATTTCCGGTCTTTCGCGCGCTCACCCGCGTCTGCGCGCATTTGGGCCCAGTAATTACAGTCTCGCGCCACACCGACTGTTCCGGCGGATAGTGAGCCATGATTTAGTTGTGCCGGCAGATACAATGACCCGAAAGTTAAAAATAATTGCTGGCGTGTATGTGCCCTCCTTGGTCCAATTCTGCCGGCAGTTTCTCTGCCCTTAAGTTCTTCTACCGGCGGTAGCAAGATTCCCGGCAGATAATTTACCCTTATTCTTGTATTTTTTCCGGCAGTTAATTGCACCCAATTAAGTGTTGTGGTGTAATGGAGGTTTATGTGACCTTACTTGAAGGAGAATACGTGAGGACTTGGTGTCCCGAAGTCGCAGCTCACGATCGGGTGTCCGGATCTGTGTCCTCGAGTTTAAATACTCACCGCCCAACCAGACGTATAACCGAGACAAAGCTTGAACCGGTCTACCAAATCATTGTCTTCACCAATCTTATCGGGTTCTATTTCCTCAACTCTTTCATTTTCTCATTATTGTGTTGAGTGATTGTTCATATCTGTTTGAAGATTTCGATCAAGACTTTCTCAATTTCCTTAGTTCAATTTCTTCACCGCTTGTCTTCATTTTGTGTTATCCCGTGTTTACGCTTTCTCAGACTCAGGTTTGTCTTTATTTCATCATGATGACTATGTATGTATTTTGTCATGCTTACTCGAGTACTTATTCCGTCAGAAGTAGTTCTTCGCTATGAATTTCTCACCGCAAATTCTCGCTGAAGATTTCATAAAAATTGCCTATTCACCCCCCCCTCTAGTCGATATAACGCACTTTCATCAAGGAGATTCACAGCTTGTGGTGAGACAAGTCGACAAAGATTATCAAAGTCCATTGATGGAGGCATACGTCAAGGAAGTGAGAAGATTGGAGGAGCACTTTGACGGATTGCAAACAGAGCATGTACCCCATGCGGAAAACAACATAGTTGATCATCTCTCAAAGTGTGTTGCGCAAAAGCTTCTTGTGCAACCAGGAACTTTTGTTCTCCATCTTATTCAGCCCTCCGTATCCCTAGCAATGATGGCCCGAAAGAGGAGAAAGATGGACTTCGATAAGCATCTCCCAGAGAGCTCGGCCCGTGTGCAGGACCATGCCGAAAACTCACAACTTCCAGCCCGCACCCTCCTGCCGGGATCACGCGTCCCCGCAGATGAGGAGTGTGCCCCGTAGTTGAGGAGGTGTCGGTAGACCTCGTTGCCGAGCCTCAGGCTCCAACTCTGGCAAGGCACATAGTCCACTTTCTCCAAACCGAAGAACTCCCCAATGACCAAGATGAGGCTGAAAGAGTATCCTGTAAGGTCGAATGTACCAGCTTGTCGATGACACTGCATAAAAAGGAGTGAAGGAGTCCTGGATAAGGGGGTATCCGGATGGTCGGACTATATACTTTGGCCAGGCAGTTGGACCGTGAAGATACAAGACTCAAGACTTCGTCCCGTTTCCGGATGGGACTCTCCTTTGCGTGGAGACAAGCTTGGCGATCCAGATGTTAGATCTCCTTCTTTGTAATCGACTTATATAACCCTAGCCCTCCAAAGGTCTATATAAACTAGAGGGTTTAGTCCGAGGACAGAACAATCATAATCATCATAGGCTAGCTCCTAGGGTTTAGCCTCTATGATCTCGTGGTAGATCTACCCCGTAATACTCATATCATCAAGATCAATCCAGAGGAAGTAGGGTATTACCTCCATCGAGAGCGCCTCAACCCGGGTAAAACATCGTGTTCCCGCCTCCTCGCTACTATAGCCTTAGACGCACGCTCGGGACCCCTACCCGAGATCCGCCGGTTTTGACACCGACATTGGTGCTTTCATTGAGAGTTCCTCCGTCGTCGCCGCAAGGCTCGGCGACTCTTCAATCATCAACAACGCGTCCAGGTGAGACTTTTCTCCCTGACAGATCTTCGTGTTCGGCGACTTCGCATCAAGGGCCAATTCGCTGGCCATCCGAGTAGATCGACACCACACACCTCGCCATCAGTCAAGTTCGAACTTGAACTACACGGCCGATATCCGCGAGACTTGATCTTCGACGGATTCGCCCACGCCAGAGCGCCGAATACCACGACGAGCACGGCTTAGACCTCGCCGCCGACAATACCGGATATTGCACCGCAAGAGCTCCGCACCTAAATCGCCGCAGATCGCACAACCGAGGATCGTGGATGGACCCCACCCCGGAGGTCAGATACTCATCGGTGGTAGAGCCGAACACGGACTCCACCCCAAGGAAGTCTCAGGTCACTAGACCCCTGACTTGTGTCCCATCAGAGGTTCCAGATCACGCACCCCGAGCCCGCCAATCTTGTTGGCTCGTAATGGAGTTCACCGCGATATCTTCCATTAATCATTCTTGGTGACATGCTGAATTCATTAGAGTCTCTCTTTGTCAGACTCTTGGCCGAACTATGTCCGCCGAGAGGAAAGTAGGCGACAAGGAAATTCGCCGCCCACCCACCACCCACTTCATTGCCACTGTCGATGATTTGACCGACCTGCTTGACTTCGACTCCGAGGACATCGACGGTATGGACGACGATGCAAGAGAAGAACAGGAACCACCACCCACGGGGCGCTGGATAGCCACCTCCTCGTATGGTATATATATGGTGGACACTCCCAGAGAAACCAATGGCGACGAGGCAATAGAGGATAACACCTCAAGGGAAAAATCAAAGCATGAGCGTCATCGGCGCCGCTCTAAGCCCCGCCACAGTAGTACCGGCACAGGAGACGAAGACAATTCGGATGGTGCCGAAGACGAATATATCTTGATCACCGCCGAGCAAGCCGACAGAAGACGGAAGATTAACCCTGATGAACAAAGCGCATTTAATGGATACTCAAGGAGGAAACCACATGCCTCCCTCCAAGACGAGGTGAGCCTCGGCGACGATGAATTCGCATGCCCGAGGATCCCAGAGAGCAGTTCGCTCAAATGACGGCTTATGGCCACCGCAAGAAGCCCGAAAATGAAGCAGCAGCAGCCCAAGTCGACCAAGATCTCGCCACGTACAGATGGACTAAGGTCCCGCAGCCGAGGAATACGGACTCACCGCCCGAATTAAAGGGTACCCAAAGCACAATTTGCTACCTCAACTTGAGAAGGAGGTTGAAAGTGCAACTAATCCCTGTGTGGTTTTGGTAATTAATAACAACATATATATCATTGAACTAATCATTTCTTGAGAATATTTCGTAAAGTTCAAGGATATGGGAATGGCAATGTCCGATGATGTGGACCCTCAAAATGCTAAGGAAAACATTGGCAAAAGCTCAAGACTCCATTTTTGGTTTAGTGATCCAAGATCACATTGAGTCCATAGGAAAGCCAATACTATTAAAAGGGGTGAGGTTATGATGATGATCTGTTGCTCTAAGGTGCTTAGTGATTTATCTCTCAAACAATCAGCAATCTTTCATTCCAACATAAACCCATAAGTAATCTCGGTCCCACCGATTCCAAACTCACCACACCGAGATGAACCACCTCACCATATAGCCAAACCCTAAGAATCTCGGATTTTCCGATTCCAAACTCGGTCATTCCAAATTGGTGTTGCCAAGCTTCAGAATCTTCAGACTCAAATCGGTGTCACCGAGATGAGAAAGTCGGTCCCACCGAGATTGGCAAACCCTAGACTTTGGAAGAATCGGTCTAACCGAGATTGTATTTTCGGTCCCACCGAAATGTAACACCCTCGATGCGGCTATATCTCCCACGTGTCGAAGCACGACTTAGAGGCATAACCGCATTGAAAGCAATGTCGCAAGTGAGGTAATCTTCACACAACCCATTTAATACATAAGGGAAAAAATACATAGTTGGCTTACAATCGCCACTTCACACAATTACATGAATAAAGCATTACATCATCCAGATACAATCAAGGTCCGACTACGGAACCAAAATAAAAGAAGAACCCCAAATGCATAAAGGACCTCGACGAACCCTAACTGGCTCCACTATCGATCAACTCAAACGAAACAACACAATGAACAAGATCTTCATCAAGCTCCTCCTGAGCTTGGTCAGATCACCGCCGGCAACATAGGCACCGCAAACTGGTTTTGAAGTATCCGTGAGTCACGAGGACTCAGCAATCTCACACCCGCGAGATCAAGACTATTTAAGCTTATGGGTAAGGTAAAGGCATGAGGTGGAGCTGCAGAAGTTTACTAGCATATACGGAGGCTAACATACGCAAATGAGAGCGAGAAGAGAAGGCATAGCACGGTCACCAAAAGTATGATCAAGAAGTGATCCTATAGCAACCTCGGCCAAGCATAACTCCAACATCAGAGTTCACTTCCTGACCACGGAAAGAGACCATCACGGTAACACACACGGTTGATGTATTTTAATTAAGGTCAACTTCAGGTTTTCTACAACCGACATTAACAAATTCCCATCTCGCCACATAACCGCGGCACGGCTCGAAAAGTTTATACCTCGCAGGGTGTCCCAACTTAGCCCATGACAAGCTCTCGCGATCATCGGCGAATAGACCTTCACCCGAGACTCTCCGATCGACTCGAATCCCAGACATCAAGACATTTCAACAATGGTAAAACAAGACCAGAAGCCTCCCGGCGGCCGACATCCCGATAGTAGCCACAGATCTCGCCTCGTGCCACGACCAGATGAGCACTACGCATAACTAGAACCAGCCTCAAGTTTCCCGAGGTGGCGCCGCAAGTGGTTTCTAGTTTGGACCAACACTTAGACAAGCATTGGCCCGGGGCTAAATAAAGATGACCCCGGGATGCGCGACTCCCAAGGAAAAAGTAGGTGGTGGTGAGGCAAATGGTAAAACCAATGTTGGGCCTTGCTGGAGGAGTTTTATTCAAAGCGAATCGTCAAGGGGGTCCTATAAATCACCCGACCGCTGAAGGGACGCAAAATCCGGGAACATAACACCGTATGACGGAAACTAGGGCGGCAAGAGGAACAAAACACTAGGCATAAGGCCGAGCCTTCCACCCTTTACCAAATATATAGATGCATTAATAATATAAGAGATATTGTGATATCCCAACATAAACCCCGGCCCACCATGGAGAAATCTTCAACTTCACCGCAACTAGCAACGCTTATAAGAGGGCTGAGTAAAGCGGTAACATAGCCAAACAACGGTTTGTATAGGAAAAGGTGTCAAAGGTTAGGGGTTTGACATGGCAATTTGGGAGGCCGATAAGCAAAAGGTAGGCATCGTAGCATTGGCATAGCAAAAGAGCGAGCAAACTAGCAAGCAAAGATAGAAGTGATTTCGAGGGTATGGTCATCTCGCTCGCAAGGTTCTCGAGTTGTCAAGACTTGATCCTCGAGAGGCTCTCAACAGGTTCCTCGCTCACGCACTCGCCTCCCGCTCTACCCAAAGCAAGGACACAAGCAACGGAACCACAATCAAACAAGGAACAATGCACAAGCAATATGATGCAATACATGACATGCGATGCGAGATGTGATATGCAATGCATATGTATGTCCGGAGAGAAATGATGAACTGGCATCAACTTGGCAAACCAAGTATGCCACTGAAAGATGGGGTGATTTCGCTGAAATCGATATAAAGATCACCGAATCGATGCACGGTTTGCAAATGACAAGCAAAACAAGAATGACGAAAATCGCTTAACAGCCCGATGCTACTTAGCACGCAACACCTAAACTATGCTACAGCACCCCAACATAAAAACAAAGCATATGACAACGAACTACAGGAGATGCTTAACAAAAGAGGAACACTGAGCTACGGCTAAATCACATCATAACATGTTCAAACAAGCATGGAGAAAGTGCTCAAAATATCAGGTTCACAGACTTAGTGAAAATACTAACATACCAGGAATTAACATCGAAGGCATGTTTAGAGCAAGCAAACAACATGCTACAGGAACTTATAATAGCAAAGCAAGGCATGACATGATTCTACTCAAAGCATATATCAATAGTCCCTTACTGACCATAAGCCAAAAGGACTCTAAGAAATGATGGCACCCATGTAAACATAGCAAGTTTTATTACAGATTTCAGACTTAGTGAAATATCAGGACATGGAAAAAAACAGATTCAACATGGCATGTTCGTGAGCTCGATGCACTCACTACAGAGCAATACATGGCATGGCAAGGCAACCAACAGTAAGAAGGCATGATTATGAAGCTAAGCATGGCAAGAGCAAGGTCATAGCATACACGGATCAACTACAACGACCTCGTGAAAATTGAATCTCATGCAAACAGTCTGCCAGGAAACATTTTCAAGCAACTTTAGAGCAAGATATGAACATGTTCCAGCAGGCTATAATTGTAACTAAGGGCATGAATGGATAGAGCAAGACATGTATATCAAAACATGTTTATATAGCATCTCCAGATTATGCATAGAATGATTAGTGGAAGCATGTTAACATGGCATCAAATTATAACAGAATCTGCCAGAAAACAACAACAAAGAATTACCCTACTTTACAAGCTTGATACACTCAGCACACAACTCACAAAAATACAAGGTCAACACCTCTGAAAGATGGCATGGCCTAGTCCAACATTCATGTAGATCTCATACTCATAGGGTGCACACATAAATCATGGCAAAATGACAAAATAGCTCGAGCCGATAAGATTCTCAAACTAACGATCCGGGTTATCTTCCAACAGCATTTCGGGCACCAAGATGAGCTCAAATGCAAATGATGCAATGGAATGAAATGATGTACTGCCGAGTCGAACAATTTGACATATTATACGCGCAAAACGGAGCTACGGATGCGAAGATGTGATGCTATGAAAATGCAAGAAATATACCGAAATCGACCGGATCAACTCGCACGGATATCGAGGCGGTGGCGGATCTCGCCGATCTCAAGGCGCCGGCGGCCGGAATCGCTGGGGACGGGCCGGAGGTTGGAGGAGCTCGCGGAGGAGGACTGGGACGGCGGCGCTACGGGCGGCAATGCATGACGGCGGCGCGGCGGCCGAGTCCGGCGGCGTAGGCGCGGCAGATTTGCCGCTGGGCGGGGCGGAGCGGGCGGTTCCGGCGAGGGCGGCGGAGGCTTGCCGCGCGCGGGGGGAGCACTGGCGAGGCGGCGAGGGCGCCAGCGGCGGGCGGCTGGTTTACGGCGGAAATGACTTTCGGCGAGGCGGCGCGAGGTTCGCAGGGCGCGGCGGCGGCGAGAAGCGGCGGGCGTGGCGGCGGCGAGGCGGCAGGATTCATGGCGGCGGCGGCGGCGGGGGCTGGCTGGCGGCGAAGCGGCGCGCGCGGGCGGCGCGAAGGAACGGGTTTCGCGGTCTCGCCGCCTTAGAAGCCGCGGAGGCGCGCGGGCGACGCGTGACGTGGCGGCGCGTGAGTGGAGGAGGGGCGGCGGCGCTGACGTGTCGCGCTCGATTCGTTGGGTGACGCGTCCGTGGATTTGTCCGCGCGGGCGGACACGTCCGCGCGGAGAGGGAAAACTAGGGTTTCGGGAAAACATCCGAGATTTGGAATGGGGGGTGTATAAATAGGCATAGAGGGAGCTAGAGAGTCCAAATGAGGTGTGGAGCTGCCACGCGATCGTGATCGAACGATCGAGAGCATGGAGAGGAGTTTGTGGGTTTTGGGCCACTTTGGAAGGGGTGTTGGGCTGCAACAAAAGAGGCCTCTCATGTTACCCTGCTAACTGTTGAGTGCCAAACGACTCCAAATGGCACGAAACTTGACAAAGCGGTTCACCGGTGCTATACCAAGGCCGCTGGCAAACCTCGGCCATTCCGAGAAAGTTTAATACCCGCACAAGAGAAGAGAGAAGAGGGAGACGCCGGAGGACACAGGAGCGCCGGAATACAAAACGGACAACGGGGAAAATGCTCGGATGCATGAGATGAACATGTATGCAAAATGGAATGCACATGATGACATGATAAAATGCAAATGATGACACGGCAAATGCAACACGCAAGCAAATGACATGGCAACGAAGGCTAATAATCGACGGACACTGGGCGATCGGATCCGGTGTTACAACACTCCACCATTATGAGAGGATCTCGCCCCGAGATCTAGGATGGCACCGAGGGAAAACGGAAGAGAAAGAGAAGAGGTAAAACTAAGTTGCTTCTCCGATTTAATGAGTGAAACCATGAACCTTGAAAGGTTGAGCAATTTAAAAGAAAGGGTATAACAGAGATGAACGAGATTGCAAACAACCGTTAGAAAAGATGAACAAGGAGTATTACGAGAAGTTGAAGGTTGAAAGACATGGAAATAAGAGCTTCTAACGAAAAGAATATGACCACATCGGTATAATGAGATAGCCAAGGAACAAGAATTACAGAATTTGGACAAGACTCCAGAGAAAAGAGAAAAAACTTGATGAGATGAAAAGATAATGAATGAGAACACCACATCAAGTTAAATGGATAAGCAAGAAAAGAACATGACCTCACAATTCAAGATGATGATTGAAGAGCACAACATCACAATGCCTCCAAACAAAAAGAATGTAAGATAGATCATTGAATAGAAGAATGGAGAAGAAAATGACAACTTCTACCACAGCTTGAATTTGAAGGCATCCTTGCAAGAAGAAAGAATAGAGTTGTTGGAAGACCAACAACAAAAAGAATAAGTTTGTAGGGCTTATGGAAACATCTCAAAATTATGAGGTGACAAACGCCACCAATGTAAACAATTGCTTGCTTGAGATTAACGAAGAGATGAAAGCTTGTTCCATCAAGATGGAAAAGAGATAACTTGGGTCATTAATAAGCACCACAAATAGCAACAATCCTTAGGGAATGCTTTAGGTGAAATCGACACAAGATAACTCCAACGAAGAGATTGATGGATTTAAAATACCTCATTCTTGACAACAATATGAATCATGAAACATGAAGGAAATTGTCAAGAGTGACATAACACCACCTCAAAAGATAAGATAGAAGGAATTGCATCAAATGCAAGATGAAGAACTCCGTAACAAAGTGTCGGTGTACTAAGGTAGGGGTACCTCAAGATTCGACTTGTGCATCGGCACCGCAGCCCAAGCAGCCTAGATCCACCAAATGCTTGCACGGAGACCATCTCCCACTCCATACCAAGCCATTCAAGAACAAAGTGTACAAGACGAAGCTCAAGACCCCGCAAGAGGAGCTTGCCGGAAGGCCATTCCAGTGCTCAAGACTACATCACTTGCAGATCCCCATGAGAGGAGCTCGCCGGGAGGACTAGAAGATCACGCCACGTAAGACACACCTCGGGCCAGACAAGGCCCCGGCGAGGGACCCGGCAAGGTGAAGTCATAGAGCCCGACAAGCACCCGGCCCGGAAGATTAAGACCCCGCAAGGTGCTTGCCGGGAGAGCTATGCTACGTGCTCGCACTCCACCATCTGCCCACGCCGCCTCCAAATTTTTCCAGAGACGCTGGCGGGTGGTCAGGCCGCATGAGGGTGCGGTGGCACTCACGGTGGTGGCTTCGCCGCGGGCAAACGGAGACGCAATGGCGGAACTTTGGGGCGACGGCGACGGCATTTAATGCTCTTGTCCCTCTCTCACAAAAGTAGGTAGGATCCACTGCTCATGCAATCAGAGTCAATGACCGCTCCCGACTGCTCCAACTACCACCTCTTTATGTTTTTACCTCTACCCCACGCTGACACTGCCGGTGACCCTTGCCCTATAAAAGGAGGCCCATGCACAACGAGAGGGGTTGGACTTTGACAACTCTCACGCTGTGTGGCCGCCTCCGAGCTCCCGAGATCAAATACAACACAAAGCAGCAGAGGGTTTTACGCGACCATCGCGCCCGGCCGGGTAAAATCCTCGCATCGCCGACCGCTCTCCGCACACCTCCGCCTCGCATCAACACACGGCGGGCCCTGCCCCATAGGTGCCGGCCACCCATCGCCATGACATCTCTCGGGCGCGCTGTAGGGGGGCGCCGAGGTTGTGCGGACTCGATCCGCGCTTCGCGCCGCTTTCTTTTCATCAACCTCCAGCTTCACCGATTTCATCGACAATCGCGCTTATGGCCTCAAGACGAGAGCTTCGAGGGTCGCAGACTATCTCCGTTTTCTCCGCCGCCACCGGAGACAACGGCGGGCGGAGGAGACGCTGGAGGAAGGGTGGACACCGCGAGGGCGTCATGTGCTACCAGATCTGTGGACAGACGGAGGACCGCGCCGCCCTCAGAGATCCACGCCCGCCCCAAAGATATAGCAGCCGGGCGCGCCATACCACGAGAGGTGGAATCCGCCACCGGAGCAAGAGCAAGCAGGGGTTGGGACGCCGGACCGCCGTCCGCGGCGCGAGTAAGGCGAAAAGGTCGAGGCTGGTTCTCGCTTCCCCTAACATTGTTAGGGACCCGAGTATATCCGCTCACACCGCCGCCTCCCCTCCTCGCCCGCAAGCGCTTATCCTCGAGTGCTACGATGTCGCCGGCGGGCGCGCCATCGAGCTCTAAACCGCAAGGACGGCTCGTGCTCCATCCGACAAGCGCATTTCCTCGGGCGCAGAAGTCCGCGGGACAGCTTTGGTGTTCGCCCCGCAAACGCGCCTCGAGTGCTGTGCCGCCGCCAGGACACACCATTGGGCTCCACCAGCGAAGCGCGAGGAAGAAGAGAAGCTAAGTCGCCGAGCCTTCGTGGCAGAGCACTCTTTAATTTCATACTTTTATATGTTATATCCTCGCGTCCGCCCTTTGTACACTAAACCTGCGCGCGGAGGAGCTCGCCAGGATAGTCGCACCTTGCTTTGTTTCAACACACTCAACGAAAGTTAAGAGGAGTCGCCACCAGCTTCACGCCTCGCTTCGCTTCGAGTCCGCCAACAAGTTAAGGCGCCGCGCTAGACGCTGCAAGGTTGCTTGTCGGAGGCGACACCACCAAGCGGGCCGATGTTCCGCGACTCAAGAAGCGGTTGAGCACCGCAAGTTACCTAGAAGCGAGGGTGGAAGCACACAAAGGGTGTAGGGCAGGGGGTATAACGTGGCGAGCTATGCCGTGAAATGTCGTCCAGAGTGGGAGACTTGGGCGCAAGAGGAGCCAAGTCGTGGCCTGGGCTATGCACTGCTTTGTTTCCGAGTCCGCTAACAAACACAAGTGTGCTGCAGCACCTTATCTTGCTTCCGAGCCGCCAGCAAGTTAAGGCCGTGAATCGCCCGACAAGGTTGCTTGCCGGAAGCGACACCACCAGCTGGGCTGTCCCGCTGCAAGCGTGTTCGCCTCCGCAAGCTCCCCAAGAGCGAGAGTACAAACATACGAAGGACAAAGCCCGCATCATATTGCCTAGTCAAGATTTATATACACTTACATGTGCGCTGAGCAATTGCATATCTACCTCAGCTATTTTCATGGCTAAAATTGCAGCAACAAGGAGGAACTAAAGATCACACCTGCGCTCGGGCCCGCAAGCCGTGGTCGCCGGGCTGCGGATGCCAAGGTTCTTCTTCGCGAGCCACTCACCGGGGCTGCGAGCATCGAGATTCGCCTCCGCAAGCTAGTGTTGCCGGGCCGCGATTTCAGCTAAGTTTTCCATCCTCGCCATGCATCCTCCTATGGACCGGAAATGCGGATCGCTTTTGAACGAAAGCGTGTCTTGTAAAACCAGACGTGGAGGAGCCGAGTCGCGGCTCAGCTTATGCATTTGGTTTGTTTCGAGTCCGCCAACAAACACAAGTGTGCCGCTGCACTTCTATCTTGCTTCCGAGCTCGCTCAACGAGGTAGGCGCGCGAATCGCCCGACAAGGTTGCTTGCCGGAAGCGACACCACCAGCTGGCTGTCCCATGTTGCTAAGCGTGTTCGCCCAAGCAAGCTCCCCGATAGCGTAAGAACACACAAGGCACGCAACAAGTAAAAGACTCACCGCAAGCTTTCCTCTTTTCATTAAAAACATCCAGTTTAGTACAAGTCCATAGAGGATGAAAAACATGATAGAGAGGATTACAAGTTCTTAAATGCAGCTAATGCCCGAGGGCTTACAGATTAAAAAGATAAGATGCCCGTGATCCTCTCCTGCTTCTCTGCTCAGAGTTCGTGAGGTAGGTCAGGAGCCCCGCAAGATAAGCTTGCCGGAGAGGAGACCCTGCAAGAGGAGCTTGTCGGGAAGGGCGAAGGAGCGCCTTAGGAGAGCGTGGGCGGTGACGCCGCCAGCCGCAGAGAGCTGCGCAAGGTGACGGCATGGGGAACGATGCCCGGAGAGCCAGCCGACAGCCCTCAAGCTCATGGAGAGCCACGGGCGCCAGAAGACCCCAAGAGAACACCCCGAGCCGCCAGAGCTTGGCGGAGTCGGAGGCGCCGGAGGCAGAGCTTGAAGACGAGTGGTGGATGATCGGCACGAGGGCACCTCGCCTCAGATTCGACTTAACGGCCTTGCCGCCGCCCCTTCTTCTTCGCTGCCTCCCTACGCCACCGCCAAGGAGACGGCCCCGGAGTCAGGAGCCCGCAACCTGTGAAGATGGGGTTGCCGGTGGCGCCATGAGGCAGCGTGTCCGACGCCTAGTCGGGCCCGCCATCCCCTCGCCGCCATCGCCGCCTCCTCCTCGCCACTTTCGCCGGGAGGAGCTTCGCATCCGAGGAGCTGTCCACACAAAGCAGCACTCCGGTTCCATAGTCGCCAAGACCTTGACGGCGAGGAGGTCACCATCCAATAACTTGAAATGGAGGGTGAACCTCGCCGCTGCTATGGATCCGGCGAATGTCTTCCACCCTGGTCGAAGAACATCACGCCGGGCTGGGGACACGACACTCACCCGAAAGTGCCGCTGATCCCGCAGCCCTCGCGCGTAGCTCCATCACGCCGGTGGATCCGTCCCATCGCCCGCGAACGGGACCGGCAGCCGGAGGCGACGGCGAGGCGCCTGCGGCTTGATGAAGAACTCCTGTGGGTCGCCTCCGTGTGGACCGCGCCGGGTCGAGACGCCGGGAGACGGGGGGGGCACGCCGCCACGCCGCCTCTCCTCGACCGCCTGCCACGCCGACTCCGCCTCATGCCACGCCTCCTCTCCCTCTCGTGGCCGGGCTCTACCGCCACGGAGCGGACGGGAGTGGTGCGCTGCCTAGAAGCGACTCCGCCGCCACCGCCGAAGAGCCGGATTCTCCTTCCATGGCGGCAGGAAGAATGTAAGATGAAGACGAAGGAGAAGTGGATGAGTGTGGCTGCCAGGCACCCTTCCGCCTATTTAAAGGGGCGAGGTGGGGCTCAACCGCCCGCCGACCAATCATGAAGCAAGGAGGCCAGAGGAGCGGGCCGACCGCCTTCTCCGCCTCGGACGGCTCGGTCTCCCACTTCGCCGCCACGCACCCATGCATGAGGGCTGCATGGCTAAAAGCGAGCCGAGCGACGGGTGAAGCGACCCCGCTCGCGCCACGGTCACGGGTGGATGCCTTAAAGGCTGCATGCGCCGCCACGCCTCCCACGACGCCGCAATCGACGCTGCGCTGCTTCGAGGAGCGGCGGATGCAAGCAGATTCGGCGCGCCATGGGCCCGCAAGGTCTGCAGACTGCTTTTGGGCTGGCCCAACAAAGCCGCACTGTATGGGCCCAGTTCCGGGTTCTGCCGGTGTACTAAGGTAGGGGTACCTCAAGATTCGACTTGTGCATCGGGCACCGCAGCCCCCGCAGCTAGATCCACCAAATGCTTGCCGAGACCATCTCCCACTCCATACCAAGCCATTCAAGAACAAAGTGTACAAGACGGAAGCTCAAGACCCCGCAAGAGGAGCTTGCCGGGAAGGCCATTCTGTGCTCAAGACTACATCACTTGCAGATCCCCGGCGAGAGGAGCTGCCGGGAGGACTAGAAGATCACGCCACGTAAGACACACTCGGCGCAGATAAGCGCCCCGCGAGGGACCCGGCAGCGTGAAGTCATAGAGCCCGACAAGCACCCGGCCCGCAAGATAAGACCCCGCAAGGTGCTTGCCGGGAGAGCTATGCACGCGCTCCGCACTCCACCATCTCGCCACGCCCGCCTCCAAATTTTTCCGCAGACGTGTGGCGGTGGTCAGGCCGCATGAGGGGTGCGGTGGCACTCCACGGTGGTGGCTTCGCCGCGGCAAACGGAGACGAATGGCGGAACTTTTGGGGCGACGGCGACGGCATTTAATGCTCTTGTCCCTCCGCAAAAGTAGGTAGGATCCACTGCTCATGCATCAGAGCCGCACCGTTCCCGAGACCGCTCCAACTACCACCTCTTTTACGCTTTTTTCTCTACCCTACGCTGACACTGCCGGTGACCCTTGCCCTATAAAAGGAGGCCCATGCACAACGAGAGGGGTTGGACTCTTGACAACTCTCACGCTGTGTGGCCGCCTCCGAGCTCCCGAGATCAAATACAACACAAAGCAGCAGAGGGTTTACGCGACCATCGCGTCCAAGCCGGGTAAAATCCCCGCTGCATCGCCGATCTGCTCTCCGCAAGACCTCCGCCTCGCATCAACACACGAAGGGGCCCTGCCCTATAGGTGCCAAGGCCACCCATCGCGATAAAAAAGGAATGAAAAGAAAGAGAAATTGAAAACACAAGGTGAAACCTTGCAATGATTTAGATGGATCTTCATGATAATTAGAGCTTGGAACTCCGGGAAAAAGAGAAGATGAAACAAATGAAACCGAAAATTTTAAGGACCTCCGGAATAAAGAATTAATCACTTGGATGAACAAGAATAAGAATTATATTATGCGTATCCTCCACCAATTTAAATTGATGACAATCAACGGATTTGGCATACTACTTATTCTCGTGAGAAAGGATTAAGAGAGATATGGCGAAACTTGAGAAGGTCTTCAACGAACCACCGTAGGATTGGAACAACAAATGAATTGATATGATGAACAAGGAAGAGAGATCTTGAAAGAACCACCGTAAGAATTGAGAATGAACGAAGCAGGCACAATTCAGCGGGAAGAATTGAAAATGAATGAAGATACTTGAGGGTATTTAAATACAAGTGAACTAATAGATCACGAGCTGAATAGAGAATACTTGAATGATGCACCGTATGATTTGGAGAACGAGAGCTGAAAGCTTGAATGAATAATACCGAGATGATGGGCTTCAAAGAATGAAACCGAAAAGACTCCTAAAATGCTCCTGGATGGTGAAAAGATTCTCACAATCGAAAACAATTATGAGAGGATGGCAACAAGCTAGCACCATGAATCTTGAAGACAATAGAGCAAGATTAAAGAGAAACTCTTCTTCGGTCTTCAAATGATGAGAATGACAACGAGAACACCACCAAGAATTATTGAGACACACCGGAAGAATCAAAAGCGAAGAGGTTGAGCCAACTATGAAAAGAATTTGAAAGATCTTGGAGAAAAACATTTGACTGATGAAAATTCATTCTTACGTCAAACTTGGAGAAGAATTTAGGATAGCTCTGGGAAAATAGAAGAGTCAGGTAAGATCCTGGGAAAAGACCTGTGGGTTAGGGCCCACTCAAAAGAACACCGTTGAAATGATTTAAAAGAGATGTTGCACCGGTTGAATTAAATGACTTGAATGGGATAATAATCTCCAAATAGCTTGAACGGATTAAGAATGGAAACACAAGTCTTCGAGATATCTTGAGCACTCCGGAATAACAAATAGCGAGAAGTAGAATGATAATGAGGTGCATCGGTATGAGAAAGCATTTGACACGAGGAAAGGAATATGATCAACACTGAAAGCTTGAATTGGATCCACCGGAGAAGAAACAACAATGAAGGATGATGAACTTGAAAGCTCGTGAGCATCTTCACGAGGGATCACCGGATCAGAACATAGAAAGAAAAAGAATGAAGAGACTTCACATGAATAAATGGATACTTGATTAAGATAAATGAGTCCTTGAAGAAAAAAAAAGGGTGGGAGGGCGGAAAACAAAGGCAACTTGGGATGAACGAAACAAACACCGCTGATAAAACTTAGAATTGATCTTTATGGATGGGGAGAATGATCGGATCCACTTGAAGAGAAGCACGCCGTAGGAAAAGAATTAACATGACAACCTCAATGATCAAAAGGATTAGTATTCACATAGCAATATGAGAACGCTGCTTAGGAAAGGTATGGATTCAACATTTGACTTTGAAGCAACTCAATACCACAACTCAAAACAAAAACAAAGGACTGGCTTGCGTAATAAGCCGAACAAACATATGATAGAGATTTCGTCCAAATTTTCGTGGTGGGGCCTACACGGGCTCAATCAGACAAAGACCATCATGTACAAGGCAAGGCACATGACATACTTAAGCGCCCCCGAGTCGGCATAGCCAAGGACTCTTTAAGACACAACGAGACCATCAGAAACCAACCGTGAATAGGCGGACCACTAGACGCCGAACCCCAATTTCATATCATACATCCGCCGGAAAGATATCCTAAGAGCTACTTGAATTCCAACCTATGAAACTCCCAAACTTTCTCGTTATGCAATCTGTGTTGGGGATACAGGAGCAATATATCTCACACAAACTAACAATCCCTACATCCACCAGATCCATCCACAACACATAACCAAGAAACCTTCGAAATCGCTCACCTCAACCTTCAAAAGCATCCGTTATACAAGTCATGGCAATACTCCCGCACTCACCTCAAGATCAAGTTAGCGGGTTATCTCACCAACAACTCGCATAAAAGAGATTTTCGATGTCACAGATTAAACTCGGGTATTCCGTAATCTGCAACGATAAAATTATGACGACAACACCTCGGAGCTCAACTCCCGGACACCGCCACAACCCCTAAATGTCGAGGCAACCAAGACAATGTTGTCATCATAAAACCATCGAACGATTCCAAGATACCCGCATGATCCTAAAATTTTTTAGTGAAATTTAAGAAGAGAAGAGTCAAAACTCTACGCCAGATACCTCACCGTAAGGTCAAGGACCGGGAGTAAAAAGAATTCCTAACTCTCCGATATATATAATCCTACATGACTCAAAACATTTTTCTAGACACAACTCGCCACTAAAAACGATCAAGCAATGGGGCTCCTAAGGTCGGGAAGGCTCGATTACATCTTAATTTTTCATCATCGCATAAGTTTGTCTTATAATCATATCAGAATCGGTTTTGAAGTATTTGTCCGAGTCCTCGTGACTCACCGTATACTTCCAAAACCAGCTTGGTGTGCCTATGTTGCCGAAAGGTGATGCAACCAAGCTCAAGGAGGAGCTTGATGAAGATCTTGTTCATTGTGTTGTTTCGCTTCACTTGATCAAGAGGGGAGCCCAGCTTGGGGTCGATCAGTGTCCTTTGTCGATTTGGGGTTCTTCTTTATTTTGGTTCCGTAGTCGGACCTTGATTGTATCTCGATGATGTAATGCTTTATTCATGTAATTGTGTGAAGTGGCCATTGTAAGCCAACTATGTATTTTTTTTCCTTATGTATTAAATGGGTTGTGTGAAGATTACCTCACTTGCGACATTGCTTTCAATGCGTTATGCTCTAAGTCGTGCTTCGACACGGGAGATATAGCCAGATCGAGGGTGTTACATTTAAAATCCCAACGCTCACAAGATTTGAACTTTCGGTCCCACCGAGTTGTCAACTTCGTCCGACCGAGATTGCTCAAATGTGTGTAACGGTTGGATTTTGTGTGGAGGCTATAAATACCCCTCCACCTCCTCTTCATTCGTGGAGAGAGCCATCGTAAAGAACTACCACTCCTACCTTACATTTCGAGAAGAAAACTACCTACCCTTGTGTTGAGATCAAGTTGCTCCACTCCCACCATATGACACTTGATTTCTAGTCTTTCCAAGTTGCTTTCCACTCAATCCCTTCCTCCACCACAGCCAAATCAAGGAGGAGAGTTGAGTGTTGGGGAGATTATCATTTGAAGCACAAGAGCAAGGAGTTCATCATCACCAACCCCATCTATTACCTTTTGGAGGGTGGTGCCTCCTAGATTGGTTAGGTGTCGCTTGGGAGCCTCCGCCATGATGTGGAGTTGAACCAAGGAGTTTGTAAGGGCAAGGAGATCGCCACTTCGTGAAGATCTACCTCGAGTAAGGCTAGTCCTCCGTGGGCGTAAGCCATGATGGCATAGACAAGGTTGCTTCTTCGTGGACCCTTCGTGGGTGGAGCCTCCGTGGACTCACAGGCAATGCTACCCTCCGTGGGTTGAAGTCTCCATCAACGTGATTGACGATAGCACCACCTATCGGAACCACGAGAAAAATCTCCGTGTTCCATTATGCTTGCTTTCTCCTCCTCTCATTTACTATACATGCAATTTACTTTCCGCTGCCATAACTCTAGAATTGCATGTGTAGGGTGATACTTGACTTGGTTATCATTGTGAACTTGCTAAGAAACTACTCCAATCAAAAGGCAAAAATTTTAAGTTGTCAAGTAGTCTAATCACCCCCCCTCTAGACATACTTCCGATCCTACAAGTGGTATGAGAGCCAGGTTTCCATTGGATTGGTTTCATTGCATTGACTCCATAAGCTTGGTTTCACAACCTAGGAGAGTATGGCGTCTAGTGAGGGTAATTTTCGTAGAGGTCCTTACTTTGATGGTTCAAACTTTGCTAGTTGGAAGCATAAAATGAAAATGCATATTCTTGGACATAACCCTGCCGCATGGGGCATTATTTGTGTTGGCTTGCAAGGTGAGTTCTTCAAGAAGGAAAAGTTCCGGATCGCGGGTTACCGCGATGAGTTGCGGATGTTACGTAACAATGCTCAAGCTTGTGACATTCTCTTCAATGCTTTGTGTCCCGAGGAGTTCAACAAGATCAGCCGCCTTGAGAATGCAAAAGAGATTTGGGATACTTTGGTCGAAATGCACGAAGGTACCGAGTCCGTGAAGGAATCAAAGCTAGATGTTCTTCAAGGTCACTTGACAAGTTCAAGATGAAGGAAGGTGAAGGAGTCGCTGAAATGTACTCTAGGCTTGCTCTCATCACCAATGAGATGGCAGGCTTAGGAAGCGAAGAAATGACCGACCGATTCATCATCAAGAAGATTCTCGAGCTTTGATGGAAAGTATGACACCGTGTGCACTTTGATCCAAATGATGCCAAACTACAAAGATCTCAAGCCTACCAAGTCATTGGAAGAATTGTTGCTCATGAGATGACACTTAAAGATAAGGAAGAGCTTCACAACAAGTCAAGTGGTGCTTACAAAGCTGCAGTTGAAGCTCCCACATCCTCAAGTGACAAGCTAGTTTCCAATGAAGAGATAAGCCTAATGGTGAAGAACTTCAACAAGTTCTACAAGAGTAGAAGCAAGGAAAGAAGCTCAAAGTCTAGATCATATGATGAAAGGAGATCTTCTAGTCGTGATCGAATCTGCTATAATTGTGGAAGACCCGACACTACTCAAATGAGTGTTCGACTCCCCACAAGAGAAGAGAAGAATCTCCGAGAAGAAGAAGCTCAAGAGAAGAGTCGCCTCGAAAAGAGAGAAGGAGTAGAGATGATCGTTATGAACGAAGATCCTCTCGGAGAAGCAAGGATTCGGAAAGGAAGGACAAGTCATCAAGGAGCTACACAAGAAGAAAACATCAAGCTCATGTTGGTGAATGGGTTTCCGCCCGACTCGGCAATCACTCCGAAGAAGCTATCACTCCAACTCGTAATACAAATAAGATGAAGGTGTTGCCGGTCTTGCTCTCGTATCCTCCAACTCCAACTCCTATGACATATTTGATTCACCAAATGAGGGAATTGGAAGATGCTTCATGGCAAAAGGCCCCAAGGTATCACATCCTGAGTTTATTGACTTTGATAGTGATGAGGATGACTTGCTTGGTGAAGATGAGCTCTTACATGATAAATCTAGTGAGCTTAGTAATGATGAACATGCTAGTAGTCTTTATAGTCGAGAAGAGTCGAATGACAATGCTATGAAGGAGATTGAGCGTCTAACTAAAGAACTAAACACTCTTAAGTTAGCTCATGAAACAACTCAAGAAGATCATAGAGAGCTCCTAAGATCTCATGAGAAGCTACGCTTCGAGAAGCTCAACCTAGAGCAAGAACATGAGTTTCTAAAAGCTATCAATGACGATCTTCGAAAGAAGAGTTCTTCATATCTTGCCAAACGACTTCTCTTGTCTAATTTCTTGCCACCCATCAAAACTAAGCATGACAAGCATAAGAAAAATTCTTCATCTAGTAGTAACAATAATCATGCTAAATTAAATGTTGTTACTTCTAGTAATTCTCTTGATTCCACTAACAATGTTTCAAGCCAAGTTTCACTTGAGCAAGAAAATAGTCTATTGAAAGGATTATAGAGAAAGGTGTCTACAAGAGTCTTGCCTAAGCAAGAGCTTTGAGGAAATTGTTCGCAAACAAGGAAGACACCGGAAGAATCAAGGAATTGGTTTTGAGCGAAAGTTCAACGCCGAGGGTGTTGAATGGGAAGAAGGTCAATATCCCACTCCAAAGTTTGTCTCTCAAGAGAAGAAGTATGATCCTACTTCTTCCAATGAGGAACAAGCTCAAGATGACCTTCCACCACAAGACCACAAGCTAAAAGGCAAGGACAAGCTTCAAGAGGAGATTGATGCATTCATTGAAGCACCCAAGGCCATGGTCAAGTGGGTTCCCAAGGCAACTTCAAGTTCTACTTCAACAAGCTCAACTACTACCCCAAGGATTCCCATCAAGATGATGTGGATCCCGAAGAAGAAGAACTAGAGAGTTCTTGAGGGTGACTCCGCCAATATACTTCACTCATATTCATTTTGGCAAGGACTTGTGCAATCAACTTCCACATCTTGCACTAGTTCATGGAGTCACAAACCCTCATGTTGGTAAGTCAAGGGACAAGGTAATCATTGCTTTCATGGACATCATTCATTGTGAACTTCAATCTATGTCCATGGATATTCTTGTTTGTTCCTTGTGGGACTAACCCATGTAGGTATTGAAAGTGCCCAATCCAAAGGATTGCTCCCAACTCTTGATGATCTTCATCAACATTGAGCATCCACATCTTCAACATCTACATGAAGTCGCCAACGACAACCCAAGGTTAGTTTGACCCTTTAAAAGGGTTCTCACATCAAGGGGAGCTTTGCTCTAAAGAAATGAGCTAAAGCATCTTCTAATGATGTGAACACATTAATGTTTTATGGAAAAGTGGTAACCCACTTGTGCTTAAACGATGAGTATGACCTATGATCAAATGTTCTCATTTGACTCCTAAGTCAATATACTCATATATAGATGACCTAGTCATCGCCAAATTGTGTGCTAGCTGTTAGTGTTTTGTTTGTGCATGTTTGACACATATTTCATTTGCTATCTTATTGTGTGAGCATGTTGATGCATGATTTTATCCATTCGAGGACATCCATTTGTTGCTTTGGTCTTTTGGATATTTTCTTTTTCGACCAAATGGATGGACAAGAATGCCTAAGTTCCTCCCTAGCTATCTATGCTTTCTTGTCTCAAACTCTATTCATACTTATATCACAAACTTTGAACAAGACTTTTTCGGACAGCATCGAGTGAGGAGCACTCGAGCCACCGATCCGTCAAAAGCCTAACTTCCAAAACCTTCTAAGTACTTTCGGTCAAACCGATATACTCAAATCGGATGCATCAAATCACTTGATTGATCTAGGTTTTCACCTCGGTGAAACCGAAGTTTCAAATTTTGGCGTGACTGGTGTGTAATCGCACGCAGCTAACCATCTCGGTCCCACCGAAGTTTTCAAACTCGGTCCCACCGACACCGAAGGGTATATATACCGAGGACGAGCGCGCTGATTACTTCTTCAAACGCCGCCTCAAACCCTTAGCCGCCGCCGCCTTGGTCTCCGGATCGCCTCCGCCGTCGCTGGCGCCCTCGCCATGGTCTCCATCACCGCCAACGGTCCTTCGCCCGCACCGCTGCCGCCGTAGTGAAGCTCCACCGCATTGGGTGAGTTCCATCCTCTCGTGTTCCAATCGCTGATTCTATGCACGATAGGCGCTGCATGTTTCTTGCCAAGATTGAGATCTCCTATCCCGCCGCTTAGGTCATAGAACAAATTTCGAGTGAAAATTTTAGGTTAGGTTTCACGCGAACACATCTCGGTGTGACCGATCTCGCATTTTCGGATCGACTGATTTGGCCTCGCCATTGACCGCACTTTTCGGTGAAACCGAAGTTGTGCAAATCGGTAAGACCGAAATGAAGATTCAGTGAAACCCTAGTTGTCTCGGCAGATCGAAACCCATTTCGTCCAACCGAAAGTGGTGTATGTGGTCTGTTTAGACGCTTCGGTTTCACCGAATTGATAGACTCGGTCGACCGACATGTATTCTGTGAAAACCTAAAACTAAAGTTTGAACTCATTCTCTTTGCAAAACCTCTCGCAGCTTTGTGATAACTCTTCTATTCTCGCCTATACCTATTCTATTCTCAAAGTTGTCGACATGTCCGAAGGAAGTGACAATGAACAGGTCCGAGATGCCGCTTGAGATTCCAGAGGCAGCTACAAGTCCAGAGGCAAGCAGTTTTTCAGATGATGGAGAGAGAAGCACTCCAAGTGGACTGCCTGCAGCTGCCACCAGGGCCAGGAGGAAGAGAAACTCAGATGAGGAAGATTCAGACTTCATCGCAGATGAGGAGATAACTTCAAAACCTAAAAGGCAAGTGGTTTCAAGGGATATCAAGGGCAACAACAAAGAAAGGCACAAGCAAGGTGAAGAAATCCTCTGTTGCACGTAAGCTCAAGATGGAAGAAACCTCCAAAGAAGATCAAGAAGACTTCCAAGAGGAAGAGGAAAGTTCATGAAGAGATCTGCGATGATGATGATTCGATGAGGAAGCACCTCAGCCTCCTCGTAGCGGTTGATGGGAGATGCCATCGTAGGCAGAGCACCTCCTAAAGCTAAGCCTTCACTCCAAAGAAAGGCAGCCCAAGCCAAACCAGCCGCCAAGCCCAAGAAGACTGTGGAGGAACATACCGCTTCGAAAAAGAAGAAGGACAACGTGCCACCGCAGAATCGATGATGAGGCTCATGTTTTGCTCAAGCTCGCATGTAAACTGCCAGCTCATAATGAAGCTCATCCTCGAGCTGAAAATATGAAGGAGAGAAAGGACAAAGGACTCAAAGCTATGGAGGCAAACAGATCCATATGCCACAGGAGAAGAACAAAGATTGACTCAAGATTCCACACTAGAGAGCAACAAGACTTTTATGAGACAAAGGCTCATGGACAAGAAGCCAATTGTTGCCGACACCAGACACGCTGACCGGGAATACATCGATAGTGAAGAGCACAGAGACTACTTCCCACATGTGCATGAAAGCTTCACCGCTTGTGGGATTGCAGATTTCGCTGGTCGAAATTGACCGCTCGAACGATGAGATGATCATGCGCTTCTATGCCACCGCACACTTCTATCCAGATGGCGTGATTGTATGGATGATGATAGGGCGAGATTCCATTCTACAGCTTGAAGAATGGAGAGCGTTGCTGAATGCACCTGTTTCAAGGGAAGATGATATTGATGTCTATGGCATTCCGAAGAAGAATCACGAGTCAATGAAGAACATGTATAATGAGGTAGATGAGAAGGATGTAGAGATATGGAAGCTTGGTTCAGTCTACTACCTTCAGGCAGGTCTCCCAACCACCAACACCATTCTGAGGCATACTTTGATGACTAAGTCGGGACCACCGCATGATAAGAGGGTACTCTATCAACATGCTGCACATTCTAGATCAAGACACCTTTAAGGTGATGGACCCGATAGTTGAGACTATCAAGAGGACAGCAAATGACCGTAAAAGGTCGTGTGGGTTTGCTCCGCATATTCAGATGCTCATCAATGCCAAGTTTGGCACGGACACCTACCGTTGGATAGACCCCACTTGCCACCGCAGCTCTAACATGAGGACAACGAGGTTGTGATGACCGAGAATGCTCCCACATCCGTAGAAGGACATGCTAAGTCCGGTTGCTAAACAAGCTAAAGCCGAGAAGGAAGCAGAAAAAGCCCAAGAGCGTTGCAGAACAACTTCTTGAAGCCACTCAGAGAATTGAGCTACGCCGCCAAAGATAGTGCAATCTCGTGGAGAGCCTTGAGAGGATCGTTGAGGATAAGTTCCATGCTCGACGCTGTCGATCAAGTGCAGGTCACCGTCAACAAGCTTGATGCGACATCGAGGAAGCTAAGAGGGAGAAGGCGAACTCATGAAGGAGATGGAAGGTGACATGGTCCAGATGACTATGAGCAGCTGCGCAGCAGGCTCCACAAAGCCCAGATCACCGCTATTCCAAAGGTCGATCCTGTGGCTACTACATCAAGACCTCCTACAGCTCCATCTGGCCAAAGACCAGCCCAAAGATCCACTCCTCCAGCTCCACAGACTTCAGCAGAAGCTTGCAGATGCAGCCATCTCCACTCCATCGACACACGCATGTGAGCCGCCAGCAGAGTCCCGAGTGACGATTAGCTCTATACCTTTCGAACTTTTGGTAACTTGTTGCCAAAGGGGAGAAATTGTATAGATCATAGGGCTTCGAGAGAGAGAGTGCTCGCTTTTGCTCTTTCGCTTATGGGTTTTCCTTGAGATACTTTTGAGTTCTTTGAGATACTTCGTGTGTTTGATACTACGCTTGTTTCTATCTTGATGAGTGCTTGATCATACTGTGCTTAATGTGTGCTTGATATCTATCATATTCCATTCATATCTTGTATGATCATTTACTCATGTCTTGGTGATTGGGTGCATGTTATTCATTCTTATCATTTTGTGCGCCCACCAAGATGTATGTGACATGGAAGAGTAACCCATGATCCTAATCGATTGTGCATTTGCATTCAAACGCAAATCTTAAATAATGCACAAATTTAGGGGAGCTCTTGCTTATCACATACTTCTCAAAGCTTATTTATGTTATTCATTGATTATATCATTTGTCGAAGTTTGATCTATATGTTGTCATCAATTACCAAAAGGGGAGATTGAAAGTGCAACTAATCCCGTGTGGTTTTGGTAATTAATAACAACATATATATCATTGAACTAATCATTTCTTGAGAATATTTCAGAAAGTTCAAGGATATGGGAATGGCAATGTCCGATGATGTGGACCCTCAAAATGCTAAGGAAAACATTGGCAAAAGCTCAAGACTCCATTTTTGGTTTAGTGATCCAAGATCACATTGAGTCCATAGGAAAGCCAATACTATTAAAAGGGGTGAGGTTATGATGATGATCTGTTGCTCTAAGGTGCTTAGTGATTTATCTCTCAAACAATCAGCAATCTTTCATTCCAACATAAACCCATAAGTAATCTCGGTCCCACCGATTCCAAACTCACCACACCGAGATGAACCACCTCACCATATAGCCAAACCCTAAGAATCTCGGATTTTCCGATTCCAAACTCGGTCATTCCGAATTGGTGTTGCCAAGCTTCAGAACCTTCAGACTCAAATCGGTGTCACCGAGATGAGAAAGTCGGTCCCACCGAGATTGGCAAACCCTAGACTTTGGAAGAATCGGTCTAACCGAGATTGTATTTTCGGTCCCACCGAAAATCCCAACGTTCACAAGATTTGAACTTTCGGTCTGACCGAGTTGTCAACTTCGGTCTGACCGAGATTGCTCAAATGTGTGTAACGGTTGGATTTTGTGTGGAGGCTATAAATACCCCTCCACCTCCTCTTCATTCGTGGAGAGAGCCATCAGAAAGAACTACCACTCCTACCTTACATTTCGAGAAGAAAACTACCTACCCTTGTGTTGAGATCAAGTTGCTCCACTCCCACCATATGACACTTGATTTCTAGTCTTTCCAAGTTGCTTTCCACTCAATCCCTTCCTCCACCACAGCCAAATCAGTGAGGAGAGTTGAGTGTTGGGGAGATTATCATTTGAAGCACAAGAGCAAGGAGTTCATCATCACCAACCCCATCTATTACCTTTTGGAGGGTGGTGCCTCCTAGATTGGTTAGGTGTCGCTGGGAGCCTCCGTCATGATGTGGAGTTGAACCAAGGAGTTTGTAAGGGCAAGGAGATCGCCTACTTCGTGAAGATCTACCCCGAGTAAGGCTAGTCCTCCGTGGGCGTGAAGCCATGATGGCATAGACAAGGTTGCTTCTTCGTGGACCCTTCAGGGGTGGAGCCTCCGTGGACTCGCAAGCAGCGCTACCCTCCGTGGGTTGAAGTCTCCATCAACGTGGATTGACGATAGCACCACCTATCGGAACCACGAGAAAAATCTCCGTGTTCCATTATGCTTGCTCTTCTCCTCCTCTCATTTACTATACATGCAATTTACTTTCCGCTGCCATAACTCTAGAATTGCATGTGTAGGGTGATACTTGACTTGGTTATCATTGTGAACTTGCTAAGAAACTACTCCAATCAAAAGGCAAAAATTTTAAGTTGTCAAGTAGTCTAATCACCCCCCCTCTAGACATACTTCCGATCCTACAGAGGTCCTAAAGCCCACACCCCGATGCCAATACATCACGGTCCGGGGCAATACGCAGGAAATGCAAGGCATCATAAAAACCACGACGCAAAAGACATAAGTGTCACAAAAATAATGGTTACGCCCAAGACACGGCAGTCGGTGCCGGATTCCGCGGCTCCCAGTCCGGTCAGCGGAAAGAAAACAATACAGGCCCATCCGGCCCGGGCAGCATACTCGACCAACCATGTCAAATTCATGGTACCCCTGGAAGGGCAGCCAATCATACTAGTAAAGAATGTCGGATCTTCAAAACAAAACGGTTAGTCATGCGCTGGAAACAATAAAAAGGGGTCTCGAAGCTATGAAGACAATGAGGAGCCCAGACCATTAAGCATTATGAGGTAAAAGAAAATTCCTCCGAAAACCAACAAGGAAACGAATGTGTACTCCTCGGGATGCCGACTCAACAATACAAGTCACACCACAGTACAAGAATACTGCCGATCATCTCTGTAAGTGCATCTAGTGCCCCTTAGTGATTTTGGTGTATTGAAGACTTATAGGTTAAGTAACTGATGCGTTTGTGAGTGTACACAGGTCTATAAGTCTATGAGGAGTTTGATGTTTACAGAGAAAGTCGACCCTAAAAATGAAGTTCTTCAATCAAGACTTTGATATTCAAGACTTTCTCAAGACTTTGAAAGTGAAGAAATTGGTGTGACCATGAAGACTTGATATTCATTCGAGGAATATGAAGCGTGAAGACTTTTGTTTTCAAGTTTCATTTTCTCTTTCTTGAGTCATAGGAAACACCGTCTTCGTTAAAGGGGTCGAGGAAATACTAAGGAAAAATTTCTATGTGATGCTCAACTCAAAATCCTACACCTACCTATCCCTTCGAGTGAAGCCATTGAAATCTCATACAGCTTCAGTCAAATTCATCAAAGGATGAGACGCAGCTTCTTCCGCTCATCGAGGACTTTGCTCGATCGAGGAGTTAGGAATTCGCCAAAGGCGAATTGCCTACACAAATGAGGAACATGATAGCCCCGAGGACTTTGAGAGTCAAATTTCCGACCGTTCATTGTCTTCTTGCTACCGGCGGACCAAAATATCTTATCCACCTAACGGTCATATCATTGAAGGGCATTTATGTCTTATCATGTCGGGCTGCTCCTAGGCTATAAATAGCCGCCCCTACAACCACTAGTTGGTTGGCTGCTCCGAGAGAACTTGACACTTTTCATTTGAGAGCAACCCATCCTCCGAGGACTTTGAGCGAAAATCATCAAGTGAGGAAAATCCCAAAACCAAACCCACAAACCCCAAGTGATTGAGCATCATCAAGAAATTGATCTCGTGGATCCGACGCTTGTTACCTTTGAAGACTGTGCTTCTTCCAGACGGTTAGGCGTCAAGGTCTAGAGCATCCAAGAGGAATTGTGGATCGCCGAGTGACCAAGTCTGTGAAGGTTTGAAGTCACCAAGACTTACCACGAGTGATTGGACGAGGCCTGCGTGGTCTTAGTTCAAGGAGAATACGGTGAGGATCGGGTGTCCCGAGTTGCGCTCGTAGATCGGGTGTCCGGACTGTGTCCTCGAGTTTAAATACTCACCGCTCCAACCTGACGTATAACCGAGACAGCGGCTTGGAACTGGTCTACCAAATCATTGTCTTCACCAACTAACTGGTTCTATTTCCTCAACTCATTCATTTCCTCATTCTGTGTTGCATGTTGTTCATATCTGTGCTTGAAGACTTTTGATCAAGACTTTCACAAATTCCTCGCCCATTTTCTTCATCGCTTTGTCTTCATCTTGTTATCCTATGTTTACGCTTTCCGTACTCTGTTCTTAGTCTTCATTTCATCATGCCGACTATGTGTGTATCCTGTTATGTTTACCTCGAGTACATATTCCGCTGCTAGTAGTTCTTCGCTAAGGAATTTCCTCACCGACAAATTCCTCGTTGAAGAATTTCATAAAATCGCCTATTCACCCCCTCTAGTCGATATAACGACTTTCAATTGGTATCGAGCGCAGGTACTCCCTTGTTCGTGTGATTTTGGTTTAACCACCGAGTTCTAGTTATGTCGACCGCAGTATGATCAAGGTCTCGGCCGGTGTCCTACCTTTGATGGAACGGACTACCCCTATTAGAAGAACAAGATGCTAATGCATCTTGAGGCAATTGATAATGATCTCGGTATGTTGTGGAAAATGGTGTCCCAATGTCACCAAACACCGACCGCCACCGATGTGAAGAGATTCAAACAACTCAACTCTCAAGCGAAGAATATCATCTCGTGGCCATCCGAGCAAAGGACAAGATGGAAGAGTGAGTGCTTTGAAACCGCTAAGTTTATCCGGGATAGGCTGTCCAAAGTAAATGAAGGAGTTTCAACTCAGCGTGACTCTCGAGTTGATGTTCTTCGAATCTCTTCAACCGCTTCAAAAGACTCGATAACGAAAATGTCCAACAAACCTTTGATCGCCTCATCGACATCTCAAATGAGCTTCAAGCCCTCGGTGCCACCGACATCATCGATCATGAAGTTGTGAAGAAACCGCCGAGATCGCTTGATTCCTCATTTGATACTCGGGACCGATGATACAAGAACGTCTTGACTACAAGTCGCTTGATCCTGCCGATATCCTCAAAAGGCTTAACACTCACGAAGTTCCACTTCTTTGAAAGAGAGATCTCTATGGCTCAAACTATGGCAAACCACGTGCCTCAAGGCAAAGGTTGTGTCTCGACTCAATGTGAGGATTCGGTAGTAGCCTTGGTGATCCTCAAGAATCGAGCCAGATCTAGCTCTCCTTGTGAAGAAATTCCAAGTTCACAAGACGTGGTCGCTTTGGAAAATCCTCAAGAGGAAATGATTCTTCATCCAAAGGACTACAAGAGAAGACTTTGCCACAAATGCAAGAAGCCTGGTCACTATATTCAAGATTGTCCTCGGGGAAAAGGAAATGAAGAAGAAGAAATACAAGGACTACAGTTCGATGATATGAAGAAGAAGAAGAAATCATCAAAATCTTCGCCTTCAAAACCATCAAAGTCTTCATCTCACAAGAAGAGCAGCTCCAAGAAAGCTCGGGCATTCATTGGCAAGGAAATGGACTCAAGCTGAATCTGAGGAAAATGATGAAGAGGAGGAGTCCAAGAATCTGAGTCTGTGTGTGGCGAGTCCGGCTGTTGTTCTCGCTTTCGCCGAGAAGTCCATCTTCAACATCAAGAAACCGACTCCACCGACAAGCATATTGAAGATAATGATGGCTACGCCCCACCTATTGCTTCATGGCAAAAGGAGCTAAGGTACTCAAATACAACTCCTCTGACTCTAGTGAAAATGAATCTGATGAGGATCTTAAGCCTAGCTACTCTAAACTTGCTAAAATTGCTGTAAAACAACAACGGGCCCTTGAAAAGGTTCAAAACATGCTAGATAAAAGTGATGATATGTTGGGTGAAGAAATGGATCGCACTAAAGCCCTGACTGAAAATCTTCAGAGACTTCGCCTAAGTATGATAACCTTCAAGGTCATCATAACTCTCTCTTCCGATCATGAGAAACTTTCTTATGAATTTCTTCAAGAAAAGCAAGACAATGAGAAGCTTTCTCTTGAAGATATTCAAAGAAAGGCAGATCTTGAAAAGCTAAGAGTATGTTATGAAGATCTTCGTAGGAGCGCGATTCATTACTAGCTCAACAAATCAGCGCTTCTCGTGAAGAATTTGTTCCTCCATGCTTAAAGTGCATTGAACGTGAATCTGCAAATTCTTCACCTGAATGTTCAAATACTTCAACTGTTACAAATTCTTCATCTGCCTCTACTATCACTAATTCCTCATCCGAGGACTTTGCTAGTATCACCGACAATGCAGGTTGAAGGAATTGTACATGATGCATGTACAAAAGCCTCAAAGGGCATCGACACTTTGTGATGTGCTCAAAAGCAGATCCTCAACAAAACCCTAGGAATGAGGGTATTGCCTTTGAGAGGAAACTCAACACCGATGGAACATATTGGAAGCCCGAGCAAGATCCCAAAACCTCATGGGTTGCTCGCAAAGGGACCTCTAGTTGATCCATCTAACTTGTCCGCTTTACATGTGAATCTCCTCATTCTTCTCGATGAGTCATTTGACTCAACTATAAACTGTTCAAAAATCGTAATGGTGAAGTATTTGCTAGATATGTTGGCACTAATCTGCAGAACGGTTCCCCTATGAAGAAAATCTGGGTTCCCAAAAGTTGTGTTGAAAGTCTTTAGGTGAATGTCCTCATGACACCACCGTGAAGAACAGAACCCCAGATCAAATTCTTCATATGGACCAAACTCTTCATATGGATCCAAATCCTCATATGGACCAAATTCTTCACGAGGATCAAATTCCTCAACCGGATCAAAGTCCTCATATGATTATCATTGTGCTAACAAATCTGTCTCATGTAGGCAAAGCTAAGGGCTATGAATATGTGCATTATTCTTCAAACCATTATGTTCATAAGTCCTCAAAGAATTACTCTACCTATTCATATGCATACCCTAACCTCTCTCATGCTAAGCTTAAATGGTTTGGCATCTTTGCCACCTTTCTCACATGGTGCTCGCAGGATGATGAACTCTTTGCCACCCTCCGGATGTGGGTGGTGAAGAAAAGAACTAATCCCTTCTCGCAGGTCAGTCTCCGGACGTGCTCTAACGCCTCAAGAATTTGTCGGACCCGACAAAATGCCTAAAAGGACGCAGGCGAATCATGATGAAATGAACTTTCATTTCACACGCCCTCATATCGCTATATCTGCTTCTCGCTTGATGAAATTCATCGATGAACTTGATATCATATTCTTCACCGATGAAGCATATGAGATTGTAAGTTATACTAATTCATCTGCAGGATGATCAACCCAAAACCACCGAATGGGTCCTCGATAGTGGATGTACAAATCACATGACCGGTGACAAGAATCTATTGATGGATGCTCCTTTATCACCGCCACCTCTGAAGCATATCATATTTGCCGACAAAGGCAAAAGTCGTATTGGGTCTTGGTAAGGTTGCTATCTCTAAGGATAAGCACATGGACAAAGTCATGCTTGTTGAGTCCTTAGGATACAATCTCATGTCGATCTCAATGCTTTGTGATCTTGATATGGTTGTTTCTTTGGCAAATATCGCTGTGTTGTGATTATGGAAGTTTACAATTCCAAAGTCTTCAAGGCTTTAGGAGAGGAGATCTCAGATATTGTTGATTTCTCTCAGACCACAACCAGCCATGTGTCTACTTGCAAAAGCTTCGTAAGGCTGGCTATGGCATCGACGACTTGGTCATGCAGCATGAGGAATTTGAACACGCTATGCGAAGAAGAAGCATGTCATTGGCATTGAGAATGTCAAATTCCTCAAGGATCACTTATGCGAGCATGTGAAGCGGAAAAATGACCAAGGCCAAGCATCCAAATAAGACTATCATGACCACTACCCGTCCATTCAATTGCTTCACATGGACCTCTTCGACCTAATCATTATTCAACAAATACTAATGATGCATCTCTATATGGTTTTGTCATTGTTGATGATTATTCTCGATATACATGGGTACACATTGTTACTTACAAACATGAAGTGCGTGAAGTCTTCAAACGATTTTCCTCGAGGGCTTCAACCAACTTTGGTGTGAAGATCAAGCATATCGAAGTGACAATGGAACCGAGTTCAAGAATTCTGGTCTTGATGCCTATCTTGATGAACTTGGTATTACTCATGAATTATCTGCTCCCTATACTCCTCAAAGAAATGGCGCCGTGGAGCGCAAGAATGTAACTCTTGTTGAGATGGCTCACTATGCTTGATGAATACAAAACGCCTCGGCGCTTTTTGGATTGATGCAATTGATACTTGCTCGCCACATCATCAATAGAGTATATCTTCACAAATTCTTCAAGAAACTGCCTATGAACTCCTCAACGACAAGAAACCCAATGTGAGTTATTTCAAAGTCTTCGTGCTAAATGTTGGATTAGAGATCCTCACCACAATTCTAAATTTGCACCAAAGCACATGAGGGTTTTATGCTTGGTTACGAAAGGACTCGCACACCTACTGTAGTCTTCAACATTGTTCTTCACAAGATTGTCGACACTTTGAGATGTGTGGTTCGATGAAACTAATGGCTCGCAAAGAGAGCACCTACCTTCGTGTTAGATGAACCAGCACCGAGGATGCTATCAAGCTCAAGGCAACCGAGGATGTCATTCCCATCAAGAATTCATCCCTGCTCATGAAGAACGCCGAAATGATGCACCAAGAACATGATGAGGAAAATGGTGCTTAAGAAAATGCTGATCAAAATCCTCGGCCACAACCAACTCATCCACGCGTTGCAAAAGAAGTGCAAGTGGAGAAGATCATCGATGACATTAGCGCACCAGTCTTCTCACTCGCTCAAAAGCCTCACACTTATCTAACTTTTGTGGGCACTATGCTTTTGTCTCTATCTCGAGCCCACTAAGGTAGATGAAGCATTTCCGAGCCGAGTGGATTCAGGCTATGCAAGAAGAATTACATCAGTTCGAGTTGAACAATGTCCGAATTGGTCAATCGCCTGCATCCTCGCAAGCATAATATCATTGGCACAAAGTGGATCTACCGCAACAAGCAAGATGAAAATGGCCTTGTGGTGAGGAATAAGGCACAACTAGTAGCTCAAGGCTACACACGAGTCAAGGAATTGATTTCGATGAAACTTTTGCACTGTTGCTAGACTTGAGTCTATTCAGATTTTACTTTCCTATGCTAACCATCATGATATCATCTTATATCAAATGGATGTGAAAAGTGCATTCCTCAATGGTAAGCTTGAGGAAGAAGTATATGTTGCTCAACCCCTGTGTTTTGAAGATCCCAAGAATCGACAAAGTCTTCAGACTCAATAAGGCTCTCTATGGCCTCAAGCAAGCCCCTCAAGTGGTATGACACAATCAAGGAATTCTTCGTGAAGAATGGCTTCACACCCGTTCACTCGACCCTACTCTATTTACTAAATCATATGATGGTGAACTGTTTGTGTGCCAAATATATGTTGATGATATTATCTTTGGCTGTACTAACCAACGATATAGTGATGAATTTGCCTATATGATGAGTGAAGAATATCAAATGTCTATGATGGGAGAGTTGAAATTCTTCTTAGGTCTTCAAATTAAATCGGCAGCGAATGGCATATTCATATCTCAGAGAAATACCTCAAAGATGTAATCGAGGAAATTCGCATGCAAGATTGCAAAGGCGCTAAAATTCCTATGCCCACAAATGGCCATCTATGCAATCGATGAAAATGGTATTGATTTCGATCACAAGGTATACCGCTCCATGATTGGTTCTTTATTGTACTTATGTGCATCTAGGACAGATATAATGCTTAGTGTTTGCATGTGTGCTCGATTTCAAGCTGCACCGAAGGAATCACACCATAAGGTTGTGAAGCATATTCTTCGATATCTAGCTCACACACCAACACTAGGACTATGGTACCCCAAGGGCTCAACTTTTGATCTCATTGGATATTCCGACTCTGACTATGCTGGTGATTGTGTGGACCGCAAGTCAACTTTTGGCACTTGTCATTTCCTCGGACGATCTTTGGTCTGTTGGTCCTCGAAGAAACAGAACTGTGTATCACCGCTCATCAAGTTGAATACATTGCTGCTGGCTCATGTCAGGCTCAATCTGCTTTGGATGAAGCAAACCTCAAGGACTATGGCGCTAATGTGAAGAATGTGCCTCTCCTCTGCGACAATGAGAGTGCCATCAAGATTGCTCACAACCCAGCCAAGCACTCAAGACTAAGCACATCCAGATTCGCCATCATTTTCTTCGTGATCATGTGTCAAGGGCGATATTCCATCGAGCATGTGAAGACCAAGAACAACTAGCTGATATCTTCACTAAGCCCTTGGATGAGAAGAGATTTAGCAAGTTGCGTGTGAGCTAAATATCTTAGAATCTTCGAATGTTCTTTGAAAAGGACACACATCCTAACCCTTATGCATAATTGATGACTTAGATGTGCAACACATGAAGAAACGTTTTCTTCAATCAATGAAGAATAACATTCTAAGTGTGAAGAAATTAATGAAGAATTTGATTCTCGTAACCCTCGACAATTGTACGCTGTGTCTGAAATCATCATTCTTATACGGTAATACGCCACCACAAAAGTTGAAAATCTTCAATTTGAGTTTTCCTCATTTTGAAATTCCTCGCTTTTCAAATTCTTCAACTTTGCAAAATCTTCAATGTTTCCGTAGTTTTTCTTCATTGGCTATATATATATATATATATATATATATATATATATATATATATATGAGTTTATGTCCTCTGACAGATTCACTTATTGCTAATTCTTCAAGTTGCGATTTACGCTAAGTGAATGTGATCGACCCTTCCTCTATGCTATACTCAATCCAATCTATTCACAAATTCTTCATGTGCGTTCGATTGAAACTGCTCAAAGTCTTCACCGGTCCTTGACAGTCAAGAAATTGCGAATCTAAACTTTTAAACAAATCTTATCCAAGTTTTCGGTTTTACCGCTCAAACCGTTCCGCATCCCATGATGTATTAGTTTAATCACCCACGATCTTACACGATCTTATCTGCACAGTACGTGGGTGTGTCGCGGCCGGATGGGTGGCGCGGCACCTATGGGGCCGGGGCCCCTTCGTGTGTTCGGTACGGGGCGGAGGTTGCGCGGAGAGCAGATCGAGGCGATGCACGCGGGGGGATTTTTACCCAGCTTCGGGCCGCGATGGTCGCGTAAAACCCTACTGCTGCATTGTGTTGTATTAGATCTTGCTCAAGAATGCGAGCAAGACGGTGGAGTGGTGTGTGAAAACCTTCGCGAGGGTAGCCAGTGGTCGAACCCCTTCGCGTGAGTAGCCGATAGTCCAACCTCCTCTCGCTGTGCATGGGCCTCCTTTTATAGGGCAAGGGTCACCGACAGTGTCAACGTGAGGTAGAGGGTAAAACGTAAAAGAGGTGGTAGTTGGAATAGTGAGGAACAAAGGCAGCTACGATGCTTTCTACCTACTTTTGACAGAGGGGGACAAGGGCATTAAATGCCCGTCGCCGTCGCCCAAAAAAGCTCCCGCCATCGCGTCTTCGCCACGGCGGCGGTTACCACCGCTGAGTGCCACCGCATTCCTCATGCAAAGACGGCCACCCGCCACGCGTCTCTCGGAGAAGGCCGGAGGCGACGCTGGGCAGATGAGCTGGAGTGCGGCACGTGGCGTAGCTTTCCCGGCAAGCACCTTGCCGGGGCCTTGGTCTTGCGGACCCGGGCTTGTCGGGCTCTGGACTTGCCGCTCCCGGGTCTCTCGCCAGGCAAGGCGCCGAGGCGTGTCTTCTGCGACATGATCTTCTAGTCCTCCCGACGAGCTCCTCTCGCCGGGATCTGCAGGAGTAATGTAGCCTTGAGCCAGGAATGGCCTTCCCAAGCTCCTCTTGCCGGGTCTTGAGCTTCTATCTTATATACTTTGTTCTTGAACGGCTTGGTGTGGAGCGGAGATGGTCTCCGCAAGCATTTGATGGATCTAGCTGCGGGGAGTGGGGCTGCCTGCGGCACAAGTTGGGGTACCGAGGTACCCCTACCTTAGTACACCGACAGAGCCCCGGGCTGGGCCATACACGGTGCGAGCGCTGTTGGGCCAGCCCAAGACAAGCAGCAGCGCTGAAGCCCACGGCGCGTCGAATCCACTTCCGCCGCCGCCTTCCCGTGCAGCAAGACGCCGATTATGGCGCCGTGGATAGGACGTGCCCACGCCCCTTAATGAGGAGAGCGAACGCGCCTCGCCCCACTTCCCCATAAAACAGAGGCAGCAAAGCGCCCCTCCATTGCTTTCATTGCTTCTTCTTCCTCCGCCAGAAAACCCTCCTCGCGCTCCACCTCCGCACCTCCTCCGCTGTTTTTTTCGTCAAGGCGTCGCCGACCCTCATCCCCTTCCCTCGCCGCCGCTATGGCCCCAAGACCAGAAGGGAAGGAGAAGGCGGAAGGCACCAAGAAGGAGAAATCCGAGCAAGCGGAAGAACTCGCTCAGATGCGGAGGGAGAACATCGCCTTCCGCCGCTGACTCGGCGTGGACGAACTCTGGGGCAAGTACTTCTTGTTCTGGTCCAAGAGGACCTCAGCGCATCCTCGGACCAGCGCCCACCCGGCCGATCTCAAGGACAACTATCCCGGCGGGTACCATTTCTTCGCAGCTTTCTTTCACTGCGGTCTTTGTCCTCCTTTCTCTGAATTCTTCTGTACCATTATGCACACATATGGCTTCCACCTTCTCGATTTCACCCCCAACGCCGTCCTCACAATGGCGGTTTTCGCACATATGTGTGAGAACTTCGTAGGGATCCACCCAAATGTAGCTCTGTTCAGGCATTTCTTTACCCCGAGAGCAGAGCCCGGCTCCCCCCTCTCCGGAGGGATTTCTTGGGTTTTCCGAACAACTCAAGAGGTCGTATTGCCGGGAGCTCCGCATCAAGTGGGACGAGTGGCGCGCAGATCGGTGCTGGATCGTCGAGGACGAGCCGCAGCCCTTCACCGCGCCAGCGCACAAGGCCGCTGAGCGGGCGAGAGATTGAGCGAGCTGGACTCCGACGACGTCAAGCTCGACGCCGCCCTCATCCGGATCCTTCGCCTCCCGACGCTGGGCTGTCCGTCGCAGCGTAGGCGCAGAACTTTCTCCGTCGCCCGATCGCCCCCCTCCAAGACAGAAAAGGCCGGCTGGGAGTATGGCGGCCATGGCGGATATAATGAGGCTGCGCCGGGCTGAACTTCAATTTCACGACCGAGCCGAGGGGATGGTCCGGAGCTCTTCAAATACGACCCGCCCATCCAGAGTGGTTCAGCTTCCCGGCAAGTGGTGCCTCTCGCAATAACGTAGCCCGGATCGTCTTCTCGCCATGATGCCCGCAGGATTCCCACGGCGTGGGCGTTCATGGATTCCGCCTGAGCCGCTGACATCATCAACTTCTTCGACACCTCGAGGAGGTGGCGAAAAACAAGGATGAGATCCGCGGGCTGACACGGACACCACGGATCAGAGATCGCGTACATAGCCTCTCGGGTGAGGAGGCTGCTGCAGCCGCAGCGGCAGGAGAATTCGATTGCACGCCCGAGGAGGAGGAGGCCGCGGAGAAGTCCTATCAAGTGGAGGCGGCGGAGATCTGCCGGTTGCTGAAACTTCCTCCCGGCGCGCTTGCCGCTGAAGACGTCCACCAAGGTAAGTTCTGCGACTTCGCCTCCTCGGTGTTGTCTCTCTTTGGATATTTGCTTGAACCGTTTTTTTTTGCTTTTCCTTTCTTCTTCTAGATCCTCCCCCTCCCCCGGAGCGGACGGAGACGGAGGTCGTCGTCGGGGAGGAGGAGGACGTGCATGGTGGCGGCGATGGTGCTCCTGCTGTCGAGGACGCGGCGGGGGCCGCCGAACCACACGCGCCGAATCGCCTCGGCTTCCGACGCAGCGGCCGGAGAGGGGACGGCAAGCGCACCACCGGTCGGAGGCTGCAGAGGCGTCAAGCGCCGTGCGGTCGCCGATCCTTCCGTCGAAGCAGAACAGCCCGGCTGCTACTTGGAAGCCCCCAACGGTGTCTTTATCCAGATGCCGTGGGCTTCCTCGTCGCGGGCGCCCGCGGAGGGCGAGGCCTTCGACGGAGAGATCCTCGCCTCCGCGGGTTTGAAGGTCGTCGAGGGGCCCGGCGGGAGCGGTGGGCCCGATGAGGAGAAGCTGCTTCAGCAGATCCTGGCCCTTTACCGGGCCGGCAGGCGAAGCTTGCTTCCCGGGAGGCCCTTGCCGCCAAGGCCGAGGAGATGGAGAAACGCGCGGCGGAGCTCCGTGCCGCCAATCAAGCTGCTCTCCGCGAGGTGTCGGAGAGACGCGAGCAGCTCGCCGGGCAGTATGAAGAGTGGCTGTTGGAGAAAGCCGAGGCCGACGAGCAGCAACGGCTCGCCGGGGTGGAGCTGTCCCGGCGAGAAGGGGAGCTCAACCAGTGAAGGTTGCCCTCGACGCCCATGAGGAAGACCTCGCCGGGAGCAAGCCCTTGGCGGGAGTTGAAGGAAGCGAAAACGCTGCTGCGGCCGCGGAGGCTGCCAAAGAGGATCTCGCCGCCAAAGTCGCGCAACTGGAGGAGCTGTTGAAGGTGGACTCGGAGAAGATCGCCGCGCTCGCCACGGAGCGCGAGGAATTCACTCGCACCAACTCAGAGCTCCAAAGCGTCTTGCTGAGAAAGGCGGCGAGTGAAGGCCGCCAGGATTCCGTCGAGGGTCTTGAGCGGAAAGTTTACTGTCGACGGACTCGCTCGACGCTGCCGGGCGAAACCAAATCGAAGGAAGAGCTCCGTGAGGAGCGATCCTTAGTGGCCGCGCCATGAGCAGCCGAGATTTCCGCCGCATCGTCGAGATATGGACCGAGGAATTGGTGTCTTCCGCAACCGCCATTGACCAGGAATCGCTGGCGCTGAAGTTGGAGCACCTCATTTACTCCCGGATCCAAACCTCGCTCACGGTGCCAAGCTCAGCCTCTTCTTGAAAGTCGCGCCAGCTCTCGCCAAATCTGCGACGAAGAAGATCCCACAGCTTCGCCGAGGAGGCGCCTGTTGTCTTGCGCGGAACCATGGAGCGTGTCTTGACGAAGATCGATACCGCAACCCCGTATAAACCTCTCCAATGTCCTTCGCAGCTTGCCGCCGACGGACATGGAGGCCTTGAAGGAGCAGGTCGCCCACATCATCGCCAAAGTGAACAAGATCCCCAGGATGGAGGGCGGCCGCGTAGACTAGGCCCTTCCTCTTTCTTCTTTTTTTTTTTTTTCTTTGCTGCTGCACAAGTCGCTACGAACTTATTAGTTACCGCGACAAGTTATCCTTTGCAGGATATTTACCTTTATTTCGATCAATGATCGCAGAATCAACTCCCTTGTTTTGATTCTCAACTCTGTACGCTTTAACCTTATGCTTCCAGGAAAGACTTGCCGGCAAGGGGCGAGGCCTTACCGGCAAGCAACCTTGCCGCGGCCAGTCGCAACACACTTAACTTGCAGAGTCGGCTCGAACGCAAGATAAGGGCACGGCTGTTCGTCGGTAGGTTCCTCCGAGCACAGGTTTTCCATACAAGGTGTGGTTGTTCAAGGAAGGCAATCTCAAAATTTGAAATTTTGGGCTGCGCAAATCCCGACAACTTAGCTTTCGTGGCCTGCGCGTTCTCCGGCAGGCTTCTCTTTCTTGAACAGCACTTGGAGTGCTTGGTTCACCCTTCATTCCTCCCCCCCCGGCAAACTTGTGCGGGAGGAACGTTTCTTTTGCTTAAGAAATAAGGAGAAAAAAAGAAGATGACGGGCACGTAGCTTTTTGACGTGCTATTGCTTGTCGGACATGCGTGCCATACGAAAAGATGCCAAATAACTCATGCAAATAGCAAAGAAGAGCATGGAAAAAAAGCAAATAACGCAAGGCACGGAAACTTTATTGCTGCATCGGGTCTGCGCCTCGCTTTGTACAAAGGGTTACATGCAACGGCGGCAAAGCTTTTGTACAAAAGGTGGTTGCGGGAGCGGATCACGGCAACCGCGCCTTATGGGTAGAACTTGCGAAGATGCTCTATGTTCCAGAATTACTCATCGGCAAGCCTTCTTCGGTCTCGAGTCGGACGGCTACCGGTCTCGTGACTTGTCTCACCCGATAAGGGCCTTCCCACTTCAAGGTCAACTTGTTGGAATTCTTGGCGGACTGAACACGCCGAAGAACAAGGTCGCCTTCCTCGAGGCTCTCGGCTTTGACCTTGCGGCTATGGTAGCGGCGCAAGGCTTGCTGGTATCGAGCAGCTCGACAAAGAAGCAGACGCCCCTCCTCGAGGAGCAATGCGTCATCTTATCGCAATTGCTCTTGCTCAAGCTCATCATAAGCGAGCACTCGAGGAGATCCGTATACGAGTTCCGTGGGGAGAACTGCTTCTGCTCCATAGACTAGAGCAAAGGGTGTCTGCCCGGTGGCTCGGTTTGGTGTCGTTCTGATCGACCAAAGAGCCGCCGGCAGCTCCTCTATCCAATTTTTTCCGCACTTGCGCAGCCTGTCGAAAGTTCTTGTCTTGAGCCCGCGCAGCACTTCCGCGATGGCCCTTTCGCTTGACCGTTGCTCCTTGGGTGAGCAACGAGCGAAAATGCACCTTGGCGCCAAGGTCTGGACATATTGCATGAAGGTGCGGTAGGTAAATTATGTACCGTTGTCGGTGATAATCCGGTTGGGGATCCCAAACGCATACAATCGACCAAGAACTTGATCTTGATCGTCTTGTGCCACCTTTCTCAGCTCTACTTCTGGCCACTTTGTGAACTTGTCGACTGCTACGTACAAGTACTCAAAGCCCCCGACGGCACGGGGGAAGGGGCCGAGGATGTCGAGCCCCCAGACCGAGAAGGGCCAGGACAAAGGGATTGTTTGGAGAGCTTGAGCTGGCTGATGAATCTGCTTTGCATGGAACTGACACGCTTCGCACTTGGTTACTAGTGCAGTTGCATCTTGGAGGGCTTCTTGCCAAAAGAACCCTTGCCGGAAAGCCTTTCCGGCAAGTGCCCTTGCGCCAATGTGGTGGCCGCAGATGCCTCCGTGAATCTCTGCCAACAGCTGTTGTCCATCTTCCCTAGAGATGCACTTCAATCTGACACCATTGAGCCTTCTTACATGCAGCTCGTTGTCCATTTAACCGGTACATACTTGACTGTCGGGTTATCTTTTCTATCTCTTCGTGGTCGCTGAAGTTCTCCGGTTTGCGTGAAGCGGACGATCTGCTGCGCCCATGCCGAGCACGGGGCTCGACGACAAGGACTAAAGGCATGAGGGCCGCTGCAGGAACCTTCGCTTCTCTGAAAGAAGAATCTACGGCTCCGCCGAGTGAAGGTTCCCGGCAAGCTTGTCGGGCAAGTCTTGTCGGGAACACTTGCTTCGATCGCACTGATCCGATGATCGGCGGAGCAGATTGTTCCTCGGCGCTACGAGGTTGATCACGGGACTTTGGCGGCGGCCTCGGGGAGGTCCGTCGGCAAGTAGTCGCCGGACACCAACTTTCTCTTCTTGGACTGCCCAATTGATGGCGCCACGGAAGGTTGAGTCACCTGAGCAAGAAGGTCCACGGTTCCATTGTGTAACTTCATTGAAGCACACTTTGAGAGGCCGTCTGCGATTTCATTCTGAGCTCTCGGAATGTGTTCCATCTGCAGACCTTCAAAGTGCTCCTCAAGCTTCCTTACTTCATCTACATAGGCCTCCATCAAAGGGCTCTGATAGTTCTTGTTAACTTGCCGGACCACCAACTGGGAATCCCCCCGCACAATCAGCTTCTTGATCCCAAGCTCGGCCGCAATCCTGAGGCCGGCAAGCAAGCCCTCGTATTCAGCGGTGTTGTTTGTCGCTTGCTCTCTTGGAAAGTGCATCTGGATAACATACTTGAGGTGCTCTCCGGTTGGCGCGATGAGTACGACGCCGGCACCGGCGCCTTGTAGCGAGAAGGCACCATCGAAGTACATTACCCATTCACTCGCGCTCCTTGTCGGGCGTATTTGTTTCTTGAACTTCTTCATCGTGTGTTGGGGTCCATTCTGCTATAAATTCTGCCAGAGCCCGGCTCTGTATGGTTGAAGTACTTTCAAACTTGAGTCCGAAGCTCGACAACTCCAGTGCCCACTCAACGATCCTGCCTGTTGCTTCTGGGTTGTGCAATATCCTTTTCAGCGGGAGGCGAGTGACCACTGTTATCTCGTGTGCTTGGAAGTAATGGCGCAGCTTTCTTGAGGCCATGAGAAGGCCGAAAAGCAACTTTTGTATACCAGAGTACCTTGATCTGGCTCCCTGGAGAAGGGAGCTTACAAAATACACGGGACGCTGCACCATCTTTTTCCGCACCTCACCTTGCTCTGCTAGGCTGTCCTTGCCGGGGCGGGGCTTGCCGAGCAGCCCCCTGCTTGTCGCTGGGCTGGCTTGCCGGTGATGTGGCCTCCTCGTCGGACTCCCTCTCCGCTACTAGCGCAGCACTAACCACTTGGTTGGTTGCCGCTAGGTATAGCAGCAATTTCTCCTGTGGTTTAGGTGCGACAAGTATTGGAGTGGAGGATGTAATGTTTCAAGTCTTGCAGCACTGCTCTCGCTTCGGAGTCCACTTCATGGGTCCCGCCTTCTTCAAGATTTTGAAGAAGGGCAGAAGCCTTCGGCAGAACTTTGAAATGAATCTCCGAGGGCAGCCACACAACTGCATGAGTCTTCTCGACATCCTTGATCCGCTTTGGGGCTTGGATCTGCTCAATGGCTTTAATCTTGTCGGGGTTGGCTTGATCCCCTCTCATGCGACACAAAGAACCCGAGAAGCTTGCCGGAGGGGACCCCAAAGACGCACTTCTCAGGGTTCAATTTTAATTGTATCCTGCGCAGGTTCTGGAATGTCTCTTCTAAATCTTGAATCGCAGTATCCTTGCTCTTGCTCTTCACCACGATGTCATCCATGTAAGCTTCTACATTTACGTGGATCTGTGGCTCAAAAGCGGATACACTACCCTCAAGAACGTTGACCTGCATTCTTCAGCCCAAATGGCATGCGTATGAAGCAATAGGTGCCACATGGAGTGATGAACGCAGTTTTCTTCATCTTCTTTGGCCATGAAGATCCGGTGATAGCCCGAGTACGCATCAAGAAAGCGAGTAGCTCACATCCGCAGTTGGAGTCAACAATCTGGTCGATCGCGCGGCAAGGGAATGGATCCTTGGGACATGCTTTATTCACATCGGTGAAGTCTATACATAGTCTCCATTTCCCATTGGCCTTGCGCTTGACAACGGGTTTGCTAGCCATGTCGGATGGATCACACCTCGACTAGGCCAGCTGCCTCTAGTTTCTTGATTTCTTCATTGATGAACTCTTGGCGTCCACGGCTTGTTTCTCACTTTTTGCTTGACGGGCGCGCGATGGGGCAAACGGCAAGCTTGTGCTCAATTACCTTCACTGGAACACGGGGATGTCGATGGTTGCCAAGCAAACACATCGACATTCGCCCGCAGAAAGCAACGAGCGCTTCCTATTTGTCGTTGTCAAGCAATCGATGGTGAAGGTACCACCGTCTGCCGTCCTCCTTGGCGGACACCTTCTTGGTTGCGGCGGAGCAGCCATCCCTTTTATCCTTGCGGCGGAGCTCGACGGGCGTCCTCGCTAGCAGCGCAACACTCGAAGGGGTGCGATTCTGGAGGGGGCCCCTGAGCGCTTGCCGTGCCAATCTTCGTCTTTTTTTTTTGGGAACTTCAGCGGCAAGTGCATCTTGTTTGCCGCGCGCAACGCATCCCAGAATCTGGTCGGTGCGGATAAGCGCGTCTTTCTTGTCGCTGCGGACGGTGATGACGCTTTATCGGACCCGCATCTTGAGCACGCCAGGCGTAATGGGAAGCCGCCATGAACTTGGCGAGGCGGACGCCCGAGTATCCCGCCAGTATGGCAACGGAATATCGGCAACGTCGAAAGTAACGCGCCGGTCCTCGTTGACCTCCCGCCAAAGGTCACCGCAAGGTGATTTTTCCTTGGGCCTGCTCCTCCCGGTTGATTCCTTGAAGGGCGGTCTCTTGAGCTCGCTATCCGGGATTTGGAGTTTCTTGATCACAGCAGAGAAATCAAGTTCAGCCCGGCCCCGCCGTCGACCAACATCTTGGTGACCTTGAGGTTGCGGATGGTGGGCGAGACCGCAGATCGGCGAGCACCCGACCGCTGTAGTGCGGTCGGGTGATCCTCAAGATCGAAAATGATGGGCGTCTTGGACCATTTGAGGAGTCTGCGTGACTCCATGGGCGGCTCTGCCAAGATTCACCTCACGTGCCCACCGCTTTAGTTGGCGGTGAGAAGTGTGTAGCGGCGCCACCGTCAACGCACGCAGACCTCCGTGGCCTTCTCAAATTCCTGCTCACTGTCGTCCTCATCCTCCACGTCCTCTTCGCCGTCTTCTTCATCCTTGTCGCGGCTCCGAGAAGGTCGATCACCTTGTCGCCGTTTGGCCTTGCCGGGAGGTCCTCCCCGACCAACGAACGGTCGCTTCTTGCTCGGTTCTCCTCCGCCACCTTGGGCCCTCTCCTTGTCGCGCCTCGTACTCAGCTTTACGCTGCTCGACGAGATAATCGACGCTTTGCAATTGTAGAGGTCGTGGCCTTTGGTGCGGTGGATTTTGCAAGATTGCTTGCCGGGGCGTCACCTTGTCGGTTGCCGCCATTGGGCAAGCTCCTTGCCGAATCGCCAACTTTGTGTTTGTTTGGCGGAGCTTCCTTGCCGGACTTTTCGACGGCAAGCACTGCTCTTGTTCTTCTTCCGAAGACCTGCCGCCGCGCTTCTTTGCCGGGCGACGCTGCCGAGTCGCTCCCTCCTGCGCCAACATCCTCCCCGGGAAGCCTCCTCCCCTCTTCCGCGCGTGCGCATTTATCAGCCAGGGCATAAAGCTCGCTGACATCCCGAATCTTGGTCATCGCCATCTCTTCACGCATGCGGCGGTTACGCCGCGTTCTCGTGGAACAGCGCCGATAACCGCGCAGGTGAACGTCGAATGTTGTGTTGCACACGGCTGAAGCGTTGGATGTACTTGCGCAGGGATTCTCCTTCTTTCTGGGCCAAAATGTGGAGATCACTTTCTTGGCCGTGGGGTTTGTGGCCGCCAGTGAAGGCACCAACAAACTGATGACAAAGATCCGCCCAAGAGGAAATGGAGCCCTCCGGCAAGTGCATGAGCCAAGAACGAACGTTCGGCCTAAGCACGAGCGGGAAGTAGTTCGCCAGAATCTTCTCGTCGCGCCCCCCGGCCGCTTGCACCGCGATGGTGTAGATACTGAGAAACTCCGAGGGATGTGTCTTGCCGTCGTACTTCTCCGGTACGTCGGGCTTGAAGTTTTTCATGCTAGGCCACTGGACGCGCCTCAGTTCACGGGTGAACGCGGGGCAGCCTGCCGCGTACGGCAAGTCGCCTGGCTCGCCGGGCGTGCGCACTTCGACAGTGCTCCCGGCTCTTTGGTCAGATTGTCGCCGAGTCTCTCGGCGACGCTCGATCGTGGTCCGGGCATCTTCTTGCCGCCGCTCGTCGAGGACCTGACGTTGATCTCGACGAGCCCGCGGGTCCGACGATGCCGTGGAGTCGTCGTCGGCGTTGTTCCGCGGGCGGCGTTTTTTTTCGCGGCGGGAGTGCACGGTAGTTGCACCCGGGCGGTCTTGTCGCCGCAAGCTTCGCCTTCCCGCTGCCGCGCCGCGAGGCGCGAGCTGCTGCTGACGATGTCGTTGTTGGCGGCGCGACCAGGCTCTACAGATGGTAGCCCTCGGTCCTCGACCTTGTCCGCCGCCGAGGGAAGTCGAGGAGCATTTGCGCTCGTGGCGCTTCGGCTGAAGTGGAGGGAAGCGGAGCGAAGCGGCGCGAGGCGCGGACGCTTCGGGCTTCCGGCGGTGTTGGAAGGAGCAGGTCCTGCCCGGCGCCTTTCGCTTTGCCGTGTCGGGCGAAGTCCGAACATCTCGCGAGCCCCGACGTGTCTCGTTCCAACAAGCGGATACCACCTCTGCGGTATGGCGCTGCTAGGTCGTCGTGGCGCTGAGATGGGCGTGGATCGACGGAGGCCGAGGCGCGTCCTCCGCCTGTCTCGATCTCGTGGCACCGCGAGCGCTTCGCCGGTGTCCACCCTTCCACCGCGTCTCCCCGTCCGCCGTTGGCTCCGGTGGCGGCGGGGAAGACGGAGATGGGTCTGCGACCCTCGCTCTCGTCTTGAGGCCATGACGCAGCTTGTCGGCGAAGCCAGCCGAAAGCCGGAGAGGTTGATGAAGAGTCTCTGGCCTTGAACGCCGGATCAGTTCGCAGAACCTCGACGCCTTTACCGGCGCGCGCCAGAGATGTCATGGCGGATGGGTGGCGCGGCACCTATGGGGCGGGCCCTTCGTGTGTTCGATGCGGGCGGAGGTTGCGCGGAGAGCGATCGAGGCGATGCACGCGGGATTTTTACCCAGCCGGCCGCGATGGTCGCATAAAACCCTATCGCTGCATTGTGTTGTATTAGATCTTGCTCAAGAATGCGAGCAAGGCGGTGGAGTGGTGTGTGAAAACCTTGCGAGGGTAGCCAGTGGTCGACCCCTTCGCGTGAGTAGCGATAGTCCAACCTCCTCACGTTGTGCATGGGCCTCCTTTTATAGGGCAAGGGGTCACCGGCAGTGTGTCAGCGTGAGGTAGAGGGGTAAAACGTAAAAGAGGTGGTAGTTGGAATAGTGCGGGAACAAAGGTAGCTCGATGCTTTCTACCTACTTTTGACAGAGGGGGACAAGGGCATTAAATGCCCGTCGCCGTCGCCCAAAAGCTCCCGCCATCGCGTCTTCTTTAGCCACGCGGCGCGGCCACCACCGTTGAGTGCCACCGCATTCCTCATGCAACGACCACCACCCGCCACGCGTCTCGGAGAAGGCCGAGGCGACGTGGGCAGATGAGCTGGAGTGCGGCACGGCGTAGCTTTCCCGGCAAGCACCTTGCCGGGCCTTGGTCTTCTTGGGACCGGGGCTTGTCGGGCTCTGTGACTTGCCGCTCTCGGGTCTCGCCCGGGCGCCATGGGCGCCGAGGCGTGTCTTCTGCGACATGATCTTCTAGTCCTCCCGACGAGCTCCTCTCGCCGGGGATCTGCAGGAGTAATGTAGCCTTGAGCTCGAATGGCCTTCTGGCAAGCTCCTCTTGCCGGGTCTTGAGCTTCTATCTTATATACTTTGTTCTTGAACGGCTTGGTGTGAGCGGAGATGGTCTCCGGCAAGCATTTGATGGATCTAGCTGCGGGGAGCTGGGGCTGCCCGTGCACAAGTTGGGGTACTGAGGTACCCCTACCTTAGTACACCGACAGGGTGACACATGTCGCGTGAAGGAGAAAGGGCAGGGGCACGTTCGTCCCAAAATCTTCGGGCGAACAGTTTTTCACCGTGGCTATAAATACCCCCCTACCCTCCTCACTTCATTTACTCTGCTAGATCGCTGTCTCTCGCTCGAGCTCTCCTCAAACCCTAGCGCCGCCGCTACTCCATCGCCACCGTGAGGAAAGCTTCACCGCCTCGACCTCATCGCTGCGTCAGACTCGCACGGTCGCGGAAATCTTCACTCCGCCGCCAGTAGCCGTCTCCCTCTGCCAAGTTAGGGCGTGGGAGATCTAACGTGATGAACTTCGCTATAGTTCACTCTGTTCGTCATGTTCTTCGCCGGGTAATTAAAAGTCACTTTTATTACTCGCTGATTCTCAAATCTTTCGAAAATCTTCAAAGGTGTTTTTGCTCTTCAAATCTTCACATATGAACACCTCACACACTATATGCTCTTGATTTATCTCTAAGCATTCATTTCTTCAAGATTCCTCAATTGTGCGGATTTTCAATCAGACAACTCGAACCTAAGACGTAAACGCTTAGTGAAATTCCTCAAGGCTCATCTCGTCAAATTCCTCAAAACTTGTTCCTTTTGAAAAATCTTCGAGAACGATATGACCTCTCCAAATTCCTCGCACCTACACTCTGCTCATTGTACTCATGTCCGCCTTTGAATCACTAGGTTCTCATCAACTTAACTCATTTGCAGCGTTCCTCAAGAAAATTGCATACTTCTTCAGAGTGCTCTATTGTTCAAATTCTCACCAAGAAAATGGCGTAAGGCAAGAGACCACGTAAGGAGGAAAGAAACCGGAAGTCATGATCGCTTTTGAGATCCCCGAGGAAATATACAAAGACTATCGTGACACCGATGAATCCAAGTATGGCAAGGAGACTAAAAATCAGCGCAAAGTGCGATACAGAGGATAGAAAGAAGATGGGCACGAGAATGGAGGAATACCGCTATGTCACTCCCAAGTACATGAGGAAATTCGCTTAAACCCTCCATGCCCAAGAGCTCCACTGCACTGCCAAGTCACGATCCTACTAGCATCAAGAGTGGTGAAGACTTTCCTCAAGAATGGTCCAGCGCCAAGCCAAATTGGCAAGACAGCCAAGGAGGCAGTGAGGAAATTCAATGAGGATTCTGCTTGCTGCCGCCTTCGAGCCCTCGGTCAAGCCGAGGAAATCAATGCCAAGAAGCCTGCCGCAAGCCAAGTGCTTCACCGTCACTCCCTCATGGCCCAGCCTTAGCCGCCCTCACGGCAAATTTCTCGCATCGCTGCTGCTCATTCAAAATCTTCAGCAGCTCCTCCAAGTCCTCAACACCTGTGCATCCGCTACTTGTCAAAGGACTCGTGGTTTCTCAATTGCTTCGTGTCTCAAAGAAGTTCTCACCGCACTAATGTCCTCAACAGTCCCACTCTGCTGAAGACAAAAGCAACACCGGACGCGGTCCTCGCCAAGTCCAAAGAAGAAACAGGTTGCATTCAATGTGCCATCTCGATGATGAAGCCTCGATGAAGAACTTGAAGAAATCATCGAGACAGATCGACCAAGGCCGCTAGAGCCAAAAGAACAAGTGTGCTCTCGCTGTTGATCCAAAGAAGATCCTTGACTTCATTGACCTATGGTATCAGGATCCAAACACTCCTATACCGGATCTGCCATTGACTCTGGTCAAAGTCATATGCTTAACCATTTCATCGCTGAAGAGAAATGGAAATTTGAAAAGGCTCGTGAATTGAAGAGAGCAAAAGCCAGAAAGGAGAAGCTTCTGAGGAAGAACTTAGTCAACTTGACTCCTGAAGAACTTCTCAAAGCTCAATCTAAAATCCAAGCCCTCAAAGAAGGATTTCGCTTACAATGCTGATTGGCAAGGAGCTAAGGTGAGATTCATTAACTGACGAAGAAAATGTCAATCGCTGCAGCCCATCGCAACAAGAAAATCCTCAGTCAAGACTCGCCACCGCTTGAAGAACATGCCAAGATCGCTGATGACTTTCAGCGGCCGATGAGAACACAAGTTCCGTGGCTGATGACTCCATTCCAATGCCAAGAAATTCCTGGGGCATCCACTAGTGGTGAGCCTCAAGAATCTGAAGGAAACAGGCAATCGCACTGGCCATGCCTAAAGAAACTGTACCACAATCCTCAGCCTCCTCCTCGCACCAACACCAACTCCAATTCTTCCTTCCGCCTATGAAGTGAAGAAGACAAAGGCTGCAGAACGAGCTGCAAGTGAAGAAGAGGAAGGCATCACCGCGCCAAATTATTCGCCGCAAGAAAATGAAGCCAATGACCAGCTCGATTGAAAATCCTATTGATGCTATTCCCATTTCTCCATGTCGCCCAAGGAGATTGTTCCTTATGGAGAAGATTACAAGATCCCAAGCGGATCTCGATGAAGAAAATCAATCTGCTACCTCGTAACAGCTTGATGAAGAAATTGAAGTGGAAGCTTTTCCTTCAACCCCATTGTTTCTCACCCGTGCCTCAGCTTCACAAATCAAGAGGCAGTGTCGAGGAAATTGAAAAGAAGACGAAGACGTGGATATTGGGTGCACTACACCAGTGATGAACGATGACTTTTGGGAAAGTCAAGATCCCAATACTCCTCTCTTCACTCCGCTTCAACAAGTTCCTCCGTCCCCGCTACAACTGCTCAAATGGGCTCAAGAAACTCATCCCACTTCATCTCGTCAATGAAGAAATTCCAGCCACTAGCGCTCAAGAACCCATCGCGATCCTCAAACCGCACAAGGAGAGGAACCAGAAATTCTCACCAAGAACCCGAGATCGCGATTCCCGAGGTTGTGCTGCAAATCACAGATATTCCTCCGCCCAAGCCAAAGAATCCGCTCTCAAGCAAGCAAAATTTCAAGGTCAAGACTTTTTTCCGAGCACGTGTTCTTCATCGCTTATAATCCATATGACTCGCCGAATGAGGAAAAGACGCTCGACTCCAACACAAGCAAACTTCTTCCTCGCTATTTGACAAGGACAAGATCTTCGACCATGAGCATATTCCTCATGTGGATATGGAATCACTACCGTGCTTCGAGCCAAGATTCGTGTTCTTCACGATGCGTAGCGCTGAATTTCGACCGATATATGTGATCGAATGAAGAACTCATTCTTCGCCTCTATGCCACCGCACATCACCGAAATGTCAAGATATCAACTCATGGGTATTGGATTGATGACGAGAATACTCACTACAAGGCACCAACAATGAATTGCTTCGTGTCCTTCCTCTTGATCCTCCCCATGAATCAAGACGTTGCATCTACAATGACTACGAATTGTCCGATCACTTTATGCAAGTGCTTATGAAGCCATCAAGCTGTGTCAAGCCCTCGAACCAAATTCCTTGTCAAGGATTTGTCAGATGTGCCTCTTGACTGTTTATAGAATCTTGACGAAGACAATGAGTCCCATAAAAGGCCACGACTCAAATGAAGAAGATGTCGAGGCATCATGAAGAACATGCTTTTCAATATCATTCATGGCGTGCCCTCACAACTTCCATGATTTCTTCATGAGGACTCGCCAATGTTGCAATGTCACCTTTTGAGCTGAAGCCATATGCGCCTTTGGATCATGAGATTCATAAGGGCAAGATCTTCATCAACTACAAGGTCGACACTCAATCATGGCAGCTACTTGCCGCCCATTGAAGTCCTCGTTTACCGTTTCATCATCCGATGATAAGGGCAAGGCAGCGTCTGTAATTGATGAAGGCACTCATCCATTGATGGTCAATTTCGCAAGGCTGCATCTTACTCCACCAATGACGATTCGCAACGCATGACACCGCCGCAAATACCTCAACCAAGCAACAGCCTCAAGCAATCGCACCTGTGGTGATGACCGATCGTGAGTTACTCCTCGCCTTCATCAAGGTTGAACGCAATCGAAATGGGTAAAGCGCTAATTTGCTGCAATTCTTCACAACATGACCTCAACGATAATGCAAAGAAGAAAACCAAGACTACCTTCATGAAACCCTCAACCGCACTGGCTGTTCTTAATCATGTATATTCCGCGAAGAATTGAAGACTATGGGTCTTCGTGAAGCTTTTGACCGGTCTACACCACCTCCAAGAAATTCAAGAGAGTCAAAGTTCCTGATTTGGTGGCTAGCTCTTATTCTTCATCGCGAAACCGATGAATATGAAGATTTGACGACATCGCGGCAGCCCTACTTCAACAAATAACCCCGATAACGCCGGCGCGCCTCCATCAACTTGAATATCTTCAGGGCGTTAGTCCTCAATTTCGATCCTTTTGGTCATTTGATGACAAAGGGGAGAAATCTGTTAGTCTTCAAGCCGGTTTATACTATGGGTATTTTTTAAGTTACAACTCGCTCTTCCAAAACTTTTATTGATCGAGTTGTAATCTTAAGTCCGATGGTGCCTCGACACTTTTGAACGGTGCATTGTGCTAACTTTGCACTGTGCTCTGATACTTTTGATGTGTTATTCTGCATGCTTATTCCTCGTTAATATCATTGCATGCATGCTGAATCTCATCAGGCACCATATTTCATCATGCATTTCAAATTCTTCATATTACATATCAAATGCATGTATGAATTACAAGATATAGGGGGAGATCTCCATGATTAAATTCTTCAAATGTGCATTGCCTCAAAAGCAAATTCCTCATTATGCACACATCCAGGGGGAGTTATTCTATATCTTGTAATCAAATTCCTCAATATCAGATTTACACTTCATATGTTTATCCTCGTTGAAAACTTAACTTATGTTGTCATCAATCACCAAAAGGGGAGATTGTAAGTGCATCTAGTGCCCCTTAGTGATTTTGGTGTATTGAAGACTTATAGGTTAAGTAACTGATGCGCTTGTGAGTGTACACAGTGTCTATATGTCTATGAGGAGTTTGATGTTTACAGAGAAAGTCGACTTCCCTAAAAATGAAGTTCTTCAATCAAGACTTTGATATTCTCAAGACTTTCAAGACTTTGAAAGTGAAGAAATTGGTGTGACCATGAAGACTTGATATTCATTCGAGGAATATGAAGCGTGAAGACTTTTGTTTTCGAAGTTTCATTTTCTCTTTCTTGAGTCATAGGAAACACCGCATCGTTAAAGGGTGTCGAGGAAATAATAAGGAAAAATTTCCATGTGATGCTCAACTCAAAATCTCTACACCTACCAATCCTTCGAGTGAAGCCATTGAAATCTCATACGCTTTAGTCAAATTCATCGCTGATGAGACGCAGCTTCTTCCGCTCATCGAGGACTTTGCTCGATCGAGGAGTTAGGAATTCGCCATGGCGAATTGCCTACACAAGGAGGAACATGATAGTCCCGAGGACTTTGAGAGTCAAATTTCCGACTGCTGTTTGTCAAAGACCTGGCGACCAAAATATCTTATCCACCTAACGGTCATATCATTGAAGGGCATTTATGTCTTATCATGTCGGGCTACTCCCTAGGCTATAAATAGTCAGCCTCACAACCACTAGTTGGTTGGCTGCTCCGAGAGAACTTGACACTTGTCATTTGAGAGCAACCCATCCTCCGAGGACTTTGAGCGAAAATCATCAAGTGAGGAAAATCCCAAAACCAAACCCACAAACCCCAAGTGATTGAGCATCATCAAGAAATTGATCCTGCGGATCCGACGCTTGTTACCTTTGAAGACTGTGCTTCTTCCGCACGGTTAGGCGCCAAGGTCTAGAGCATCCAAGAGGAATTGTGGATCGCCGAGTGACCAAGTCTGTGAAGGTTTAGAAGTCACCAAGACTTACCACGAGTGATTGGACGAGGCCTCGCATGGTCTTAGTTCAAGGAGAATACGGTGAGGATGGGTGTCCCGAGTTGCGCTCGAGATTGGGTGTCCGGACTGTGTCCTCGAAGTTTAAATACTTAGCCGCTTCCAACTGACGCATAACCGAGACAAAGCAGCTTGAACTGGTCTACCAAATCATTGTCTTCACCAACCGACCGGTTCTATTTCCTCAACTCATTCATTTCTCATTCTCAGGTTGCATGTTGTTCATATCTGCTTGAAGACTTTGATCAAGACTTCCACAAATTCCTCGCTCAATTTCTTCACCGTTTGTCTTCATCTTGTTATCCTGTGTTTACGCTTTCCGTACTCTGTTCTTAGTCTTCATTTCATCATGCTGACTATGTGTGTATCCTGTTATGTTTACCTCTGAGTACATATTCCGCTGCTAGTAGTTCTTCCCTAAGGAATTTCCTCACCGACAATTTCCTCAGTGAAGAATTTCATAAAAATCGCCTATTCACCCCCCCTCTAGTCGATATAACGCACTTTCAATCTCCGATCACACAGACCGTCCAACCAATTTCAACAATGGCAATTCAATTGCACTTACCATCGACCCAACAGTGGGTGGGTTCCACCTCACACGAGCCCCTATTGGCATAAACAGCAGCCCAAACTTGCTGCGACAAGACACAGTTCACCAGATAGGTATTGATCGCTTGAGGATCAAACCCACTAAAAACATCTTCCCAAAGATGTCGTTACAGATGTAAAGGCCATGTTTTACAGGCCCACCACCCTGGAGGTTGTCTTCGGATCACCAAACAAGCACCATACCGAAGAGTAATTCTTCGGCATTGTGCCCTTATACAGTAACTATTATATACTACCGGGACGAACCGCGTTGGCTCGACTCAACGTGGTACCACACCACGCCAAACCCACGTGACATAGTCACAATTATGGGCAAGGCCGAACTCCACCCCGACACTGGAAAGTATACCGTCGCTGAGGTAGCGAGTTGTGCCTTTCTATCGAACCTCGATTCGACAGCCAACCCCTCGGGCACCAACAGAGGAGTCCGAGCTACTTTACGGCATGATAGCCCGCCTCGACCAGGATCCGATCAAGCACCCGCGGTTCAACCACCCTATGACACGCAAATGCCTCTAAGCATTTTTCTTTACAGGCTCACTTTTGCGCAGAACAGGCGGCGACATGGAATAAGCTCGGACGCACAAAGAGGGAATACACAATTATTCCCCAGGAAGATAGTCCGGATACACTTTGGATCCGCACACAGCTTCCTCCCGTCCGGCCGCAACAGGTTCCGCCAGTATACCTCCTTTCATAGCATAAACCATACTTATACGCATAGACGTGTCACTCCACTACAAGACGTAGAACTATATGACACTTACCGGCCATCATTCCTCATTGACGCCTTTTTCGTCATAACGGAACCCGCACATAGTGTCATGCCCCACTATGCCAGGGGCTTCCTTGTCCTCATAATATGGCAACAAAGTCCAGCCACCCTCTCGGTCGCTCGGCACCCCGAACTTATAGCACTATATGCATCAGCCCTGAATCATGTCTTGGGTCATTAGTTGGGTTTTCCTGCCCCATGTTTTGGTACCTTACGCCCGCCCATCGCTAAGGTAGCGGGGAGAACTATCGCGATTGTGTCCCGGTTCTTCCGGATGAGCACCTCAGTAGAGAAAGCCGAAAACTTACTGTCATGATACGGCGAGAGCTGGTCAGCTGTTCGAGAGGTTGTAAAATCTTTAAGGATTTATTCCGCATAATGCCATAACAAATGCAGAGTGCGACGGATCGGTCTTCCGATCAGGCGCTGTTAGAGCGCCTCGTATGGTCTTCCAAATACCAGGGGCTGCGCCTACCATACTCGAATTCCTATGGCTAAGTGAGAGTGATAAAGCCCTATAGTCTGATTGCCTGGTTCGCTATGATGAAACCTCCTTCAAGGACCCAAAAATGGGATAAAGAGTGTTCAGGTATGTCCCAAACACCCCCGTACTTTCTACGTGGGGGCAGAAGCCGACGACTGGCCAACTCTCATGATTCATATACATCAAACGGCCGCACATGAAGAAAAAAGTTTCATATAACAGGCAATAAATAATAACAGTGCTAGTGTCCTGCATTACAAAGGACAACATGACTGCCTTCAGGGAAATATAATGTCTTTGGTGCATTGTTCCGCCACAAGGTGGGCTCCTTTTAGGAAACCATCATAATATAATTCGGCTTATGGTGCTCCTCATTCTCCGGTGGTCCTCACCATCGCTTTTCGCATCAAGCTTCCCCCAGTGCACCTTCGCATGGGCAAATGCCATGCATGCACCTTCTATACAGACCGACTGCTTAATGACTTCGAGCCGAGGGCAAGCACCAAGAATCCGCTTCACGAGTCTGAAGTAACTGCTTGGAATTGGCTCAGCGGGCCACAACCGGACAACTAAGTCCTTCATGGCTAGTTCGGCCGCTTGGTGCAGTTTGATCAGTTGCTTCAGCTGATCGACAAAGGGCACCGGATAATTCGGCGCCAAATACTGCGACCAGAAATGCCTTTCCACAGACTTCTTCTCCTCAGACCGGTGGAATTGAGTAGCATCAGATATGCTGTGTGGCTGGTCCGGAAACGCCCCTGGAGAAACAAGAATTTAATTTGACACTTTGAATTTCTCCTATTACTATATAAATATCACTTTGAGTAAAAAGCCTTACCAGCCACAATCCGCTTCACCTCCTGAATGTCCTTCAGAGCACCTCAGGCTTCCTCCCGAACATCATTTGCGGCTTGGAGAGCTTGGGAGAGTTCAGATTCTTTCCCCGCTAGACTCTGCTCCAAGGTCTCGCTTTTCTTCACGGCCTCCTGGAGCTCTCGTTCAGCTTCAATGACCCTGGCCTCGTGCTTCTCGCCGAGAGACTGCTCCGCGGCGGCCTTCTTGTCAGCTTTGGCCACAGCCTTCTTCAGCGCCTCAATTTCGGCATTTGCTCCTAGAGCACACAATACAAATTATTTCATCAAGCACAACTACTGATTTGTGCTTAACTTATCAAAGGTTTCAACATACCTTGACTGTCCTCCAGCTGCTTCTTCACTCGGCCAAGTTCTTCTTCGGCCCGCTCCACACTCTGTTTTAGTCCGGACACTTCTGCAGTATGAGAGGCGATCGTCGCTACAGATGCCTATTTTCAAAAAAAGAGATATATGTCATTAATTGAGTCTCCTGCGAAGCGGAATTTTAATCCCCTGTTCGGTTCTCTCTGTTTCACCGGACAGTGCATCAGGGGATACCATTCATACTATGACAACTTTCAAACGTTTATAAAAACATACCTCAAAGCCTTTTATAAGGCTAATGCAGGATTCATTCGGTCTGCTCTCAGCGGACTGAATCTTTTCAATCACCACACCCATAAGGGCGCGATGTTCATCGACGATGGACTCATTCTTTAGCACTATCGATAGGCCGCCCTGCAGCTCTGCTTGAACATAGGTTGCCGGCGGAGCAGGCTTGCCTCCTTCCGTCAAGGGGACCGCTCGCTCGATCCCGAGCTTCAAATGTCTTCAGACTGTGGTCCGCTCAGGAGCCGAATCTAAAATCGCCCCCGCCATCGACAATCATGGGAACCGTTGCTCCCGTGTATCCGGCCCCAGAAGTGTGCCCTCCATGGTCGGGTCTCGCTGAGACGACACTCGTGTCACGCCTGTGCTTCAGGACGGGCCTCCGGAGGCGCCCGCCTCCAGGCATCTCGAGCTCAGCGAATTCTCCGATGAGGACTGTTCGGTGCGAGACCTCGCCGGGCTGCACAAAGTACGGCGCAAGTTAAAATATTACACCTTAGTAATCCTGGGCACTTAGGCATGTTCGGATTCCGTGTACTTACGATTTTACCAGGGGCTGGTGAGGGAGTCCTGGACTAGGGGGTGTCCGGATAGCTAGACTATCATCATCGGCCGGACTCCAAGACTATGAAGATACAAGATTGAAGACTTCGTCCCATGTTCGGATGGGACTTTACTTGGCGTGGAAGGCAAGCTTGGCGATACGGATATGTAGATCTCCTACCATTGTAACCGACTCTGTGTAACCCTAGCCCTCTCCTGTGTCTATATAAACCGGAGGGTTTTAGTCCATAGGACACACAACCATTACAACAATCATACCATAGGCTAGCTTCTAGGGTTTAGCCTCCTTGATCTCGTGGTAGATCCACTCTTGTACTACCCATATCATCAATATCAATCAAGCAGAGTAGGGTTTTACCTCCATCGAGAGGGCCCGAACCTGGGTAAAACATCGTGTCCCTTGTCTCCGTTACCATCCGCCTAGACGCACAGTTCGGGACCCCCTACCGAGATCCGCCGGTTTTGACACCGACATTGGTGCGTTCATTGAGAGTTCCTCCGTGGTCGCCACCGATAGGCTTGATGGCTTCTTCAATCAACAACAACGCCGTCCTGTGGTGAGACTTTTCTCCCAGCATGATCTTCGTGGTTCGCCGGTTTGCACCACGGGCCAATTCACTTGGCCATCCGAGCAGATCGAAGCTACGCCCGCCATCGTGTCAGGTTTGAAGTCTAAACTTCACGGCCGACATCCGCGGAGACTTGATCTTCAATGGATTCGAGCCACAACCGAGCGTGCCGCGACCGCCACGATGGGCATGACTTAGCTCGCCGCTGACAAGACTGAGGCCGCACACGGTCCGCTGACCCATAGTTCGGAGCCGACCACGCAGACGAGGATGTGGCTGGACACCGCCGGGGCTGCAACTTCTATGGCGATGGAGCCAACATCGACCTTGTCCTTGCAAAGCTTAGACTCGAGGTGCCGGACTCCTTACCGGACTCCAAACCTCCTGCGCCCCTGCCGATCGAATCTGATTGGGCGTCAATCATGGAATTCACCGCTGCGGACATCTTTCAGCACTCACCCTTTGGCGACATCCTGAATTCGCTAAAGTATCTCTCGTTATCAGGAGAGCCCTGGCCGGACTGCGGTCAGGATGGTTGGGACCAGCATCTTTGTCAGAAGAGGTCCTGCCGGTTCCTCCGGCAAGGGGGGCCGGACAATGTATCCGCCCCACCTTGTTCGTCCATTCCTGTGATAGTTGCGGAAAGCATGATAAAGCGTCTCCCTCGGGATATGCCAGCTAAACATGGATAGACAAAACATAGTGATAACTTATCGGGCTTGCCGGGTGGGACAGTTGATACCCGCGGTCCTCGGCAGAGCCCGGCCACGGTTTGCCGGACTTGAAGAGCACCTTCCAGATATCCTTGTGTGAGGAGCCGTAGAGATCCCGCAGGGTTTGGTGCTCGGCCGGGTCGTATTCCCACAAATTACAGGCTCGGTGCTGGCAAGGGAGAACCAGGCGAACTAACATCACCTGGACTACATTGACGAGTTTGACATCCTTGTCTACCACGCCCTTGACGCGTGTTTGGAGCACCGACAGCTCATCAGATGAGGACCAGTTCAGGCCCTTCTTGGGCCAGGACATGAGCCACAAAGGGGCTCCGGATCTCAATACGGTAGCAGCGGCCCACTTTTTACCGTGCGGCTCAGTGATGTAGAACCACTGCTACTGCCACTCCTTGATGGAATCATTGAAGGTGCATGTCGTCCATGTGACCTTAGGCATCTTGCTCACCATGGCGCTGCCGCACTCGGCGTGCTCGCTGTTCACCACCTTGGGCTTCACATTGAAGATCTTCAGCCATAAGCCGAAGTGGGGCGAAATACGGAGAAAAGCCTCACACACAACGATAAACGTCAAGATGTTAAGGAAAGAATTAGGGGACAGATCATGAAAATCAATCCTGTAATAATACATGATGCCGCGAACAAATGGGTGAAGGGGAAACCCAAGCCCGCGGACGAAATGAGGAAGAAACACGACGCTCTCGTGAGGCTCCGGATTAGGGACGATCTTTCCCGCCGTCGGAAGACGGTGGCCGATTTTCTTGGCCAGGTACTCGGCCTCTTGAAGTTTTTTGATATCCTTCTCCTAGACGGTAGAGGCCATCCATTTGCCTCCTGCTCCGGATTCGGACATCTTCGGAGAACCTCTTTTTGGTGGAGAAGACGAATGCTTGGGTGCTAGGGCTCGAGCGAAGGGGAATGGACGAGCAGAAAGGAAAGGCGTGGGTAAAGGAGAAGAGGCCGTATCTCTTTATAGAGGCCATAAAAACTTTTATGCCTCCCTACTTGCTTGATGGAACCTGCTCGTTCCCCACTCACCGCGATTGGCGGTACGGTTGGGCTACCTGCACCCGTATTGATGAAAGTCCCATGATAAGGGAGACATGATCTCTGCTTCGACAAGACGTGCCGAGGAAACCGCCTCGCTATATGCGCAGTAGCTGGTTGGGAAAATGGCTCGAGTAATGACTCGACCATGGTGTGATGTCATGTTATCTTAAATTGTCAGCAGATTAGATTTGTGTAGTGTTACACTCTCTACAGTGGTGTTCGGAAATTATTTTACAAAGCCGGACACGATCCTTGATCTACTTTGGGGTATTCGGAGATAGAACCCGCCTTGCAATGCCGAAGACAATCTGCGCGCCGGACAGATCGTCATTGAAGCCTAGTTCAGGGGCTACTGAGGGAGTCCTGGATAAGGGGGTATCCGGACGGCCGGACTATATACTTTGGCCGGACTATTGGACCGTGAAGATACAAGACTCAAGACTTCATCCCGTGTCCGGATGGGACTCTCCTTTGCGTGGAAGACAAGCTTGGTGATCCAGATGTTTGATCTCCTTCTTTGTAACCGACTCTGTATAACCCTAGCCCCCTTTGGTGTCTATATAAACTAGAGGGTTTAGTCCGTAGGACAGGAACAATCATAATCATCATAGGCAAGCTCCTAGGGTTTAGCCTCTATGATCTCGTGGTAGATCTACTCTTGTAATACTCATATCATCAAGATCAATCAAGCAGGAAGTAGGGTATTACCTCCATCGAGAGGGCCCGAACCTGGGTAAAACATCGTGTCCCTGCCTCCTGTTACCATTAGCCATAGACGCACAGTTCGGGACCCCCTACCCGAGATCCGCCGGTTTTGACACCGACAAGGAGGCCCGACGGTGTGAAATTGAAGTGCGTCTACCAGGAATAAGGAAATGAACTACTGGCTGAGATACACAGAGGCATGTGTGGCTCCCACATTGGATCAAGGGCATTAGTTGGGAAAGCATTCCGTCAAGGATTCTATTGGCCCACAGCCCTCCAAGATGCGGTTGAGCTAGTCATGAAATGTGAAGCCTGCCAGTTCCATTCCAAGAATATCCACCTGCCTGCCCAAGCTCTACAGACAATCCCTTTATCATGGCCATTTTTTGTCTGAGGGCTCGATATCCTCGGCCTCTTCCCCCGAGAAATTGGGGGCTTTGAATTCTTGTTCGTTGCCATCGACAAGTTTACAAAATGTCCGGAAGTGACTCCCGTGAGAAAGGTCACTGCTCAATCAGCTATCAAATTCTTGAAGAACTGGTGTGCCGTTTTGGAGTTCCAGCAAGGATCATCACCGACAATAGCACCCAGTTCATGAGCTGAGCCTTCATGCAATATGTTCACACCCTCAAAAGCAAGATCTCATTTGCCTTCGTGGCTCACCCCAGAAGTAATGGACAATCTGAAAGGGCGAACACTGAAGTGTTGCGAGGCCTAAAAAAACCATTGATACGCTGAAGAAGCACGGAAGGCGGTGGATCGATGAGCTCCCGGTAGTCCTCTGGTCCCTCAGAGCGACACTGAATCGGGGTACCGGACAGACTTCATTTTCCCTGGTCTATGGGCAGAAGCAGTTATTGATGTCTACTACGCAACCTTCTTCTTATAGACGTTGTTGGGCCTCCAAGTGCAGAGGCTTGTAGGACAGTAGCAAATTTCCCTCATGTGGATGACCTAAGGTTTATCAATCTGTGGGAGGCGTAGGATGAAGATGGTCTCTCTCAAACAACCCTGCAACCAAATAACAAAGAGTCTCTTGTGTCCCCAACACACCCAATACAATGGTATATTGTATAGGTGCACTAGTTCGACCAAGAGATGGTGATACAAGTGCAATATGGATGGTAGATATGAGTAGTTGTAATCTAAAAATATAAAAATAACAAGGTAACAAGTGGTAAAAGTGAGCATAAACGATATTGCAATGCGTTGAAACAAGGCATAGGGTTCATACTTTCACTACTGCAAGTTCTCTCAACAATAATAACATAATTGGATTATATAACTATCCCTCAACATGCAACAAAGAGTCACACCAAAGTCACTAATATCAGAGAACAAACGAAGAGATTATTATAGGGTACGAAACCACCTCAAAGTTATCCTTTCTGATCGGTCTATTCAAGAGTCCGTAGTAAAATAACATGAAGCTATTCTTTCTGTTCGATCTATCATAGAGTTCGTACTAGAATAACACCTTAAGACACTAATCAACCAAAACCCTAATGTCACGTAGATACTCCAATGTCACCTCAAGTATCCGTGGGTATGATTATATGATATGCATCACCCAATCTCAGATTCATCTATTCAACCAACACAAAGTACTTCAAAGAGTGCACCAAAGTTTCTACCGGAGAGTCCAGATGAAAACGTGTGCCAACCCCTATGCATAGATTCCCAAGGTCACAAAAGCCGCAAGTTGATCACCAAAACATACGTCAAGTGAATCAATAGAATACCCCATTGTCACCACGGGTATCCCACGAAAGACATACATCAAGTGTTCTCAAATCCTTAAAGACTCAATCCTATAAGATAACTTCAAAGGGAAAACTCAATCCTTTACAAGAGAGTAGAGGGGGAGAAACATCATAAGATCCAACTATAATAGCAAAGCTCGCGATACATCAATATCGTTCCAAATCAAGAACACGAGAGAGAGAGAGATCAGACACATAGCTACTGGTACATACCCTCAGCTCCGCGGGTGAACTACTCCCTCCTCGTCATGGAGAGCGCCGGGATGATGAAGATGGCCACCGGTGAGGGATCCCCCGCTTCGGCAGGGTGCCGGAACAGGGTCCCGGTTGATTTTTGGTGGCTATAGAGGCTTGTGGCAGCGGAACTCCCGATCTAGGTTTCTTTCAGGGGGTTTCTGTATTTAAAGGAATGTTTGGCATAAGTCTCAAGTTTGGGGGGTCTTCGAGTCGTCCACGAGATAGGGGCACACGCCTAGGGGGGGTAGGGCATGCCCCCCACTGTCGGTGTCGAAACCGGCGGATCTCAGGTAGGGGGTCCCGAACTGTGCATCTAAGGCTATGGTAACAGGAGGCGGGGCACACAATGTTTACCCAGGTTCGGGCCATGGAGGTAATACCCTACTTCATGCTTGATTGACCTTGATGATATGTGTATTACAAGAGTTGATCTACCACGAGATCATAGAGGCTAAACCCTAGAAGCTAGCCTATGATTATGATTGTTCTTGTCCTACGGACTAAACCCTCCGGTTTATATAGACACCGGAGGAGGCTAGGGTTACACAGAGTCGGTTACAGAGAAGGAAATCTACATATCCGAATTGCCAAGCTTGCCTTCCATGCAAAGGAGAGTCCCACCCGGACACGGGACGAAGTCTTCAATCTTGTATCTTCATAGTCCAACAGACCGACATAAGCATATAGTCTGGCTGTCCGAGGACCCCCTAATCCAAGACTCCCTCAGTAGCCCCTGAACTAGGCTTCAATGACGATGAGTCCGGCGCGCAGATTATCTTCGGCAGTGCAAGGCGGGTTCCTTCTTCGAATACTCCAAAGAAGATACTGAACACAAGAATTGTGTCCGGCTTCTGCAAAACAAATTCCACATTCCACCGTAGAGAGCACAATATTTTACAAGTCTAATCTGCTGACAACTTTTTCATAGCGTGACATCACGCTGCGGCCCGCTTATTATGCAAACCATTTTTCCCAACCTGGCACTACCCGTCTTGCGAGGCGGTTTTATTGGCACATCTTGTCTAAGCAGAGATAGTGTCCCCCTTATCACGGGATTCTCATCAATACGGGTGTGGGTAACCCAACTGCCCCATTAGTACGACTCCTTGGTTTAGGCAGGTTCCAAACGGCTGCGCGGAGGACGCTTGACATTCTTCCTCTATATAAAGAGGTCAGACCTGTCCTTTTCTTTCCACCTCTGATCCTTCCCTCCCCCCACCTCGAGTTCCAACACCCTAGGTTTAGTCCAAGCGCTCCGGACCTCCAATCATGTCCGGATCCAACCTTCAAGGCCGGTGGATGGCCTCTTCTGTCACAGAGGAGGACATCAAGAAGCTTAGGGAGGCTAGGTATCAGACCGCCGAAATCCTTCACAGGCTTCCTGCTCAAGGGCAGGTTATTCCTACTCCCAAACCCAATGAGAGGGTCGTATTCATCTCCCACTTCCTCTGAGGGCTAGGCTTCGGTCTTCATCCCTTTGTTAGAGGGCTCATGTTCTATTATGGGCAAGATTTTCATGATCTAGCTCCAGATTCCTTCCTTCACATCTCGACGTTCATCGTTGTGTGCGAGGCCTTCCTCCGCATTACCCCATACTTCGGCTTATGGCTCAATACTTTCAATGTGAAGCCGAAGATGATCGACGGGCGACACACAGAGTGCGGAGGTGCTATAATAAGAAAAGGTATTGATGCTTTATGGCCAAAGGCTTCCTTCCCGGAAGTTTCTTACCTATGGCAATGGGAGTGGTTTTACATCACAACACCTCGAGGGAGGAAGTGAGCGGCTGCCCCGGACTTCCGCTCTACCCCTCCACCACAACTTGGATCATGGGTCAACAAGCGGCTGGACTGGGTATCGGTTGATGATGTGCGGACATTGCAAAGCCTCATTCGGGATCTCCTCAAGAAGGATATCAATCTTGTCAAAGTAATTCAAGTAATGCTAGTTCGTCGGGTCTTGCCATGTCGACGTCGACCTCTCCGTATGTGGGAGTTCAACCCAGAAGGACCGTGAACTATTCAGAACTTCTTCGGCAGGATGCCCGAAGGAATGTATGATGATTCTTCGGATCACGAATAAAGTGTCCGGTCACCACAGAGGATGCGGGCCTCGACTGCAACTGTCCAGATACACAGGTTAGTAATTCCGCGACCGGACATGCTATCATTATACTTGTGACAACATTACTCTGAAAAACCACCCTCCAGGACTGGATAAGAAAAGCGGAGAGGATCAGGTGTTCGTCCCCTCTTCCCGAAGATTCGCTGGATCTTGTACTAACCAGGATGCTGGCTCGCGCACCTTATCAAGTGCCATCAGGGGAGGACAAGGAGAGGAATGGGGAAGCCAAAGGCGGACTTCATGTTGGAGGTACGTCATGCATCCCAATCGGAGAAATTAATACGCCCGTGTCAGAGGATGAACGGGGAGGAGAATCTAGCATCGCCTCTTCCCACTGGAAGAAAAGGACCGTCCCTGAAGACTTGGAAGCAGAGTTCTCCAAACGAGGGAAGAAACCTTCATCAGGGGGCCCTGCCCCGGAGAGAAACATTGCTCCCACAGGGGGGTCGGCCGTTAACCGAGCCATAAGTGAACAAAGGTACTTAGTAAGCATACCCCGTTCTTTTTCCTGAGAATAACGATCGAGGCATATGTTTTTTAGTTCGGCTCAAAGCCTCCCTCCACAATGTTCGTCCTCGGGGGATCTTCTTCCGGAGATGATGGGGAGCAAAACGCCTCCTCATACTTCTTCACCTCATGAGGCGGACAATCCTGAGGTGTCGTCCCGGAGGATCTCTCCCGATCCGCAAAGACCGGAAGGTAATTCTTCGGCCACCCAAAGTCCGGGGTTTTCGGCTCCTAGAGAGACCAAAAGAAAAAGCCCGAACTGTCCGATATACAACTGGACAAATTGAAGGGTCTTCTGTAGCAAGTGGCTATCTCAGAGACACATGTACCTTAATGGGTACGGTGGTTGAGAAGATATCATCTGCAAAAAGCGGGTTGAATGAGGCTTTTATAAGCCTGCTAAGAGGCTTTGAGGTATACAAAGTGATATTCTTTGATTGTACCATAAGCGCAAGGTGCACTTTGTATAGGTAGTAGCCCCTGAGACTCTGGTTGCCACCCGAACGAGGCGAGCAGAGGATCATAGTCTCTGGTTATGATGGTGCCAATTTGGTGCGTAGGCGGCTGCAGCTCCGGCGGCTGGCCGGACTGTTGAATTTGCCGAACTGAATTGGCAACTTGACATGGCGGATGCAGACATTATGCTTGTGAACAAGCGGCTTGACGAGGCACCGGGTATGTTTATTTAGCTGGTCAGAAAATATTAATAAGAGCATGATGCTAGGATTTATAATATGCTTTAACTGCAAATGGTGCTGCCGCCATGGAGACCCTTTGGGCAGAGCTTGCCCGGGCCAAGGAGCAAGTCAGGAGAAGCAATGCAGCCGCCGTGAAGGCAGCTGATGAATTAAAAGGCGAACAGGCTGCTCATCACCAAAGTGAGGAGAAAATAGCCAACCTGGCTATTGAGCTACAAAATGCCGCCAGCCGATATGAGCTTCTCGAAAGGGAAAACCAAACGAAAACGGCTGACCTGGAGAAGGCCTTACCAGTAGCAAAGGAAACTCGCTCTGAGATTAGAGCAGCGCGGGAGGAGCTTCGGCAAGCCGGTGATATCGCGGCTGGGAAGCCCTTTTTATTGTGAACGAAATTCGGCGATCCGAAGTATGCCCCTCTTGATCAATTATGGAGTTCTTTAGACGCATACTGGATTTGGCAAAGAGTGCTGCTGATGCGACGCAGTATTTCAAAGATCGAGAAGATCATGAGGTGGAAAGATTGTTCTGGTCGTAGTTCAGTACTCCAAGGCGTCCGCTGCTATTGAATGAGCAAATGGCCGAATGGGCCAAGCTCCATAGGTTGAAGGCCATCGTGGATCACTTGTGGCCGAAGGAACCAAGTCCAGATAGTTATTTTGGCTTGGTGCAACGATTTATTCGTGTTGTGCCGCATATCGACGCTGTCAAGAGGTCGGCGTGCATAGAGGGTGCGCGGATGGCCCTTGCCCGTGTTAAGACATATTAGGCGAAGATGGAGGCCACTGATATTGCAACTAGGGGTCCGCCCGGGGCCAGGTCTCGCTCGAGCACTATTTTGAAGAAGTCTTAGAAGGTGCCCGTTTAATAGAGGCTCAGTGCTCCAAGAATACCATGTTCTAGTGACATGTATCTTGATTGTAAAAACAATGCTTTTGATAATAAAAGCTATATTTATACTTTTGCCCGTAAAGTATCAGAGTGCCTCCGTGCGGCCGCTATGTATATATGTATATTACCCGAAAGTTTGTAAAGCCGTTTTCAGCCTCGCATATAATGGGGGGGCATTCAAAAAGCGCCAGAATCGCACTTGATCCAACGTCTTGGTCCGTTAAGGAGATGGTAGCACACCGAACAAGGCAATTGGACTATATAGCTTTAACACTTTTCACTTAGCCATAGGAGTTTGATGGTGGGACTACTATATAGCCGCTGGTATGTCCGTGTTCATCTGAATACGGTGCATTTACATATGTGTCCGGGAAACCGGTCCTTCGTTAATGTGGAGGAATCACGAAGATTCCACCGAGTCATCGAGTGGTTGACCAGTCTCTCGCTTTATCATGATAGTCAGTTTTCCGCTTTCTCTACTGAGGTGCTCATCCAGATGAACCAGGGCACAATCACAGTAATTCTCCCTATGCCACCTTAGCCGATATAGCGGAACATAAGGCAGCAAAACATTGGAGCCAGGCAAACCCAACTATTGACCAAAGACATGATACGGAGCTGATGCATATAAGGCCAAACTTGCAACGCCGAACACTCCCGAAGGTATTCGGACTTTACAACATATACTGGGCTGAGTAACACCCTCGATGATGAACCCAGAATTTCAAGGTACGTGCATCAATCTGGCGTGACGAAAGAGCACCTATTGTGAGAGCATAGATCTCAAAAACACACTGGTTGCTGTTTCTGTAACGTCTATTTTAGGACGGCGAATCATAAGCTCGCCGGTAACGCCGGTATTCCTCTTGGTCATTTTAAGTGCCAAGAAGGGGTGAGACAACAAGAGACAATGAAAAAGGTTTACACATGGTCTTAATCTAAAAAGAAACCTTTGGACGAGGCCCTGCTGCACGTCTGCGCCTTTGTCTCTGTTGTGTCATATCTTTGAAGGGTGTAGCACGATGGTCACCTGTTGAAAAAAATAAAAAACCTAGGCGAAAGATTCTGGTGTGATCGTGCGTAAAGTCGGTTAATCTTAATGAACCATGAAAATTCATTTTCTTGAGTGTAAATAGGATCAAGCCGAACTATGGACCCTTTACATGCGGGCAGCCCCTAGCACCTCGTATGGGGGCATAGCCATTAATCAAGCTCAGTTTTATCTGGGCTGCTACAACTATTGGTGTGCCGAACACGTCTAGCCATGTCCGTGGTCTTGAAGACCGATCAGTCACTCGGGTTGATAGGCACCGTGGTTCGGCCGCTAGAGCGCCACGAGTCTTCCGCCAAGAGAGCGCCTGTTGCCGCTAATAGTGATGACGCCGCATGGACCGGGCATCTTAAGTTTGAGATAAGCGTAATGCAGTACTGCATTGAAATGAGTGAAGGCCATTCTTCCGAGTAGTGCATGATATCCGCTTCAGAACGGAGCGATGTCGAAGATTAGTTCTTCGCTTCGAAAGTTGTTGGGAGAACCGAATACAACCTCTAATGTTAAAGAGCCCGTGCAGCGGGCTTCTACGCCTGGTATTACTCCTTTAAAGATAGTAATGCTTTGGTTGATCCTTGATGGGTCTATCCCCATCTTGCGGATGGTCCTCGATATATCGACAAGACTACTGCCGCCGTCCATGAGGACTCGGGTGAGATGGTATCCGTCGATTATTGGGTCGAGCACTAAGGCAGCCGAGCCTGCATGCCGGATACTAGCCGGATGATCCTTGCGATCTAAAGTGATTGGGCAGGCCGACCATGGGTTTAATTTGGGGGCAACGGGCTCTATAGCATATACGTCTCGGAGTGCGCATTTGCGCTTCCTCTTTGGTACGTGAGTGGCGTAAATCATGCTCACTGTTTTGACCTTCGGTGGAAATTTTTTCTGTCCCCCAGTGTTCGGCTGGCGAGGCTCGTCCTCATCTTCACTTGGCGGCTCCCTCCATTTGTGTTCGGCGTTTAGCTTGCCGGCTTGCTTGAAGACCCAGCATATTCTATTGGTGTGATTCGCAGGTTTCTCAGGGGTGCCGTGAATCTGACAGGACCTATCTAGAATTTTATTTAGGCTGGATGGACCATCTCTCCTGCCTTTAAATGGCTTTTTCCTTTGACCGGGTCTAGAGCCCCTGAATCCAACGTTTACCGCTGTATTGTCTGGGCTGTATTCATTGTTTCGACGCTTGTTTTTATTGTGTCGTGGCCTTCCATTGACATCCCTGATTTCGGATGTGCCTAGGTCGCTGGTGCCACTGCGGGCTAACCAGCTGTCCTCACCCATGCAAAAATGGGTCATAAGGGTTGTTAGGGCTGCCATTGTCCTCGGCTTTTCCTGGCCGAGGTGTCTGGCAAGCCATTCGTCCCGGACACTATGTTTGAAAGATGCTAGGGCTTCAGCATCCGGACAATCGACGATTTGGTTCTTCTTGGTGAGAAATCTGTTCCAAAGCTTACTGGCTGTCTCTCCGGGTTGTTGGATTATGTGACTTAAATCGTCTACATCCGGAGGTCGAACATAGGTCCCTTGACAATTAGCCCTGAAAGCGTCCTCGAGTTCCTCCCAACTTTCAATTGAATTTTCGGGGAGGCCTTTCAACCAGTGCCGAGCTGGTCCTTTCAACTTGAGGGGCAGGAATTTATGGCATGTAGATCGTCTCCGCGAGCCATATGAATGTGAAGAATAAAGTCCTCAATCCAGACTGCAGAGTCCGTCGTTCCGTCGTATGCCTCAATGTTTACGGGTTTAAACCCCTCTGGAAATTCATGATCCAGCACCTCACCGGTGAAGCACACGGGGTGTGCGGCACCCTTGTACTTGGATGTGTCGTGGCATGCATACGATGGTTGTAGTGTTCGGTGTTGATTCCGAGCTGGTAGTCGATCAGTATACTCGGTTTGGTGGCCGTGATCCTGCGTAGGAGCATGTTTCCTAGATCCATAGATGGACCTGGCCATACCAGCTCTTTTGTCCAGGTGCTCACGTAGATCGTGTGCTGACTTGTGTGCGGCATTATTAGCGCGCTATCTCGGCCACAGGGTGGTCGGACCGGTAGATCGCCGTATTGTTTTTCGGCGGAATGGGCGCGATCGCCTCGTCGTCGAATTCGGGCAGCGGCTTGTGTTTTGGGTAGCTCTTTGTTTGGCGATCACTGCCGTATATTTCATCAGTGTCGAGCACTTTGGTCCATCTGTGGTTGAGCATATCCTGCGCGACTTTAAGCCGTTGCTTCTGCTTCTTCAAGCTCCTCACTGTGGCAATAAGCCTTTTGTGGAGGTGCTCTTGTTCCAAATGCTTTTTCGGGATGATGTGTGCATCGTCATCCAGACGGTTCTCCTCTCTGGAGATAGGTTTATAAGTTTTGTTTTCGGCATTGCTGTGATCGAGCAGCGGCCCTGGACTGTGTTTGTCGTCCCCTTGCTCGGCCTGCTCCATCGCTGGGTCCACGGGGTCGTCGTTATCTCTAGCATCGTCCGGGGTGTTATTCTTTCTTATGCCGTTATCGCTGTTTTTGCTGTGGTGGGATTTAGAGCGGCGCCGGTGACGTTGGCGCTTTGGTTGCTTCTCAAGAGGATTATCCTCCCTTGCATCCTTTTGATCCTCGCCATTGTTTTCTTTGGGTGTGTCCACCATATATATATATATCATATGATGGGGTGGCTTGTGACGCCCCCGATTCAATTGTGCACTAATCATACACGCAAATGTGTACGATCAAGATCAGGGACTCACGGGAAGATATCACAGCACAACTCTAGACACAATAAAATAAAGCAAGCATCATATTACAAGCCAGGAGCCTCGAGGGCTCGAATACATAGCTCGATACACAAGAGTCAGCGGAAGCAACAATATCTGAGTACAGACACAAGTTAAACAAGGATGCCTTAAAAAGGCTAGCACAAAAGCAGCACGATCGAAGAGGCAAGGCCTCCTGCCTGGGACCTCCTAACTAATCCTGGTCGTCGGTGATCTCCACGTAGTAGCATCCATCGGCGGTGGCATCTGGCACCAGGGATCCACCATATGATTGCATCAACCGGGAAGAAGAAAGAAGGGGGAAAAGGGGTAGCAAAGCAACCGTGAGTACTCATCCAAAGTACTCGCAAGCATCAGATCTATACTAAGTATGCATTGGTATCAAATGGAAGGGTTGTATCTGTGGACTGAACTGCATAATGCCAGAATAGAGGGGAGGGCCTAGCCTAACAAAGACTAGCATCTTCAAGTAGATCCAAGCAACTTGCAGCATGTAGAAGAGTAAAGAATAGCAGTTTATAATTAACAAACATGTTGTAGCATCAACGCCCATAGATCCTTCCTCGACTCCCTGCGAGAAAGCAATCCCGGAGCCACTTATCCATCACATATATCAATTATCCATTTCTAGTTATATAAGATTAGGATATAAGTATGAACGTCCATTACCATGTACACGGTATTCGAATATATATCTTCCCTGTAGGGGTGCATCACGTTACCCAACACGCTCGATCACTCGCCTGCACACCTTTCGGGGTCAATGCCCGCCTCGAAGATCAACATGTTGCAGCCCTACCTAGGCTCAAGCAGAGAGGTCCCAAATGGCCTACCTCCTAAGCACTCCGGTCTAGGCCCATCGCCTGCAGACTCCGGGTCGTTAAGCAGCAAGGCGGACCAGCCCACCACTACAGATGGTGAAAGAGGAAATCACCCTCGATGACCACGACCGAATAGCTACACTACGGAATTATCATCAGGAGTGCGTTATGAGGGATCTCCCTCGGCACTCGATAGTAGCTCTGCAGAGTCGAGCAACAAAAGGGGTGTGATGTGAGGTGTCCGGCTCTGGTCGTCGATCACGCTAATCGAGTCATCTATGATGAAGCAGGGGCAACAAGGACAAGTACTGGGGGTCACTGATGGATCACTAACCAACCTATACTAAGCAGTTTAGGATAAGCAAGTAAGGTACAATCAGCTGGTTACAAAAGTAGGCTATGCATCAGAAAAGGAGCAAACAATAACAGTAGCAAAATCTATTGCAAGCATGAGAGTATAGAATGGGCGATATAGGGATGATCAAAAGGGGGGGCTTGCCTGGTTGCTCAGACAAGGAGGGTTGTCGTCGACATAGTCGATCACAGGGACATCAGCCTCGGTCTCGGGGTCTACCGGAGAGAAGATGGGGAAGAAATAGTAAATACACACAAACATGTGCATAACAAGACAATAAGCAGTGGTAGAGGTGTTCTAACGCAGTGCTAGGAGATACTGGCGAAGGAGGAAACATCCGGGAAAGTTTTCCCGGTTCTGGATGTCTGTCAGATAGATGAACCAGAGGGGAAAGGTTGCATGTTCACTATGCTACGGATGTGTGGCAGGCGAATGGCGAGCTTATTCGGATTTGTCTCGTCGTTCTAAGCAACTTCCATGTACAAAGTTTTTCGATCCGAGCTACGGTTAATTTTCTATGTTTTTTCAAAGATTTAAACAATATTCGGAAACGATTATTAAAAGGAAATATCAGATCAGATGACGCCGTGGTGACGCAGCAGCTAACGCCGACTGCCGATTACCAAACCGATGTGGGTCCATCCTGTCATAGACTGATAACTAAATAGCTTTTGATTTTAACTAACCTAGTTAATTAGGAAGCGGGGCCCCACGACCTAGTTAATTAATTAGTTAATTAATTAATTAATTAAATTTTATGTTATTATATTTTTCATTTCTTTTTTTAAAAAGGGGGCTGGGCCCCACGGCCTAGTGGCATAAGACCATAGCATGCGCGTGGGTTAACGGGGGTTGCAGGCACGGGCGCCACGGGAGAGGGGGTGCCCGTCGGGGCAGACCCGGGCAACGGCCGCGGCCACGGTGGGGCCCGCCCCAGCGCCACCCGGTGGCCGGAGGGCGGCGCGCCGCAAGGCCGGGTCAGAGAGGGCGCGCGCTGGGAGGAGGAAGCGGCGAGGCCAAAAGCGGCGCGGGCGGCAGGGGGGGCGAGGCTAAGGGCATCGTCGCTGGCTCCAACGGTAGTTGGCCGGGTCAAGGCCTTGCGCGCAAGCGCTAGAGAGCACGGGCGGCGGCATGGGAAGATGGCAACGGGGCGACGCAGGGGACGGCTTGGAGCGACGGGCGTGAGCGGGCAGGGCCAGGGCACGGGCATGGCCAGCGGTGAGCACGAGCTCACAGAGAGCTTTGGCCATGGCGAGGCGGTAGTCCTACGACGACGGTGAGGAAGGGAGGAGGGGAGACGGGAGTGGCTCACCCCGGGAGGTCGAGGCGAAGCCGAGATGGCCGGGAGGCCCGTGGTGGAGATCAATGGCGGGACGCCAAGCGACAAAGGGCGGGAAGAAGAGGCGATGGCGAGATTACGCGACGCCCCAGCTTGGGCTGGCCTTCCAGACGGATGAAGGAGAGGGTGGCGGTCCTCCTGGAAGTCCCCAGGTGGCGCGGGGAGGTTCTGGTGCGTGCGAACGACGACGGCGGCTACGGAGTGTGGATGGGGAAGAGAGCAGCGGCGCGTGTGGGGGGGGGGGGGGAAGGGGAGGCTAGGGTTCACCCAGAGGTCAAGGGGGATCTTATAGACGTCGGGGAGGTCCGGATGGCCGCCGCGTGGAGATCCACGGCGTGGACGCAGCACGTGCGGTCACCAAGCTCCCTGTGAGCAGTAGGAAGAAGAGGGATAGGTGGGCTGGGTACTTTTCCTAGTGGGCCAAAGAGTATAGGGTCATTTCTCCTTTTTTTAAAATAAAACTGCTAGTGTTTCCTATTTAGTTTAGGCAGTAATTGACTTTTGTCGGAGCTCAAACTTTGACAAAAATGCTATGCAATATTCTAGGGCTGCACAAAAGTTTTTGAGGCATTTTGCAAAGGTTGAGAAGATTTACTTAGTTGAAAAGGCCAATTTAAATGCCTTTGGACCACTTATTGAAAGCCTAGGTATTTATTTCTGAGTCAATTTAAGTTGTTTTCAACTTGAAAAAGGTCAGGGGAATTTATAGAATACTGTGAACATTTTAATTTGAATGTTTGAAAACTTTTGCCGTTTGACTTGATTTTGAATTTGGACCAGATTTGAACCAACAGAGTTTAACATCAGTAATCATGATGATGTGCATCATTAGCAGGGATTACTATAGCTTAATTATCCGGGGGTCACAGTTCTCCTCCACTACAAGAAATCTCGTCCCGAAATTTAAGGGGTGTAGTAAGGGGGAAAGACTCGGAAAGACAGAACTCGACACAAGATAGGTATCTAGGGGTTATCTCATTGAACATGGCACAGAGGCATCTCTGGAGTTGAAATTTAAGAAAGTCATCATGAGCAAGGTAAGAAGGTGCAATAAGAAGCTTCAAGTGGGTAGGCAAGCGTTCGTTTCCTGAAACAGAGGGTGAAAGGGGTTCAGAGCAATGGGAATAAGTATTGCGTCTGATAGGAGAATAGATCACTAGGAAGGTGGCTCGTGATTTGCATACGAAGCCAAGTGCAAAGAATATTTTGGAGTCAAGGTTGTATAGGGGAGTAAGGTTTCGATCCTGTGGAACTGTGGGTTATGGGCCCACCATGTGGGTTAACACCAGGAAGGCGCTAATCATTTTGCACGGTAATGATAGCAAGGCAGGTCATATGATAGCCTGTCAATTATGTTGGCAACAACGTTGGTACCAAAGGCGAGGGACAAAGAGAACCATTTTCCTGCTTGTTAATACGAGGCAGACCAATAGGCATAGTTCTCGTCCATTGGTGGCTACCGGAATGTCATCAACAATAGTAACAAGGTCTTACTGACAGAGTTGTACATCGAGGCATTTACATAAGCAGTGAATTATCACTGCTCATATATGTTACGTTACAAGAAAGTTTAAACAAAACAATGGAAAGGAAAGTGTCGGTGTCAAAACCGGCGGATCTCGGGTAGGGGGTCCCGAACTGTGTGTCTAGGCGGATGGTAACAGGAGACAAGGGACACGATGTTTTACCTGTGTTCGGCCCTCTTGATGGAGGTAAAACCTCACGCCCCGCTTCGATTAATATTGATGATATGGGTAGTACAAGAGTGGATCTACCACGAGATCAAGGAGGCTAAACCCTAGAAGCTAGCCTATGGTATGATTGTTGAAATGGAGGTTATGTCCTACGGACTAAAGCCCTCCGGTTTATATAGACACCGGAGAGGGCTAGGGTTACACATAGTCGGTTACAATGGTAGGAGATCTACATATCCGTATCGCCAAGCTTGCCTTCCACGCCAAGGAAAGTACCATCCGGACATGGGACGGAGTCTTCAATCTTGTATCTTCGTAGTCTTGGAGTCCGGCGGACGATGATAGTCCGGTTGTCCGGACACCCCCTAGTCTAGGACTCCCTCAGTAGCCCCTGAACCTGGCTTCAATGACGATGAGTCCGACGCGCATAATGTTCGGCATTGCAAGGCGGGTTCCTCCTCCAAATAGTCCATAGGAGATTGTGAACACCAGGATAGTGTCTGGCTCTGCAAAATAAATTCCACATTCCACCGTGAGAGAGAATAAAATGTACACAAGTTCAATCACGACGATTTTGCGGGCGTGACATCGCACCACTACCAAGCCTTTACTTGAATCGCTTTTTATTATACCACCTCAAGACGCTTAGCTAAGCGGTTTTGGCACGCCTTGTTGAAGCAGAGATCGTGTTCCCTTATTCCGGATTCTCATCAATACGGACGTAGTAACCCAACCGCCATTGATGGTGGCGCTTGGGAGATAAGCTTAGTTTTACCAGCTAGTGGGGACGATAGTCTTCGTCCGCCTATATAAGGGATAAGGATTCACCTTTTCACCCACGCCTTCTTCCTCCTTTGCTTACCCATCTCCGCAAGACTCAAGCTCCAGCTACCAAGTTCACGATCTCGCCTCAACCTTCTCCGACCATGTCTGAGCGGGAGGCAAGTGGTTGGCCTCCACCGCTAAGGAGGAGCACACCACAAAGCAGCAGCGGATACCTTTCCGGCGATATCAGGCACCGGCCGCCTGACGAGGGGCAGCTCATTCCGCCCCTGTGCCCCATGAGAGGGTCGTTTTCCTTCCCCACTTCCTCCGCTGACTGGGCTTTCCACTTCACCCCTTTGTCCGGGGCTCATGTTCTACTACAGCCTGGATTTCCATGATCCGCGCCAACTTCATCCTCAACATCTCGGCATTTATCGTCAGGTGCGAGGCCTTCCTCTCGCATCCAGCCCCACTTCGCTTAGACTCAAGACCTTCAATGTCAAGTCAAGGTAGTGAAGGGCACCTGCCGGAGTGCGGAGGCGCCTATGTTGTCGGTGTAGACAAGGTAGGGGTACCTCAAGACTTAACTTGTGCACGGGCAGCTTGCAGCCCCCCGCTGCTAGATCTACCACATGCTTGCCGGAGACCATCCCCGCCCATATCAAGCCATTCAAGAACAAAGTGTACAAGATGAAGATCGAGACCCCGGCAGAGAGGAGCTTGCCGAAGGCCGCCCCAGTGCTCAAGGTTACATCACTCACGAAGGCCCTCGGGCGAGAGGAGCTCGCCGGGAGACTAGAAGTGTATCGCCTCGATGCGGCTATATCTCCCACGTGTCGGGCACGACTTAGAGGCATAACCGCATTGAAAGCAATGTCGCAAGTGAGGTAATCTTCACACAACCCAAGTAATACATAAGGAAAGAGATACATAGTTGGCTTACAATCGCCACTTCACACAAATACATGAATAAAGCATTACATCATCCAGATACAATCAAGGTCCGACTACGGAACCAAAATAAAAGAAGAACCCCAAATGCGATAAATGGTCCCCGATCGAATTCAACCGGGCTCCACTATCGATCAACTAGGACAAAAACAACACAAAGGGCAAGATCTTCATCGAGCCCTCCTTGAGCTTGGTTACGCCACCGCCGGTAACATAGGCACCGCAAACTGGTTTTGAAGTATCCGTGAGTCACGAGGACTCAGAATCCCATTACCATGGGTATCAAGACTAGCAAAGCTTAATGGGAAAGGAAGGGGTAAAGTGGTGAGGTTGCAGCAGCGCTAAGCATGATATGGTGGCTAACCAACGTAAATAAGAGCGAGAAGAGAACAAGCGGAACGGACGTGAAGCTAGCAATGATCAAGAGGTGATCCTCAACACCTACTTACGCCAAACATAACACGTAAACCGTGTTCACTTCCCGACTCCGAGAAGAGACCATCACGCTACACACTCCTGCTGATGTGTTTTAATTCGATCAAGTGTCAAGTTGTCTACAACCGACATTAACAAATTCCCATCTCGCCACATAACCGCGGCACGGCTCGAAAGTTTATACCCTGCAGGGTGTCCCAACTTAGCCCATGACAAGCTCGCGATCATCGGCGAATAAACCTTCACCCGAACACTCCGATCGACTCGTATCCCGCATAACAAGACATTTCGACAATGGTAAAACAAGACCAGCAAAGCCGCCTGATGCGCCGACAATCCCGATAGGAGCTGCACATATCTCGCTCGTGGCAACACCGGATAAGCGGTTGCGACAGAACCGACGTAACCCAAGTTGCTAAGGGATGGTCCCAAGACGGTGTTCTAGTTTGGACCAACGCTAGACAAGCACCGCCCGGGGGCTATAATAAAGATGACTCTTGGGTTAATTACTCCCAAGGAAAAGTAGGTGGTGGTGAGGCAAATGGTAAAAGGCAATGTTGGGCCTTTGCCGGACAAGTTTTATTCAAAGCGAACTGTCAAGGGGTCCTATAAATCACCCGACCGCAGAAGGGACGCAAAATCCGGGAACATAACACCGTATGACGGAAAACTAGGGCGGCAAGAGTGGAACAAAACACTGCATAAGGCCGAGCCTTCCACCCTTTACCAAGTATATAGATGCATTAATAATATAAAAGATATTGTGATATCCCAACATAACCCTGTCCACCATGGAGAAATCTTCAACTTCACCGCAACTAGCAACGCTTATAAGAGGGCTGAGCAAAGCGGTAACATAGCCAAACAACGGTTTGCTAGGAATGGTGTCAAAGGTTAGAGGTTCATGGCAATATGGGATGGCTGGACAAACAAGTAATAGGTAGCGCAACATAGCGAAAGAACGAGGCAACTAGCATAGCAATGATAGTAGTGAGATCCAGTGGTAGCGGTCATCTTGCCCAAATCCCGCAAGGAAGAAGAACGAGTCCATGAAGAAGACAAACGGACGAAGACGAACGAATCCTCACAACTCCGAACTAAACCGGTTAACGAGAGAAGCAACCCGAAAGAAACAAACAACATAGGTAAACACACAAGCATGATCATGGCATGATGCGCAGCAAATATGATGCATGTCCGTTTAATGAGGCATGGCATGGCATGGCAAAGTGCAACAAACAACACTACAAATTAGTGGAGCTCAATATGCAACGAAGTTGCATATTGACGAACACCACATCCAAGTTATTTAGTTCGATCTCGTTTAGGTACACAACAATGTTAAATGTTGTTAAACATGGCAAGGGGTGAAGCATGACAAAACTACCTAACTAGGCAAGTTTAAATGAGGCCGGAAACAACGAACAACAAGTCCGGAAAATCCCCATATGCATATTTTAAGGTTTGGTACTGTTCTGTCCTAAACCATATTTTAAAGTTGTTAAACATGCAAGATGAGTGCACCATGTTAAACTAGGCAAAATTCTACCCCATTTACATATAAAGTTTATTAAAATCGGAGTTACGGTTATTTAGTTATGAAATAAATCATTTTAACATGGCAATTAAGCAAATTAACACAAATAGCATTTTAAACATTTCAAACATGGATGAAAATGGCATATTAAGAAACTAGATGAAATTCTAAGCATTTTACATATAAAGTTTGTTTTAATCCGATGCACTGCTAGGAGTTATTAAATGCATGAAGTTGAGGCCAATCAGAAACTGCTAATTCTCGGATAATTGATAAAATCGCAGCACGGGAAAAAACAAGCATGGGCCAAACTGTTTGCTGGCCCAACAGAAAGAAAGAAAAACAAATGAGGGGCTGGGGTGGCTCACCCACGGGCTTCGCCCAGAGCGAGGAGGCCAGCGGGCCGAGGGAGGCCGGAGCAGCCGGCTGGGGGGGCGCAGCCGGGCCTTGAGGCGCTGGAGGCGCTACTGGCCACGCGAGGAGGAGCTGGCCGCGCTCGACCGAGGCCCATCTGGCGGCGGCGCTGGCGGACGGGCGCCGAAGCCTCGCCGGAGTGGCCGACGCAGGGGAGGCAGCGCGCCGCACCGGCGAGGCGGATGCCGCGACGGCGGGGACGGGCGGATCCGCGGAACGGGCGATCCGGCTCGGGGACCCCGGATCCGCGCCGGCGGGGCCGGCGGCGACTGGAGGGCTCGAGGCGGGTCCGTGGTGCGCGGTGGCGCGTGGACGGCGCTGGGCGCAGCTCGCGGCGGGGTCGCAGGAGTCGGGTCGGCGGCGAAGCGGCGATGGCGGGCGACGGGCGGGCTGCTGGGCGGGCAGAGCGGGAGGCGGCGCGGCGCGACGGGGCCGGAGGCGGCGGCAACCGCGCGCGACGACATCGGCGGGCTCGATCGGGAGCCTTCTCCGATCTCGAGCCTGGGCGCAGGGCGGAGCGGTCCGCGCCTGGCGGGGTTCGGCGGGCTTGCCCTGGCTCGGGCGGGCCGCGGCGGAGGGAGCGGGCGCTGGGACACGTGGCCTTCGGCCGAGAGGCCGGAGGCGCTGGCCGAGGCGGCGCGCCCACTGGCGACTCGCCAAGTGGCGCTGAGGAGGTGGCCGGTGCGGAACACGATGAGGGTGGCGGCGGCTGAGGGTTGGGGGCGCGGAAAACAAGGTAGGGGGGTTGGAGGAGGCCAAAAATGGAGAGAGAGGGGTCTATATATAGCAGTTTTTGGCTAGGGTTTGGTCTAGGGGGGTTTCGGGACCCTCTGATCGCGATCGGGCGGTTCCGGACGCGAGGAGAGGCAGGCTGGGCCTAGGAGGGATTAGTGGGCTGTGAGAGAGAGGTTTGGGCTGAGAGGAGAGGGGAGAAATGCAGCCCGGCAACTGTTTCCGGATACCGAAAACGTCCGACGAAGGTACCGGCAGCGGTACCGCTATGACTGATGGTTGGGCTATCAAACGAGCTCCGAATGCGACGAAACTTGGCAGGCGGCCTGTCTACACTATAATAAGACCGCATGCCAAGTTGCATCCCATTCCGAGAACATTTTTATGCCACTAATAAAATAATATTTCGAGAGGTGCTGGGCAAGGCGAAAGTGTGTCCGCTCGAATGCATAACGGAGAGAACCGCGAACCGTAACGGATGCAAGTTTTGAAAACATGATGATGCAATGCGGATGATGCTATGAGATGAGATGCATAACAAGAACAAAATGCAAAACAATGTATAAAAACCCAACCACGGAGAAAATAATATATGGCATCTCCTAAAAGGCAAGAGTTGGAGTTACTTAATATGGAAAGTTGTATCCGGGCGCTATAAGAAGATTACATCAGAGAAGACACGCCGGCGCTTACCCGCTGCCCCGGCGAGGGGCCCGGGAGCGGCAAGTTACGGCCCGACAAGCCCCGGTCCGCAAGATTAAGACCCCGCAAGGTACTTGCCGAGAGCTGCGCCAGTGCTCGCGACTCCAGCCATCCGCCCACGCCGCCTTTGAGCCCTCTCCAGAGACGCTGGGCGGATGGTCAGGCAAAGATGGGGGTGCGGTGGCACTCCACGGTGGTGAATCCATCGCCGTGGCGTATGGAGACGCAAGGGCGGAGCTTTGGGGTCGACGGCGACGGGCATTAAATGCCCTTGTCCCCATCACAAAGTAGGTAGAAACCATCGCTCAAGCAATCGTAGCTCCACCGCTCCTCAAGACCGCTCCAACTACCACCTCTTTACATTTTTACCCTCTCTCCCACGCTGACACCGGCTTGTGACCCCTTGCACTATAAAAGGAGGCCCATGCACAACGAGGGGAGGTTCAATCTTGGCAACTCCCACGCCGGTGAAGCTACCATCAGAGCTCTTCAAGCTCCCGAGCACAATACAACACAAAGCAAGAGGGTTTTACGCGCCCATCGCGCCCGGCCGGGTAAAATCCGCCTGCTGCATCGCCGACCGCTTCTTCAGGCCTCCTCCGCCTCGCATCAAGACTTCACGGGGGCCCCGCCCCATAGGTGCTCGCAGCGGGCGGGTCTCTCCGCCCTGCCCCGACATCTTTGGCGCGCTGTAGGGGGCGCGAGGCAGTGCGACTGATCCGGGCGTTTCGCTGGGCGCGTTTTTCATCAACCTCTCCGACTTCATCGGCAATCGCGCTTATGGCCTCAAGACGCAGGGCTTAAGGGTTGCAGACCTGCTCGCTGTTCACCCGCCGCCACCGGAGCCAGCGGTGGGCGGAGGAGACGCTACGAAGGGTGGACACCGCGAGGGTACTCGCGGGCGCCACCGCATCTGTGGACAGACGGATGACCGCGCCGGTTCTCCGCGATCCACGCCCATCTCAGCGAGACGACGACACCAAAGAGCGCGCGTATGGGAGGTGGTACTGTGATGCCGGGCAAGAACATGCCGGAGGATCATGGATGCTCCGACCGCCGTCTGCAAGAGCAAAGCGAAGTGCCGGGCAGTGACTCGCTTCCTCCTATCGCTACTAGGAGTCCGAGCATATCCTGCTCGCGCTGTTCGCCTCGCCTCCTCCACTCCGCAAGCGATCTCCTCGAGCGCTACGCTGCTGCCGAGGACGCGCCATCGAGCCCAAGTCCAGCAAGGACAGCTCGTGCTCACTCCGCGAAGCGCAGCTCCTGAGCGCCTAAGCCCGGGCGAGGGCAGCTCGTGCTCGCTTGCAAGCGATCTCCCGAGCTCACGCCGCCGAGGACGCGCCATCGAAGCTCCACCGCAAGTGCGAGGAAACAAGAAAAGAAAAGCTAAGTTGTCGAGCTTTTGTGCAGAGCACCCCTTAGTTCCATGCTTTTTGTGTTATATCCTCGTATGCTCGACCTTTGTGCGCAAAACTCGCGGCGCTGGAGGAGCTCTGCCTGTGGATAGCCGCACTTTACTTTGCTTCGAGCACACTAACGAAGTTAAAAGTGAGCCGCCACCAGCTTCATGTCCGCTTCGCTTCGAAGTCCGCCAGAAGTCAAGCGCGCCGCGACTAGACGCTGCAAGGTTGTTTGTCGGTAACAACACCAGCCAGCGGGCTGCTGATGTTCCGTGACTCAGCAAGTGTGTTAGCACCGCAAGTTCCCCTAGAAGCGAGGGTAAAGGCGCACAAAGGATGTAAGGTAGAGGGTGTAACGGGCAAGCCTTGCCGTGAGATGTCCTTCGATGAGAGACTTCCGCGAGAGGAGCCAAGTCGTGGTCCAGCTGGCGCCTTTGCCTTGTTTCCGAGTCCGCCGGCAACACAAGCGCTACCGCCTGGCCCCGCAAGGTTGCTTGTTCGAAGCAACACCAGCCAGCGGGTTGCCGATGTTCCGCGACTCAAAGAAGCGTGTTCGCGACCGCGTGCTCCCCGAGAACGTAGAGTGCAAACATACGAAGGGCAAAGCGCGGCATCGTATTGCAGAGTCACATAGAAAGGATTTATATGCATGTACACGTAAATGATGGAGCTGTTGCAGATCTATCTCAGCTGTTTTCATGGCCGAAATTACAGCAACAAGGAGAAACCAGAGGAGCGTGCCAGCACCTGGGCCCCGGCAAGCCAGGGTTGCTGGGGGCTGCGAGCGCCAAGATTCGGCCTCCGCGAGCCAGCCTCGCTGGGGCTGCGAGCGCCAAGATTCGCTCTCCGCGAGCGCCGCCGGGGCTGCGAAATTAAGATTCGCCTCGCAAGCCGAGTTGCCGGGCTGCTGTAGACGATAAGTTTTTCATCCTCGCCATGCATCCTCCTATGGACCGGGAAGGCGGGCTGCGCTTTGAACGAGCGTGTCTTGTAAAACCTGACGCGAGGAGCCAAGTCGTGGCCTGGGCTTATGCATTTGTTTTGTTTCCGAAGTCCGCTTAACAAACACAAGTGTGTTGCTGCACCTTACCTTGCTTTCGAGCCTGCCAAGCCAGTTGTTGCCGAATCGCCCGCAAGGTTGTTTGCCGGAAGCAACACCGCCAATGGGTTGTCCCAAGACTCGCAAGCGTGTTTGCCCCGCAAGCTCCCCGAGCAGCTGTAAGAACATACAAGGCACGAAGTCAAGTAAAAGACTCATCCCGCAAGTTTTTCCCTTTTCATTAAAAACATCCTAGTTTGATACAAGTCCATAGAGGATGAAAACATGATAGAGAGGATTACAAGTTTTTAAATATAGCTAAGGCCCGAGGGCTTACAAGTTAAAAAGATAAGGTGCCCGTGATCCCTCTCCCCGCTGCTCTGCTCAGGAGTTCAGAGGTAGGTTCAGGAGCCCCGCAAGAGAAGCTTGCCGGGAGGGCGAAGGAGCGCCTAGGAGAGCGTGGCGTGAGCGCCCACCGCGCTCGCGGGTGGTGTACTCAGAGCTGCGCAAGGTGACGGCATAGGGAACGCGCCGAGAGCTACGGCGCCAGAAGACACCAAGAGAACTTCCCGGGCCGCCAGAGCTTGGCGGAGATGAAGGCGCTGGAGGCAGAGCTTGAAGACGGGTGGCGGACGCCAAGACGCTGTCAAGGGCTCTCGCCAGACTCGACGAACGGCCTTGCCGCCACTCCTTCTTCCTCTTCGCTGCTTTCACGCCAAATTACCAAGGAGACGGCCCCGGAGCCAGGAGGCCGGCGACCCGGATTTCGGGTCGCTGGTGGCGCTGGCGAGGCAGCGGTGTCCGACGCCTAGTCGGACTCCGCCATCCCTCGCCGCCGCTGCCGCCCTCCTCGCTACTCGCCGAGGAGGGACCTTCGCTATCCGAGGAGCTGTCCACACAAGATCTCACCCGGTCCCGTAGTCCTCGAAGACCTTGACGGCGAGAAGGTCGCCTCCATTAACTTGAAATGGAGGGTAAACCCCGCCGCTGCCGTGGATCCGGCGAACGCCTTCCACCCTGGCCGAAGAACATCACGCCGGGTCGGGACACGACACTCACTCGAAAGTGCCGCTGATCCCGCAGCCCTCATGCGCAACTCCATCACTCGGGCGGATCCGTCCCATCGCTCTGCGTGAACGGGCCGGCAGCCGGAGGCGGCGACGAGGCGCCGCGGCTTGATGAAGAACTCCTGTGATCGCTCCAAGATGGACCGCATCGTGGACGGGAGACGCTGTGGGAGACGGGGAGGCACATCGCCACGACCGCCTTTCTCCGACCGCCGCCACGCCTGCCTCGCTCAAAGCCACGCCTCCCTCTCCTTCAAGCCGGCTCACGCCACGGAGCAGGATAGGGAGAGGTGCGCTGCCCGAGGCGACCTCGCTGCCACCGCCGAAGAACTGGATTTCTCCTCCATGGCGTAGAAAGGAACGGAAGATGAAGACGAAGGAGAAGAGGATGAGTGTGGCCATTGTGCTCCCTTCCGCCTTTTTAAAGGGGTGAGGTGGGACTCAACCGCCCCGCCGACCAATCGGGAAGCGAGGAGGCCAGAGGAGCGGGCCGACTTTCGCTTTCTCCGCCTGCGGACGCCCGGTCTCTCCACCTTCACCGCCCACGCACTCGTGGCATGAGGGCTGCGTGGCTAAAAGCGAGCTGAGCGACGGTGAAGCGACTCGCTCGCACCACGATCACGGGTGGATGTCTTAAAGATCGTGATGCGACCCCACGCCTCCCACGACGCCGCAATCGACGCTGCGCATTACGGGGAGGCGGCGGATGTAGAAGAGATTCGACGCTGCCAGGCCGCTGCGGTGCCCGCAGACTGCCTTTGGCCTGGCCCAACAGCCTGCACCGTGGTGGCCCAGTCCGGGCTCTCTGCTTGGCAGAGCTAAGGTAGGGGTACCAAGACTTCTAACTTGTGCACGGGCAACAGCAGCCCCGCTGCTAGATCTACCACATGCTTGCCGGAGACCATCCCCGCCCATATCAAGCCATTCAAGAACAAAGTGTACAAGACAGAAGATCGAGACCCCAAAGAGGAGCTTGCCGGGAAGGCCGGCCCCTGTGCTCAAGGTTACATCACTCACGCAAGGCCCCCGGCGCAGAGGAGCTCGCCGGGAGACTAGAAGATTACACCAGAGAAGACACGCCGGCGCACTGCTGTCCCGGCGAGGGCCCGGGAGCGTAGTTACGGCCCGACAAGCCCCCGGTCCGCAAGATTAAGACCCCGCAAGGTATTTCTGCCGGAGAGCTGCGCTGGTGTTCGCACTCCAGCCATCCGCCCACGCCACCTTGAGCCCTCTCCAGAGACGCTGGGCGGATGGTCAGGCAAAGATGGGGGTGCGTGGCACTCCACGGTGGTGAATCCATCGCTGCGGGCGACGGAGACGCAAGGGCGGAGCTTTTGGGGTCGACGGCGACGGCATTAAATGCCCTTGTCCCCATCACAAAGTAGGTAGAAACCATCGCTCGCTAATCGAGCTCCACCGCTCCCGCAGACTGCTCCAACTACCACCTCTTTACATTTTTACCCCTCTCTCCTACGCTGACACTGCTTGCGACCCCTTGCACTATAAAAGGAGGCCCATGCACAACGAGGGGAGGTTCAATCTTGGCAACTCCCACGCCGGTGTAGCTACCATCAGAGCTCTTCAAGCTCCCGAGCACAATACAACACAAAGCAGCAGAGGGGTTTTACGCGCCCATCGCGTCTGGCGGGTAAAATCCGCCTGCATCGCCTCGACCGCTCTCTCGGCCTCCTCCGCCTGCATCAAGACTCACGGGGGCCCCGCCCCATAGGTGTCATGCGGGCGGGTCTCCTCCGTCTCCCGCCCCGACACATGTTGGGCAAGATGCCCAACGCCCTTGGTTTGAAGGGGCCTTCGGAATCCGCAAGGTGGCAATGGGTGGTTCTACATCACCGAGCCACAGTGACTCTAAGTGGGCGGCGGCCCCGAAGTTCAGATCTGGTATCCCTACGATCTCACCTCCCCGAAAGAGAAGGGCTTGCTGTGGGTAATTCAAGGAGCCGACGGGACCCCAAGCCTCAGATCCAAGCCGGTGAACAAGAAGCTCAGCTGGTTAACATGGTTCAAGTCATGCTCGTCCCGCCGGATTCTCCCATGCCAAGAACGAGCATTCAATCTGTGGAGTTCGATCCGAACAGCACCAGCGTTAAGCGGGCTCTTTGACACGACGCATAAAGGCGCCTCGAGGGTGCTGCTTAAGGGCGACGGTTCGCGATCCGCTGACGGAAGATCGCGATTTCACTCGCAGCCCAGCCGACGAGGTAAGTGATTCTACCCTTTACGGACACTTGTTGTTAATAGTTCACCCTAAGCGGTTTCAATCTCCCTTTTCCTTTGACAGAGTGGATGAAGAAGGCCGAGCAGCTCATCCGCCTGCCCCATGCCAGAAGACCCAAAGGACGCCTGCCTAGCGGGGCCACGAGTACTGGAAAGAGTTCCTGCCAGGTGTCCGACGACTCAGGCGGATTCCTCCCCAAGATGAGGAGGAGGAAGAAGACTCTCCCCTGCAGGAGGGAGAGAGAAGAGGAAGGCCTCCCAACACGGGAGGCCAAGGGTCCAAGAGGGGAAGAACTATTCCTCGACAGCCCGCCAACACCAACGTCTATGAAGAAGAATGGCCTCAAGGGCCAGCTCCGCGAGATCGTAAGTATCCGGATTCCTAAATGGTTTAAAATTTCTTGTCATGTCACATAGTGTCCTTCTAATGCCGTGATACGCCTGCAGTCCGCCGACGATGATCTCCCCGCTTGCCGAAGGGTCGCTGCTACGCCGGATGTGGGTTCCATTCCGACGCTTTCCACCTCGCGCCGCCGAGGACGCCGAGGTGGGATCCCGTGAGAGGGCCTATCAGAGGAGGTCCGGAGGCGCCGCAAGGCAGCCTCCCGGACTTTGTGCCGACTTCACGCCGAACCCAGTGGTTCCAGAGTCCGCAAAGCGCCCTTCGCAAGAAGGGCAAGACCGCGGACACCGGCGGCCCCGCCCAACCGGAGGCGCCGGACAACTTGTTGGAGGCGCCAAAGGCGCCCATCGAGGAAGAACACCGCACTATCATGAGTGTGGTGATTCGTAAGGTTCACCACCAAGAGCGGCCGACTGAAGCCTCGCAGCAGCCTTCTAATGTGCTTTGAGGTAAGAAGTTAAAATTATGTAATGTAATACCGCGATAGACAAGAGTCTCGATGCTCGGGTTCGGTGTTCGGAAAGAAAAGCCGGACCGAGGATCTAAAGAAGATATACGCATGGTTGCTAAAAAGTATGTCAATATGGGTTTGCAGGTCGTGTCATTGACCGCCGCCAGACCGATCATGGAGGTCGGTGCATTGAAGCAGGATCTCGAGCGGTCCGATCAAGAGCTCGGCCGCAAAAGCAGCTCGAGGACAAAGAAGGTGAGTAACACCACTTTGAATAATTACCTTACGTAAAAGGATTTAGGTTGCAAAAGTAACAAGGATAACATGGGCACCGCAGGGCCACTAACGAGGTGGCAGCCCTGGGAGGCTGTGTCCGCGCTGAACGCAATGCGCCGCGAACGGGCAGAGCGAGAAAAGGTGGCGCGGTGGCGGAGGTGCGGCAAGAGCCTGTGCCTCATGGAGAAGCATGAGAGTTTGGAGCGCGACTCAAAGACGCGAAGGCCCGAGCTCGCCTCGCTCTTGAAAGTGCTAAGTCCGCCAAGGCCGAGGCCCGTAAGGCCCTTCAGAGGTTGAGGATATGAAGAAAATAGCGGCGGTAAGGCATTTTTCTTGCAGAGCAAGCATGTTAATGTAAACTACCCGACACTTACCCAATTCGAGCTCTCTAGGGCGCTTGCAGATCTGCCTCGCAGCAGTATCCGATGCCGCCGATTCTACCGAGGCGCAGGAGGGAACTCAACGAGAAGGTCTTCTCGTCTCAAGACGCCGAGGCCGCCATCCGGCAGTTTCTAGCGACCAGCAGTAAGCAGCTGGTCGAGCTCCACAAGGTAGTTGAGGAGGCCATGAAGGACCCTCATAGTCCGGCCAGGGCTCGGATGTGCCATGCCTGGAGCTACTTTCGCCTCAGCGGCGGCTAGTGGATGCGTGCCTCGGGTGGAGGTCGCTAAGCGCCCGCTTGTATTGAAGGTGCTCGCCGGGCTTTGCTCGCAAGAAGGTGCACGGGCAAGCTGGATGCGGAGAAGCTCATCATCGACGCTGCCGCCAGCGGTAAGGAGTATCGACGCCCGATATGTACTATTAGACGTCTCAAGGGTGCCCGCAAGATTGCGGATGAGTGCCCCAGAGATGTAATTATTGAGTAGACTCGCTATGCATTATCCTCGCATACCAAGACTTTGTTCATATGCGCCAAGCAACGCTTTGTTTGATTTAAAATATTACCTTATGTGCGGCCGCTTATAAAATCTGAGAGATGGCAAGTCATTGGCTTCAGCCCCAAGCCGCGAAAGTGTCCGGGTGTTCGATAAACTTGAGCACTTTTTTCCCATTTTTGGGTCCATCTAGGAGGCGCCAACACAACGTAACAAAGCAACCGGACTTATAATGCTTGAACACTCTCACTTAGCCATAGAATTTATAATTTTAAATTTCGGCGAAGCCCCTAGTATTCGAAGACCGAATTGTGGCGCTTATCCACGCCTTCGCCGGACATTATCCGCATTCGCCGAGGCGGATAGGTCTTTAGGGACCAAAAGACCTCTCAACAGGACCAGTCTCGCCTTATCATGCCAGCCGCTTTTAGCTTTCCATCGAGGCGCCGCCAGCTCAACCGGGGCGCAATCGCAGTGGTTCTCCTAGTGCCACCTTAGCCGATAGAACAGAACGTAAGGCACCAAAACGTGGTAGCCGGGCAAACCCAACTATTGACCCAAGACATGATTCGGAGCCGATTCATTTAATGCTATAAGTTCGGGGTGCCGCACTTGTGAGAGTGTTCGGACTTATCACACCATAATGCGGGGAACATAAGCCCCTAGTGTATTCGGCCATACCAAAATATATGGGTGCACGATGTCATTAGTGAACATATATGTAAAGTAATGCAATAACAGGCAAAAAGTGCTGGATTATTTATTCAAGGGATTCTGCTATGAGTGCGGAATGATACAAATAGTGCGGTAAGCAAGGGATTGGACTAATTAAACATGTCCCCCTCTAGGGGTGGGCTGCGGACTGGTGTATATAATCAAATTTAATGCTCGTAATGGAGACCACCGAGTGTTCGCCGCAGCCTTTTTCCCTCCCCGGCTGTTGCATCGCGGAGTTCGGCGGGTTCGCCACGGACAGGCCTCCGTGAACGGAGTCCCGTATACAAAGAAGGAAAATAAAAAAGAGAGACACACTTGTGAGCCCCTCGTGTGGTCGAGCCGCACTGGTCTCATAGGTCGGGCCCTCCCCAGGCCCATGGTATCTCCAGAGCGAATGATGTACGCGAGGGTTGGTCTTGCAATCATGCGAGGGCTGGGTTAGCCGCATTGCTACGCTGCGGCTCTAACGCGCTGTGGTCTTTTTTGATGTTGCTCCGGCACGTTAGTCAGAGTCCGCCGCTTAACGGCCGGACTCGAAAATTGCCTTAGAAGGCTGCTCAGATTTCGCCGCGAGAGCCGCCAGATGTTCCTCCGCTTGAGGGAGTGTTCAGATTTCCGCTGACCGTGATGACTCCACGAGGGCCTCGCATCTTGAGCTTGAGGTATGCATACGCGCACCACGCTGAACTTTGCAAACGTGGTTCGCCCAAGCAGTGTGTGATAGCCGCCATGAACGGGACTATGTCAAGATTAACTCTCGCCCGAAATTGTCTCGATCCAAGACCACTTCCAGCAGGATCGAGCTCGCATAATTGGCCTCAACACTCGTATGACGCTTTGAAGGTCGCCTTTGTAGGTTTAATCCTTGAGGGTCTATGCCCATCTTGCGACCGTATCCCGATAAAGCAGGTTCAGCACGCCGCCGCCCATCGTGACTCTTGTGAGGTGAAATCCATCGATTTATTGGGTCTAAAACCAATGCGTAAAATCCACCATGGCGGATGCTGGTCGGATGGTCTCTTCGATCGAAAGTGATCGTGCAAGAGGACCATGGATTGAACTTAGGGCGATCGCTCCATCGCATATACGCCCCTTAGTGCAAGCTTCCGCCCTCTTGGGTATATGGATTGCGATATCATGTTCACCGTCCGCACTTGTGGGGGAAACCTTCGTCTTTCATCGCTCGGGCGGTCGGGTCTCTTCTCGCTGTCGCTGTAGCCCCTTGTCATTGTTTTCGCAATTAACTTGGCTGTTTACTTAAATACCCAACAATCTCGCTGGTGTGGTTAGCTGGTTTTTCGGGGTGCCATGTATCCGCATGAGCGGTCGAGTATTCGGTCCAAATTGACGGACCCGGAGTGGTTCTTTTGAATGGCTTCTTCCATCGACCGGTTTAGAGCTCGAATCCGCGCTAATCGCTGTATCCTCCTTGTCGCCACCGCTAACGCGGCGCTTGTTTTGCTTCGACGCCGACCTGCCATTGTGGTCCTTAGTATCCGGACTACCAACATTTTTGCCGAGGTTGTTATCATGAAGCCAGCCAGCCATCCTCTCCCGCACGTATGTGTCATTAGTGATGTGAGGGCTGCCATGGATTTCGCTTTTCCTGCCCTAGGTGCCGGGCTAGCCACTCGTCATGATGTTATGTTTGAAGGCTGCGAGGGCCTCGTGATCCCGGACAATGACGATTTGATTTTTCTTTGTTAAGAACCGTGTCCGTAATTGCTCGCCGATTCGTCTGGCCGCTGGATTATGTGGCTTAGGTCATCGGCGTTCGTGGTCGCACATATGTGCCATGGAAGTTGTTGAGGAATGCGGCTTCCGTGTCCTCCCAACACCCAATTGACTCAAGGGCAGGCTGTTAAGCCAATGCCGAGCTGGTCCTTGCTTGAGCGGAGGAATTTGATGGCGGAGATCATCGCCAAGGGCCATATGGATGTGAAGGAGATAATCTTCGATCCAAACCACGGGTCCGCCGTGCCATCGAGGATTCAATGTTTACGCTTTAAACCCTTCGTGGATTTGATGATCCATTACTTCGCCGCTGAAGCATAGCGGTGTGCGCGCCCAGATTGAGCAATATCACGACGTAGCTCAAGGAGCATTGTCTCGCTGGTTCGCCCCGCCGGTTGTTGTATCCGCTCGATGATATTCGCCGGGTCGGGGCGCCCGCGATCCATAGATAGATCTGGATTGTCTTGCCTTATCCTCCAATATGTCCCGCAAGTCCGCGCGCTCCTTGTGGCTTCAGATTTTCGAGCGATGACGGGTACGGTCTTGATGGAAGGCCCGATGCTCTTCGCCGCGACCACGGGTGGTCGGTCGGCCAGACAGCGCCGGTGATGAAGGTATGTATGCTTCCTCCTCTAATCGGGCAGCAACTTGCGCTTTGGGTAGCTCTTGGAGGGCGCTCGAAGTTCAGATTTTCGCCGCGAGGACCTCGGTCCATCCGTCGCCGCCAGGTCTTGATCATCTTGAAGCCGCTGCTGCTTTTTCTTTAGGCTATTTGTCGGGCCATTAGCCTCGCTTGAAATGCTCCTGCTCGACGGATCTCGGCACGCATTTAATTCGCTGTCGCTGAGGCTTGCCTCGCCTTCGGAGGGAGGTATGTAATTATCATCCTCGACCTCTTCATCCGCCGCCTCTCGTGAGGGCTTGCTTCGATCCTCATGCGCTGAATCTTGCCGGAGGGGATTGTCTTCGCACTTTCGGGTGTTATTATCTCCTATGCCGAATCTCCATTCTTGCTATGGCGGATTTAGAGCGCACCACGACACCGCACTTGGGCTGTTTCTTTATGAACTGCCCGCCGCTTCTTCGCCGTTCCCCATCTTTTGGGGTGTCCACCATGTATATGTCATATGACGAGGTGGTCTTCCAGCGCCTCGTAGGCGCTGGTTCTGTTCATCTCCGCATCATCGCCCATGCCGCCGATGTATTCGGAGTCGTAGTCTAGCATGTCGCTAGATCGCCGAAGGGGCTACAAAGTGGGAGGTGGGGGTTTTGAATTTTTCGCCGTCCGATCCCAACCATCTCGCCATAATCCGCCAGGCTCTCCTGATAGCGAGAGATGTTTTAGCAAATTTAGAATGTCGCCAAAGGGTGAGTGTTGAAGATGTCCGCAGCAGTGAACTCCATGATCGGGCGCCCAATCGATTCGACAAGGGGGCACAGAGGTTCGGAGTCCGCAGGAGTCCGCACCTCGTAGTCATGAGCTTTACAAGGGACAAGGTTAGTGTTCGCCCATCGCCGCAGGTTGCAGCCGAGGCGGTGTCCACCACCGGTCTCGATCTGGTGACCGCCCGACTAAGGGCCGAGCGGATTCGTGCGCCACCAAGGCACTGTCCCGGCGGCAGAGTTAATCATGCCCTCGCGACAGCCGCTGCACGCCGGGCCAGGCTCGAGTCCGTCAAGATTAAGTCCCCGCGGATGTCGGCAGTGAAGTTTAGGCTTCCAAACCTGGCCTGATGGCTGGGGCGAAGCTGATCCGCTCCAGATGGCCAAGTGAATTAGCCCGGCGCGGTTAGCCAATACGAAGACCTGTCTGGGGAGAAAAGTCTCACCCGACGGGCGTTGTTGTTGATTGAGGAGCCACTGCTTTATCGGTGACAACGAGAGGAACTCTCAATGAAAGCACCAATGTCGGTGTCAAACCGCGGATCTCGGTAGGGGGTCCCGAATCAGCGCCTAGGCGGATGGTAACAGGAGACAAGGGACACGATGTTTTACCTGTGTTCGGGCCCTCTTGATTGAGGTAAAACCCTACATCCCGCTTGATTAATATTGATGATATGGGTAGTACAAGAGTGGATCTACCACGAGATCAAGGAGGCTAAACCCTAGAAGCTAGCCTATGGTATGATTGTTGTAATGGAGGTTATGTCCTCACGGATTCAAAGCCCTCCGGTTTATATAGACACCGGAGAGGGCTAGGTTACACAGTAGTCGGTTACAATGGTAGGAGATCTACATATCCAGACGCCAAGCTTGCCTTCCACGCCAAGGAAAGTCCCATCCTGACATGGGACGGAGTCTTCAATCTTGTATCTTCGTAGTCTTGGAGTCCGGCGGACGATGATAGTCCGGCTGTCCGGACACCCCCTAGTCCAGGACTTCCTCAGAAAGTGTAGACATCGAATCAGTTATCAGCGTTCTTGAGTGTCTAACAACTCAGAACCCATAGAAACTTGGAATCAGCGGGAATTAATAGTTCACAAAGAACTCATAAGATGTTATGTAGTTTCGTGATATTCTCGAGATATTAGAGGGTAATACTCGAGGGTAGAGCAGAATAGAGGCTTGACAGGTAAAATGATCTGAAGAAGATAAGTACTTTAACTCGTCCGAGAAATGCAATCGAAGGATAACAGTCATGGTCAGAACCACGGTTGCCAAGGACCGAGCATAGATACAATATGAACTCATCACAAGGGGATTATTATTACAAGAAGCTTCCATTGTAAGTTCCACACTGGGTCCATGGGCATGAACACAAAGATTCAAGGTCGACTCCCACTTCATCAATGCATAACCTTCCATTTACTTCTCGTCTTCGACAAAGTTGTACGGTCATACTTCATGAGTAAAAACTCAAGCTCCGAGTAGAGCATGTTTGAGGAAGCAGAAGATACAACTTACCAAAGGCATTATGTTTTCGAGGAAAAGCTCACAGGGTTACTGTATATGAAGGACGCTGTCGGATAGAACCCCACAAAGGATCTAGTGGTTCACAAGGGATTTGATGTGAGCATCAGTACTCAACCAGAAGTAGAAAGAATGCAAGGATATCATATTATAGAAGCAACTGACTAATTCATAGTTCAAATGCAAAGGGATTACGATTTCCAAAATCAAGGGATCATAAGCAAACGCTCTGACCAAGGATGGATAAGTTGAATAGACTTAGGGCACAACCGATGGCAATCTGATTCGCCGAGAACCAGCTCATGTTCGGGAAGACGTCTGAGCCGGAAAGATAATCTATAAGGATCAACTGATGATTGCGACACAGACATGTCAAATCGAAAGACTCAATATGATAATGACAAAGGACGTCAATGGGTACTGCTAGGCATATGGAATTAACCATAGTGTAGGCAGGTAAGACTTTCTAGAGCAATAGGCGACAGAGGTCATCGAAAGCTCGGATTGTATTACCAAGTATCTTATGAAGCATAAGAATAACTGTGGTGAATGGATACTCGATAAGAGCGAGTAATTATCCAAGGGGTATTCATATGCAAGGACTGCAGGCAAGAAGCATAAAGGATCCTCTGAACATCGAAGAGTATTTCAGGACATCTTGTAATAACAACAGCAACTGGGGATGAAGGTATGAACGACAACGTAGGTAGTTACGCATAAGGATTTATCGGTGGTAGGGATTGCAACAGCAAAGGGCACAAGGGTCTCGAGAAAACTTCGGAGAGTATCTTTAGAAACTTCTTGTGCACAAACAATCATCTGGAGTGAGGGGCTCTTCGGTGAAAGTATTTACGAGAACCTAGAGTTAAAGTTAGCAAAATCATTTAACCTCAAAAGAAGAGAGATTAGAGTCCGAGAGTAAAGGTCCAGGAGTAAAAGATCCTAATACCACCCAATGGCGACGTGGGGCCAGTAAGCCACACAGCCATGTTAGTAATCAGTTTTTCAAAGACTAGACTCAACTACGGCCAAGGAGTTGGAAAGGGGATCCTACAGGCAGTCGGCTTTGATACCAACTTGTGACGCCCCCGATTCAATCGTACACTAATCATACACGCAAATGTGTACGATCAAGATCAGGGACTCACGGGAAGATATCACGGCACAACTCTAGACACAAATAAAATAATACAAGCTTTATATTACAAGCCAGGGGCCTCGAGGGCTCGAATACATAGCTCGATACACAAGAGTCAGCGAAAGCAACAATATCTGAGAACGGACACAAGTTAAACAAGGATGCCTTAAAAAGGCTAGCACAAAAGCAACACGATCGAAGAGGCAAGGCCTCCTGCCTGGGACCTCCTAACTACTCCTGGTCATCGGCGATCTTCACGTAGTAGCATCCATCGACGATGGCATCTGGCCCCAGGGATCCACCATCTGGTTGCACTAACCGGAAAGAAGAAAGAAGGGGGGAAAGGGTAGCAAAGCAACCATGAGTACTCATCCAAAGTACTCGCAAGCATCAGATCTATACTAAGTATGCATTGCTATCAAATGGAAGGGTTGCATCTGTGGACTGAACTGCATAATGCCAGAATAGAGGGGAAGGCCTAGCCTAACAAAGACTAGCATCTTCAAGCAGCTCCAAGCATCTTGCAGCATGTATAAGAGTAAAGAATAGCAGTTTATAATTAACAAACATGTTGTAGCATCAACGCCCAGAGATCCTTCCTCAACTCCCTGCGAGAAAGCAATCCCGGAGCCACATATCCATCACATATCTCAATTATCCATTTCTAGTTATATAAGATCAGGATATAAGTCTAAACTTCCATTACCGTGGACATGGTATTCAAATATATATCTTCCCTGCAGGGGTGCACCACGTTACCCAACACGCTCGATCACTCCGCCGACACACCTTCGGGGTCAATGCCCGCCTCTAAGATCAACACGCCACAGCCCTACCTAGGCTCAGCAGAGAGGTCCCCGCCGGTCTACCTCCTAAGCACTCCGGTCCGGGCCCATCGCCTGCAGACCGGTCGCTATGAAAGCAGGGTGGACCAGGCTCCACCACTATAGGATGGTGCCGGCGCAGCCATGCCGCACTGCTGAACTGGACATCTGACAAAGCTTCGGCTGATACTGCAATGTCGAGGCCCATATCTATTCTCGCGTGGTGGTTAGTGCGTAAAGGACAAAGGCCAACTCAAAACAAATACCCAAACCTGTTAGTGCATTGGGGGCTCACGGAAACGAGCTGAGACTCACGATAATGTGACCCCGTTGCCCCGTCTTGTGGACTTACGACAAGGGACCAGACTGCCCGGCCGTGCCACATGGAAAACTCGCCGGTGCTCTACGGGCCCGCCCAACTTTCACATCAACTCGCGGGTACCCTCAGGGCCGACCCGACTTGAACAATGGTCTCAAGTAAAGTCAAGGTAACTGTGTGTCCAGACATCAAGGGGAAAACCCGATGAATCACCCACGGAGGATTCCACTCAATGTAATCATCAAGGTAAACGTAAGAGGGACCACCTCAAGGTTCACACTTGAGGTGTTGAACGACAAAGCCGTATTGGGAATGGAGAAAGAGGAAATCACCCTCGATGACCACGACCGAATGGCTACACTACAGAATTATCATCAGGAGTGCGTTATGAGGGATCAACCTCGGCACTCGATAGTATCTCTGTAGTGTCGAGCAATAAAAGGGGCATGATGTGATGTGAGGTGTCGGGCTCTGGTCGCCGATCACGCTGATCGAGTTGTCGATGATGAAGCAGGGGCACCAAGGACAAGTACTGGGGGTCACTGATGGATCACTAACCAACCTATACTAAGTAGTTTAGGATAAGCAGGTAAGGTACAATGAGCAGGTTACAAAAGTAGGCTATGCATCAGAATAGGAACAAACAATAATAGTAGCAAAATCTAATGCAAGCATGAGAGTATAGAATGGGCGATATCGGGTCGATCAAAAGGGGGGGGGCTTGCTTGGTTGCTCATACAAGGAGGGTCGTTGAGGGAGTCCTGGACTAGGGGGTGTCCAGAAAGCTGGACTATCATCGTCAGCCGGACTCCCAGACTATGAAGATACAAGATTGAAGACTTCGTCCCGGTCCGGATGGGACTTTCCTTGGCGTGGAAGGCAAGCTTACGATACGGATATGTAGATCTCCTACCATTGTAACCGACTGGTAACCCTAGCCCTCTCCTCGTGTCTATATAAACCAGAGGGTTTTAGTCCAGAGGACGCATAACCATTACAACAATCATACCATAGGCTAGCTTCTTGGTTTGGCCTCCTTGATCTCGTATAGATCCACTCTTGTACTACCCATATCATCAATATCAATCAAGCAGAGTAGGGTTTACCTCCATCGAGAGGGCCCGAACTCGGGTAAAAACATCGTGTCCCTTGTCTCCGTTACCATCCGCCTAGACGATAGTTCGGGACCCCTACCCGAGATCTCGCCGGTTTTGACACCGACATTGGTGCTTTCATTGAGAGTTCCTCCGTGTTGTCACCGATAGGCTTGATGGCTTCTTCAATCAACGATAACGCCGCCTAGGGTGAGACTTTTCCCCGACAGATCTTCGTGTTCGGCGGTTTTGCATCGCGGGCCAATTCACTTGGCCATCCGAGCAGATCGAAGTTACGCCCGCCATCGTGCCAGTTTGAAGCCTAAACTTCACGGCCGACATCCGTGGAGACTTGATCTTCGACGGATTCGAGCCACAGCCGAAGCGTGCCGCGACCGTCACACGATGGGCATGATTTAGCTCTACCACGGACAAAGGCTCGAGGCCGCGACACGAGTCCGCTCGACCCATAGTTCGGAGCAGACTCGCAGATCGAGGACAGTGGCTGGACACCGCCGAGCTGCAACTTCTACGGCGATGGAGCCGAATACTAGCCTTGTCCCTTATAAATCTCGTGACTCGAGGCGCCGGACTCTTGCCGGACCAACCACTCGCTACCGCCAATCGAATCCGATTACGCCGATCATGGAGTTCACCGCCATGACATCTTTCAAAGACTCACCCTTGGCGACATCCTAAATTCGCTAAAGCATCTCTCGTTATCGAGAACCCTGGCCGGACTACGGTCGATGGTTGGGATGCGGACGACAAAGAAATTCAAAACCCACCCACCACCTATTTTGTAGCCACCGCCGATTTATCTAACCGACATGTTAGACTACGACCAAGACATCGACGGTATGGACGACGATGCCGAGACGATCAAGAACCAGCGCCACAGGCACCGAAGACCACCTCGCCATATGACATATACATGGTGGACACCCCAAAGGATGGGGACAGCGAAGAAGCAGCCGGAGGCAGATTCTTCTAAGAAACAGCCCAAGCGCCAACGCCACCGGCGCCGCCTAAATCCTCCACAATAAGAATGGAGATTCCGCACCGAGATAATAACACCCCGTAGAGTGCCGAAGACAACCCTCCAAAGAAGATTCAGACAGAGGACGGGAAGCCAACCTCGAGAGGGAGCGCAGACGAGGAGGATGAAAACTACATGCCTCCTCCGAGACGAGGCAAGCCTTAACGACGATTTAATTCGCTGCGCTGAGGATCCCGTCGAACAAGAGCGCTTTTAAACGCAGGCTTATCGCCACGGCAAATAGCCTAAAGAAAAAGCAGCAGCTTTCAAGCCGATCAAGACCTGCTGGGCCGACAGATGGACCGAGGTCCTCGCGACGAAGAGTACGAACTCGAACGCCTCCAAGAGCTATCCAAAATGCAAGTTGCTCCCCGACTAGAGGAGGAAGCGCATAAACCTTCATCACCAACAAGACACACGGCAGATCGACCACCCCGTGGTCGCGACAGAGAGGCATCTAGGCCTCCATCAGACTGCATCCGCACCGCCGAAAAGTACGGCCACGAGGGAATGCGCCGGACTTGCAGGATATATTGAGGACAAGGCAAGACAATCCAGATCTATCTACGGATCACGTATGCCCACGACCCACGATTTACTCACCGTCACTACGGATACAAGAATTACAGCCGGGCCGAACACAAAGACACAATGCTCTCTTGAGCTACGCCGTGATATTGCTCAATATATAGGCGCCAGACACCCACTATGCTTCATAGACGGCGTAATGGATCATCAAATCCTCAAGGGTTTAAACCCGTGAACATTGAATCCTACGATGGCACAACAGACTTCGCGGTTTGGATCAAGATTATCTCCTTCATATCCATATCGCCCGCGCGACGCATCTCCACGCCATCAAGTATCTCCCACTGCTTAGGACCAGCGCGCATTGGCTTAACAGCCAGCCCGCAGAGTCAATTGGTGTTGGGAGGATCCGAAGTCTGCATTCCTTGACAACTTCCAAGGCACATATGTGTGACCACCGTAAGCCGATGACCTAAGCCACATAATTCAGCCGCTGATTTAATCGCCGATAGCTTCTAGACACGGTTCTTCACAAAGAAAAATCAAATCGCCGATCGTCCGGACGCCAAGCCTTAGCAGCTTTTAAACACAATGTCCGAGACGAATGGTTTCACAAACACCTCGCCAAGAGAAGCCGAGAACAATGGCCGCTTAACAAGCCTCATGACCCGCTTTTGCATGTGGGAAGACAAATGGCTAGCAAGATGCAAGACCAGCGACCCGAGTACATCCGAGATCGAGATGGAAACGGAAAATCATGACGCAGAAAGGACCAAAGTCAAACAAAGAAAAAGCCCAAAGAACACGGGCGGTCAACGCCGGATTCAAAAGCTCGCGTCAACAGCAAAACACCGCCTCTTAAGGACAACAAAGGACGAGCTATCCAACTTAAACAAAATTTTTGATCGGATATGTCAAATCCACAAAGACTCCGGAAGGCTCGCAAACCACACCCACCGAGACCGTGGTCTTCAAACAGTCCGCCGACTCAACGCCAACACAAGGGGCTCGACGCGCAAGTGAGGATGACGACGAACCCCACCAGCAGAGCGCCGGAAAACAAAAGACTTTCCCACAAGAAGTCAAAACAGTAAACTCACTTCATGTGATAATACGGAACAACAATGCGGCACCCGCCAAAGTAGGTGTCGCACGGTCTACCCCAGCAGAACCTCGAGATTGGATGTCAAAACCAATCACTTTTGACCACCTGGACTATTCCAGAAGTATTCGAAACGCAGGATGGACTGCTCTGATATTGGATCCTATAATCGACGGACTACAATTTACGCAAGTCCTGATGGATGGCGGCAGCGATCTAAACCTGCTATATCCGGACACAATCCGCAAGTTGGGGATAGACCTTACTAAAATTCAACATACCCGCACTTCCTTCAAAGGAGTGACGCCAGGCCCTTACGCCAAGTGCACGGGCTCCTTACTACTAGAAGTTGTGTTTGGGTCACCCGACAACTTCCGACGCGAAAAGCTAATCTTTCATATCGCCCCATTCATAAGTAGCCATCAAGCTCTATTGGGACGTGAAGCTTTTGTCCGCTTTAACGCAGTACCACACTACGCGTCTCTTACACTTAAAATGCCCGGTCCACGCTGCATCATCTCACTAAAAGGTCGCTCAAGACCCCGGCACGGCTAGACGAGTCCGCATAAATAAGCTAGGGTTTCTAGCCGCACACCCCTTTACAAGGGCTATGCGATAAGCAATAATGAGCTAATATAAGCTCAGCCTTATTCATTCATTCATAACTCGATTTTTATACATTTTTGCATGATTTCTTTCAAGCTAAGTTCTTCTTTTTTCAGATGAACAACGGTACACCCGGCCCGTGATACGCACAACGGAGTCACAGCGCAGATGTGCAAAGCAGGACCCGTCGCAAGGATTCTTTTCAAATTAAGTCCTCGCAGAACCTTTTCTTACCGCCTTTTGTTGATCACATCCCACGGTTTTTCACCATAACCAACGAGGAGGCTAGCGTTTTGGCATCGGCCGCGCCGTAAATTCTCACCGCACTCGACACTAGGGGCTTAGGGCATTGTTCTCGCCTCATATTATAAAGACCAAACACCTTAGGGAGTGTTCGGCGCCTCGAGTTAGGCCTTATATGCATCAGCTCCAATCATGTCTTTGGTCAAATGTTGGGTTTGCCCGCCCTCGTGTTTTGCTGCCTTATGTTCCAGATCATCGCTAACGCGCACCAGGAGAACTATCGCGACAGTTCTTGCTTCGCCGGGCGAAAGCACCACAAGAGAGAAAGCCGAAACCGATCGTCATGATATAGCGAGAGACTAGTCAACCACTGATCGACTATCGGAATGTTTAGAATTCCGCCGCTTGACGGCGACCGCTTCGTCAGCACATACGCTACTCGAATTTGGAGAGCGCTGGTGCCCTAGGGGCTATGTCGAGCCCCACCTTCAACTCCTATGGCTAAGTGAAAGTGATAAAGCATTATAGTCCGGTTGCCTCGCTTGTTACGCTACCACCTCCTTTACAGACCAAGACGTTGGATTATGTGAAAATGCGCTTATTTTGTAAACACCCCGCACTATGTGCGTAATGAAGTCAAGACTGCCATCTTTCAAAGTTATACACAAGTATACATTAAACGGCCGCACAGAGATATTTCAATACTTGCACGCACACGCATAAAAAGCGCTTATATTATAAACATCGCTTTTACAAATCATAAAGTTCATTTGAACACGACATTTTTGAGCATCGCGACTCTATTACACGAGCACCACGCAGAACTCTCCAAAATAGTGCTCGGCGAGTAACCGCTCTCGTCCAACCTCGGGTCGCAATAGCGTGGCATGCATCTCCGCCCAAAGATGTTTCACACGGCGAGGGCCATCCGCACCTCTATGCAGGCCGACCACTTATCGCTTTGATATGCGGCACCGCCCCAAGAAATTGCTGCAATAAGCCAAAATAACTTTCGGCTTAGCCTATCCGCCAGAGATGAGTCACGATATCCGCTATGGCAAGTCCGGACAATCTTTTCAGCTCAGCCCACTCGCCAACCGATCGGTCACGGAAGTGAACGCCCGGACTATGGAATAGAGACCAAAATAGCTCTTCCGCCTTGTGATCCTTCCGACTTCGAAGTGCACAACGGCATCCACCGTGACTCGCCGCTAAGTCCATATAAGGATCCTCCAGACCCCACAGCCTGCCAAGCCGAGCATACTTTGATCCAGAACCTTCAACAAGAAGCGAAAGGGCTTGCCACCACAATGTCTCCGCCCGGCGAAGCTTCTCCTTTATAGCCCGTGATTGCGTAACGGACATCCTTGGCTTCGCGGTGGCCTTCCCTGTGTCTTCTTGTTCGCTTAGGCGCCCTTTTCAAGAACCTCATTGCGGTCGGTAGGTTCTTTTAACTTCACGGCCATTTCGCCATCCCTCCCCGCTTCGCAAGCAGCAGCAGCCCTTTCCGCTTCTAGATCTTCGCCACATTCGAGGCAGCCACATCACTCCTTCCGCTTGCTCCTTGGCTTGAGCAAGTTCTGCCCAAGGCTTTCCACAAAGAAGGGCACCATCCGTGTCAAGCACACATATTGTAAGGTGGGCTTCGCCCTTACTAGGTGACCACGGAGAAGAAACCTACCTTGCGACTCGCCAAGTCGCTCGCCGACTAGCGTGATGTCCGTGATCGCAACATCGAAGTTGCCGCTTAGTTCGGCAACTCCATCATCCGCTAGCCATCAACTATTCGCCACCGCTTAGGAAAGGCGAAAATCAACACTGATTTTGATCCTCAGACGCCGTCGTTTTGACACCCTCCCGTGTCTCGTGGGCTACTATCTATACAGGCGCTTTATGTGTAAAACTATCAAAAGGTATGTCATTTTCACGCATTTTAAACCCCGCCAAAGAACTCCCGACGCAGATCACGAATTCGCCGGGCGGATGAAATTCTTTCAATCACCATACTCATCAAGCAGTACGATGACCTTCCGAGATGGACGCCTCTCAAGCAGATCCTTCACCCCCGCCAAGACACCGCTTGGTGCCGAACTATTCGCCCCGCCGACTCGGGGTACCTCCGTGGCGACACTTCAGCTCGTTTCGCCCTATCCGACGATGCGGCGTAAGGAGGCGCTCGCTTCCATCATCTCCGGACGGTTCCCCAAGACGAGATCATCCGAGAGGGACGGAGATCCGAACTACAAGGTAAAAACTTGTTATCCTCACAAGCACAAATAGGGATGTCCCTTATTACAAAACTCCCTTTTTCTACTTACGGCTCACTGGAGGGCTGATTCTTTAGGGATACATCATGTCGAGCCTCTCCGGACGCAGGACCCTCCGTGAAGATTTCTTCCCCGCTTCGGGCTTTGGCCTCCGGTTTTTGAAGCGGTCCTCTTCTCCCTTGGAAGGAGGGATTCTCGATCCCCTTCCTCGCAAGCCTCCTTGGTTGAGGCGGTAGTTCCTCTGTTTCTCCCTTCGCTTCCTCTCAAGGCGCAACCTCCAAAGATCCTCGACCAGCACGGATCCGCGTGGTCTCTGGGAGGGGGGCCGACACCGTGACGCTTTTGCTTGTGCTATCCACTCTGCTTAGAGGGCAGTTGGTCAAAAGGCTAATCACGTAAAAGCAAACAAACGGTATGTCCGGACACGGAGCTACTTACTTGTGTATCAAGGACACAGCTTAGGCCAAGGCCCTCGGTCAATTTCGACATGCCACTCATGATTCAAGAACAATTTGTACATCTCCGCGGTGTCGCACCCATGAAGTGTTGGAGAATCCATGGTCCCTCCCGATTAAACTCCCACAGCCGGAGAGGGCGGCGCTTGTAGGCAGAGACGCCTAATCAACATGACCAGATCACCATGACTAGATCAATCTCCTCGCTTGAGGTCTCAACCGCCTCGCAATAGGGGCACGCCCTTTGACGACCCCCGCTTGAGCCCTTGGTCGACCCATGACATCACCACCGTGGAGGGCCCGAGCGAAGATGGGCGGTGGCTTCATCTGCCCTCGAGCGGTGATGTAGAACCACTCTTGCTGCCACAAGTCGAGCTCCTCCTGGAAAGAGCCCCCGGGCCGTGGAGCGTCGGCCCTTCGGCTTACAGCCGCCCCGCCGCACTCTGCTTGACGCCCCTCGATCATCTTTGGATCCACGTTGAAGGTCTTAAGCCACAAGCCGAAGTGAGGGGTAACACGGAGGAAGGCTTCGCAGACAACAATGAATGAAGAGATATGGAGGATGGACTCCGGAGCCAAGTCGTGGAATTCCAACCCATAGTAAAACATGAGCCCTATCACAAAAGGATCCATCGGGAAGCCTAAACCCCGACGGAGGTGGGATACAAACACGACATACTCGCCGGGCTCGGGTGTGGGAATGACTTGCCCCTTGGTGGGCAACCTATGCGAAATCTCGTAAGACAGGTACTTGGCCTCTCGCAGCTTTAGCACGTCTTCTTCCATGACGGAGGAGGGCATCCACCGGCCTTGTAGGTCAGAGCCGGACATTGTTGAAGGTCCAAGCACTCAACTGGGCTCGGGTGTTGGAACTCGGGGCAAGGAGAAGATTCGATGGAGGATTGAAGAAAAGAAACGAGCTTTGGTCCCATTATAAAGAAGGAGAATACCAAGAGCCGTCCCCGTGACCGTTAGGGACTCGCCTCCGATAGAGGGGGCGTGGCGACGGGCACGGTTGGGTTACCCACGTCCGTATTGATGGGAATCCTGAATAAGGGGAACACGATCTCGCTCGACAAGACGTTAAGGAAACCGCCGCTAAATGCGCTGAGGTGGTATAGTAAAAATGATTCAAGTAAAGGCTTGGTGGTGGTATGACGTCATGCCACAAAATACGCCACAGATTGAACTTGTGTACATATTATTCTCTCTACGGTGGAATGTGGAAATTATTTTGCAGAGCCGGACACTATCCTGGTGTTCACAATCTTCTATGAATTATTCGGAGGAGGAACCCGCCTTGCAATGCCGAACAATATGCGCGCTGGACTCATCGTCATTGAAGGCGGGTTCAGGGGCTACTGAGGGTTCCTGGACTAGGGGGTGTCCGGACAGCCGGACTATCATCGTCAGCCGGACTCCAAGACTATGAAGATACAAGATTGAAGACTTCGTCCCGTGTTCGGATGGGACTTTCCTTGGCGTGGAAGGCAAGCTTGGCGATACGGATATGTAGATCTCCTACCATTGTAACCGACTCTGTGTAACCCTAGCCCTCTCCGGTGTCTATATAAACCAGAGGGTTTTAGTCCGAGGACGCATAACCATTACAACAATCATACCATAGGCTAGCTTCTAGGTTTAGCCTCAGAACGCCTCGATGCGCCTATATCTCCCACGTGTCAAGCACGACTTAGAGGCATAACCGCATTGAAAGCAATGTCGCAAGTGAGGTAATCTTCACACAACCCAAGTAATACATAAGGAAAAAGATACATAGTTGGCTTACAATCGCCACTTCACACAATACATGAATAAAGCATTACATCATACAGATACAATCAAGGTCCGACTACGAACCAAAATAAAAGAAGAACCCCAAATGCTACAAAGGTCCCCGATCGACCCCAACCGGGCTCCACTATCGATCAACTAGAACGAAACAACACAAAGGGCAAGATCTTCATCGAGCTCCTCCTTGAGCTTGATTGCGCCACCGCCGGGTAACAAAGGCACCGCAAACTGGTTTTGAAGTATTTGGTGAGCCACGAGGACTCAGAATCCCATTACCATGGGTATCAAGACTAGCAAAGCTAAATGGGAAAGGAAGGGTAAATGGTGAGGTTGCAGCAGCGACTAAGCATGATGTGGTGGCTAACATACGCAAATGAGAGCGAGAAGAGAAACAAGCGGAACGGTCGTGAAGCTAGCAATGATCAAGAGGTGATCCCGAACACCTACTTACGCCAAACATAACACGTAAACCGTGTTCACTTCCGGACTCACGAGAAGAGACCATCACGGCTACACACACGGCTGATGCGTTTTAATTCAGATCAAGTGTCAAGTTATCTACAACCGGACATTAACAAATTCCCATCTGCCACATAACTGCGGGCACGGCTCTCGAAAGTTTATACCCTGCAGGGGTGTCCCAACTTAGCCCATGACAAGCTCTCGCGATCATCGAAGGAATAGACCTTCACCCGAGACACTCCGATCAGGCTCGATATCCCGGTACATCAAGACATTTCGACAATGGTAAAACAAGACCAGCAAAACCTCCTGGCATGCCGACATCCTATTAGTAGCCGCACGTATCTCGTCTCAGGCCACGACCGGATGAGCACTACGTACAACTAGAACCAGCCCTCAAGTTTCCCCGAGGTGGCGCTGCAAGTGGCTCTAGTTTGGACCAACACTTAGACAAGCATTGGCCCGGGGCTAAATAAAGATGACCCTTGGGTTAATTACTCCCAAGGAAAAAGTAGGTGGTGGTGAGGCAAATGGTAAAAGGCAATGTTGGGCCTTGCCGGACAAGTTTTATTCAAAGCGAACTGTCAAGGGGGTCCTATAAATCACCCGACCGCAGAAGGGACGCAAAATCCGGGAACATAACACCGATATGACGGAAACTAGGGCGGCAAGAGGGAACAAAACACTGCATAAGGCCGAGCCTTCCACCCTTTACCAAGTATATAGATGCATTAATAATATAAAAGATATTGTGATATCCCAACCAAAATCCTGTCCGCCATGGAGAAATCTTCAACTTCACCGCAACTAGCAACGCTTATAAGAGGGGCCGAGCAAAGCGGTAACATAGCCAAGCAACGGTTTGCTAAGAATGGTGTCAAAGGTTAGGGTTCATGGCAACATGGGATGGCTGGACAAACAGTAATAGGTAGCGCAAAGATAGCGAAGAATGAGGCAACTAGCATAGCAATGATAGTAGTGAGATCCGTAGTAGCGGTCATCTTGCCTCAAATCCCGCTAGGAAGAAGAACGAGTCCATGAAGAAGACAAGCGACGCAATGAACTAATCCTCACAACTCCGTAATCTAAACCAAAGCTAACGAGAGAAGCAAACCGAAAGAAGCAAACAACATAGTAAACAACCATCACATAAGCATGGCATGATGCACAATCAAGTATGATGCATGTCCGGTTTAATGAGGCATGGCATGGCAAAGTGCAACAAACAACACTACAAATTAAGTGGAGCTCAATACGCAACGAGTTGCATATTGACAAAACACCACATGCAATTATTTAGTTTGATCTCGTTATAAGCTACTCAACAATATTAAATGTTGTTAAACATGGCAAGGGGTGAAGCATAATGAAACTAGCTACCTAGGCAAGTTTAAATGAGGCCGGAAACAACGAACAACAAGTCCGGAAAATCCCCATGTGCATATTTTAAGGTTTGGTACTGTTCTGCCCTAAACACAATTTTAGAGTTGTTAAACATGCAAGATGAGTGTAGCATGTTAAACTAGGCAAAATTCTACCCCATTTACATATAAAGTTTATTAAAATCGGAGTTACGGTTATTTAGTTATGAATTAAATCATTTTTACATGACATTTGAGCAAATTTAATCAAACAGCACTTTAAACATATTAACATGGGATGAAAGTGGCATATTGTTAAACTAGACAAAATTCTAAGCATTTTACATGTTAAAAGTTTTTACATATGATGCACAGATTATGAGTTATTATATGCATGAAGTGCAAGGGGGTTTCTGCAAATCTGTAATTCCTCGGATAATGCTAAATTCGCAGAACGGAAAAAAAACTACTCTGGGCCGAATCTGGCTGGCCCAACAGGAACAGGAGCTGGGGGGGGACTCACCACGGGCCAAGGCCCAGTGGAGGGAAGTGGACGGGGCAGGCCGGAGGGGATGCGGCTGGGCCTTGGAGGCCGGGCGCACTGGCTGCGGGGCCCAAGCGGGCCGGTCCGAAGGGCGCTGCCCTCCTCCCGCCGGACAGGAGGAGGCGGCTATGGCAGGAACGCGTGGCGCCGGAGTGCAGGGAGGCCAGGGGCCGGGCAGGTCGGGAGAGCGGCGAACGGACCGATCCGGCCGGGGGGCCGGATCCGCCGGGCGGAGGGGCCGGCGGCGGCCTCCTTGGGCTCGGCGGCGGCAACCTATGGGAGAGAGAGAGACAGGAGGAAGGAGGAGAGGAGGACGGAGACGACGGAGGCGGCGACTGAGACGGCGGAGGCGGCAACTCGGGATGGCGGAGGCGAGGAGCGGGGCGCGAGGTCGACGAGGCGGGCTCGGAGCTCGCCGCGGGGTTCCAAGCAGAGGAGGACCGATCGGGCGGCGGCTTGGTCTGCGGCTGCACGAGGTGGTCGCCTCGATCCCGCCTGGATCGGGCACGGGCTGCTCGCGGAGAGCTCGGGAGGACGGGCTCTCGGGAACGAGGAGGAGGCGACGGCTAGGAGAGCTCCGGCGAGAGGAAGCCGGATGAGCGGGATGACACCGAGGCAGAGCAGCTTGGGGATGCGTTGGTTGGATGGAATTTGGCCGATGGGGAAATCGAGGAGGATTCGGTGGAGTGGCGGCGGCGTGGGGATGGATGGGACATGATCCCTAGATTTTAGGGTTTGGTCAAAATGGACTAGGTTGGACTATATATATATGGAAAGGAGAAGAGTTTGGATCATCCGATAAAAATCAGACGGTCGAGAAAAATAGGCTAGGGAGTCCAAATAAGAAAACGGGGACGTTTTGTAGACGTTAGGGGATGATCCGGATCCAACGGTCACGACATATCGGTTCGGGTTCGGGGCAAGTTTCAGACGCCTGCGAGAGGTCTGAGAGAGGTCGACAAAGACAAGTGGGGTTTTGTCGGTCTCGGAGAAAGAGAGAAGAGAGGGGTCCACAAGGACAAGCGGTCTGACAACAGGTCAAAGAAGACAAAGAGAGAAGCGGTCGGACAAGAGGGACTCGAAAGACCCGGTTGGTCTCGGAACGGTCAGCGCGGGCAAGGCGATCCGAGGGAAGGTGATGAAGGCAAAGGGAGAAACGGCAACGATTTAACTAATGCAAGTTTTAAAATATGACGGCAACGGAGTGCCGATGCAATGCGAATGATGCGATGATGAAATGCAAGACATGAACAAAAAGCAAAACAAAAGACAAAAACCCAACCACGAAGGAAATATCATATCGCGTCTCCGGAAAAGGCAAGAGTTGGAGTTACGGATATGGAAAGTTGCATCCGGGGCGTTACAACACTCCACCACTTCGAGAGGATCTCGTCCCGAGATCTAGGATGGCACCGGAGGGAAAAGGAAGAGGAAGATAAGCGTAAAACTAAGTTGCTTTTTGATTAACGTAGAAACCACGAACCTTGAGAGGTTGAGCAATTTAAAAGAAAGAGTACAACAGAGATTAACGAGATTGCAAACAATCCGTAGAAAAGAGGAACAAGGAGTATTACGAGAATTTGAAGTTTGAAAGACATGAAAATAAGAGCTTCACTTAACTAAAAGAATATGACCACATCGGTATAATGAGATAGCCAAGGAACAAGAATGGCAGAATTTGGACAGCTCTCCCAGAGAAAAGATAAGAACACTTGATGAGATTAAGAGATATTGAAGAGATGATACAACACTCCTAAGTAAATGGAAAAACAAGAAAAGAGCACGATCCTCACAAAACGCGTGATTGTTGAAGAGCACAACATCACAATGCCTCCATAACGAAAGAATAGAAGTTAGATCGCTGGGATAAAGAGAACGGAGAAGAAAATGCCAACTTCGCCACAAATGGGCTCGGAAAGCACCCTTCCAAGAAGGTTAGAATGGAGCTGTTGGAAACCAACAACGAAAAGAGTAAGCTTGTGGCGGGCTTATGAAAACATCTCAAAATTATGAGGTGAGCTTCTGCCACCAACGGAAACAATTGCTTGCTTGAGATCAATGAAGAGATGAAAATTGCTTTCGCCGAGAGGATAGGAGAAAACTTGGATCATTGATAAGCACCACAAAAAGCAACATTCCTTAGGGAAGGCTTTAGGTGAAATCTATACCAAGATAACTCCAATGAAGAGATTGACGGTTGAAAAGATCTCTTGAACAAGAGAAAATGATGGATTTAAATATGTCACTCTTGAAAACTTGTGAATCATGAAACGCGAAGGGAAAATTATCAAGAATGACCTAACACCACCTCAGAAGATAAGGTAGAAAGAATTGCACTTTGGAATGCAAGATGAAGAATATTGAACTCCTCAAAACAAAACAAGTGTTGGGCACCTGCTTAATTTTGAGTATAGCTTATGGGTCATAACTTCAAGGGAAAACTTGAAGAACAATTGAAGAATGAAAAGAATCCTTGATGAACCATCATGTAGAACCTCCATGAAGAACTCCGGTAAAGAAAAGGAATGAAAAGAAAGAGAAATTGAAAACACAAGGTGAAGCCTTGCGATGATTTAGATGGAGCTTCGCGACGAGATAAAGCGGAAAACTTGGAACTCTGGAAAAGAAAAGATGAAGCATCTCGAACCAAGAATTTATTCATCATGAACAAACTCCGAAAGAAGGAATTAATCAGTTGGATGAAACAATAATAAGAATTACGTTATGCCTATCCTTCACCAATTAAATTGATCACCCACAATGGATTTGGCATACTGCTTATTCTCGTAGAAAGGATTAAGAGAGATATATCAAAACTTGAGAAGGCTTCAACGAACCACCGGTAGGATTGGAAGAACAAATGATTTGATATGATGAACAAGGAAGAGAGATCTTGAAAGAACCACCGTAAGGATTGAAAATGAACGTAGCAAAGGCACAATTCACCGGGAAGAATTGGAAAACGAATGAAGATATTTGAGGGGATTTAGATACAAGAGAACGAAGAGATCATGAACTGATTAAAGAACCCTTGAACGAAGCACCGGGATAAATAGAGAACGATAACTGGAATGATGGCCTCCGGTGAAAGAAATGGAAAAACAACTCCTGATATGCTCCGGATGGGAAGAAAAGAATTGTCACAATCAAAACAATTATGAGAGGATGGCATAAAGCTAGAATCATGAATCTGGAAGAACGGGTAAGGATTTAAGAGGAACTCTTCTTCGGTCTTCAAAATCCAAGAATGACGATGAGAAACCACCATGAGTTGTTGAGAAACTCCGGAAGGATTAAAAGAGAAAAGGTTGAGCCAAAGCTGAAAAGAATTTGAAAACGATCTTGGAGAAGCAATATGACTGATGAAAATTCATTCTTACGTCAAACTTGGAGAAGAATTTAGAATAGCTCTGGAAAAATAGAAGAGTCAGGTAAGATCCTGGGAAAAGACCTGTGGGTTAGGGCCCACTCAAAAGAACACCGTTAAAAAAGATTTAAAAGAGATGTTGCACCGGTTGAATTAAATGACTTGAATGAGATACCAATCTCGAAAGAGCTTGAACGAATGCAGAGTGGAAACACGAATCTTCGAGATATCTTGAGCACTCCGGAATAACAAATAGCGAGAAGTAGAATGATCAAGAGGTGCACCGGTATGAGAAGACATTGAAATGAGGAAAAATGAATATGATCAACACTGAAAGCTTGAATTAAATCCACCGGAGAAGCAAAAGAACGAAGGATGATGGACTTGAAGCTCGTGAGCATCTTCGCGAGGGATCACCGGATCAGAACATTGATTGAAAAAAAAATGAAGTGACTTCACAAAAGTAAAAGGATACTTGGTTAAGAAATCTTAGTCCTTGAGGGAAAAGGGTGGGTGGGCGGGAAAAAACAAAGGCAACTTGGAGACGGATGAAACAAACACCGTTGAGAAGAAATGATAATTGGTCTTGCTGATGTTGAAGTGATCGGATCCACTTGAAGAGAAACACTCCGGTTGAAAGGATTGACATGACAATCTCGATTGTCGAGAAGGATTGGTATTCACATCGGAGTATGAGAACACCATTTCAGAAAGGTATGGAATCAACACTTGACATTGAAGCAACTCGAATACCACAACTCAAAACAAAAACAAAGGACTGGCTTGCGTAATAAGTCAAACAAACATATGATAGAGATTTCGTCCAAGTTTTCGTGGTGGGGCCTACACGGCTCAATCAGACAGCACCATCATGTACAAGGCAAAGGCACATGACATACGGTGTCCCCGAGTCGGCATAGCCAAGGACTCTTTAAGACACAACAAGACCATCAGAAACCAACCGTGAATAGGCGGACCACTAGACGTCGAACCCCAATTTCATATCATACATCCGCCGGAAATATATCCTAAGAGCTACTTGAATTCCCACCTATGAAACTCCCGAAACTTCCTGGTTATGCAACTGGTGTTGGGGATACAGGAGCAATATATCTCACCCAAACTAACAATCCCTACATCCAAATTGTATCCATCCGTCAACACATAACCAAGAAACCTTCGAAATCGTGTACCACAACCTTCAAAAGCATCCGTTATACAAGTCATGGCAATACTCCCGCACTCACCTCAAGATCGGGTTAGCGGGTTATCTCACCAACAACCGCATAAAATAGATTTTCGATGTCGGCAGATTAAACTCGTATTCCGAACTGCAATGATAAAATTATGACGACAACACCTCGTAGCTCAACTCCACGGACACCGCCACAACCCCTAAATGTCGAGGGACCAAGAACAATGTTCTCGCCATAAGAATATCGGAACGATTCCAAGATACCAGCGTGATCCTAAATTTTTTAGTGAAATTTGAGAAGAGAAGAGTCAAAACTCTACGCCAGATACCTCACCAGAGCGATTTAAGGACCGAGGAGTAAAAGAATTCCTAACTCTCCGATATATATTTCCTAAATGACTCAAAACATTTTTCTAGACACAACTCGGCCACTAAAAACGATCAAGCAATGGGGCTCCTAAGGTCGGGAAGGCTCTAATTACTAACTTAGTAACGCCTCGATGCGGCTATATCTCCCACGTGTCGGGCAACGACTTAGAGGCATAACCGCATTGAAAGCAATGTCGCAAGTGAGGTAATCTTCACACAACCCAAGTAATACATAAGGAAAAAGATACATAGTTGGCTTACAATCGCCACTTCACACAATACATGAATAAAGCATTACATCATACAGATACAATCAAGGTCCGACTACGGAACCAAAATAAAAGAAGAACCCCAAATGCGATAAAGGTCCCCGATCGACCCCAACCGGGCTCCACTCATGATCAACTAGAACGAAACAACACAAAGGGCAAGATCTTCATCGAGCTCCTCCTTGAGCTTGATTGCGCCACCGCCGGTAACAAAGGCACCGCAAACTGGTTTTGAAGTATCCGTGAGCCACGAGGACTCAAAGAATCCCATTACCATGAGTATCAAGACTAGCAAAGCTAAATGGGAAAGGAAGGGGTAAATGGTGAGGTTGCAGCAGCGACTAAGCATGATGTGGTGGCTAACATACGCAAATGAGAGCGAGAAGAGAAACAAGCGGAACGGTCGTGAAGCTAGCAATGATCAAGAGGTGATCCCAACACCTACTTACGCCAAACATAACACGTAAACCGTGTTCACTTCCGGACTCACGGAAGAGACCATCACGGCTACACACACGGTTGATGCGCTTTAATTCGGATCAAGTGTCAAGTTATCTACAACTGGACATTAACAAATTCCCATCTCACATAACCGCGAGCACGGCTCTCGAAAGTTTATACCTGCAGGGTGTCCCAACTTAGCCCATGACAAGCTCTCGCGATCATCGGCGAATAGACCTTCACCCGAGACACTCCGATCAGGCTCGGTATCCCGACATCAAGACATTTCAACAATGGTAAAACAAGACCAGCAAAACCTCCCGGCGTCCGACATCCCGATAGTAGCCGCCAGATCTCGCCTCAAAGCCACGACCGGATGAGCACTACGCATAACTAGAACCAGCCATCAAGTTTCCCCGAGGTGGCGCTGCAAGTGGCTCTAGTTTGGACCAACACTTAGACAAGCATTGGCCCGGGGGGGGGCTAAAATAAAGATGACCCTTGGGTTAATTACTCCCAAGGAAAAAGTAGGTGGTGGTGAGGCAAATGGTAAAAGGCAATGTTGGGCCTTGCTGGACAAGTTTTATTCAAAGCGAACTGTCAAGGGGGTCCCATAAATCACCCGACCGCGTAAGGGACGCAAAATCCGGGAACATAACACCGGTATGACGGAAACTAGGGCGGCAAGAGTGGAACAAAACACCAGGCATAAGGCCGAGCCTTCCACCCTTTACCAAGTATATAGATGCATTAATAATATAAAAGATATTGTGATATCCCAACCAAAATCCTGTCCGCCATGGAGAAATCTTCAACTTCACCTGCAACTAGCAACGCTAAAAGAGGGGCCGAGCAAAGCGGTAACATAGCCAAGCAACGGTTTACTAGGAATGGTGTCAAAGGTTAGGAGTTCATGGCAACATGGGATGGCTGGACAAACAGGTAATAGGTAGCGCAGCATAGCGAAAGAACAAGGCAACTAGCATAGCAATGATAGTAGTGAGATCCAGGGTAGCGGTCATCTTGCCTGAAATCCCGCTAGGAAGAAGAACGAGTCCATAAAGAAGACAAGCGGACGCAGTGAAACGAATCCTCACAACTCCGAACGAAACCGGTTAACGAGAGAAGCAAACCGAAAGAAGCAAACAACATAGTAAACAACAATAACATAAGCATGGCATGATGCACAATCAAGTATGATGCATGTCCGGTTTAATGAGGCATGGCATGGCAAAGTGCAACAAACAACACTACAAATTAAGTGGAGCTCAATACGCAACGAGTTGCATATTGACGAAACACCACATGCAATTATTTAGTTTGATCTCGTAATAAGCTACTCAACAATATTAAATGTTGTTAAACATGGCAAGGGGTGAAGCATAATGAAACTAGCTACCTAGGCAAGTTTAAATGAGGCCAGAAACAACGAACAACAAGTCCGGAAAATCCCCATGTGCATATTTTATGGTTTGGTGCTGTTCTGCCCTAAACACAATTTTAGAGTTGTTAAACATGCAAGATGAGTGTACCATGTTAAACTAGGCAAAATTCTACCCCATTTACATATAAAGTTTATTAAAATCGGAGTTACGGTTATTTAGTTATGAATTAAATCATTTTTACATGGCATTTGAGCAAATTTAATCAAACAGCACTTTAAACATATTAACATGGGATGAAAGTGGCATATTGTTAAACTAGACAAAATTCTAAGCATTTTACATGTTAAAAGTTTTTACATATGATGCACAGATTATGAGTTATTATATGCATGAAGTGCAAGGGGTTTCGCAAATCTGTAATTCCTGATAATGCTAAATTCAGAATCTAAAAAACTACTCGGGCGAATCTGGCTGGCCCAACAGAACAGAGCTGGGGATTCACCACGGCCAAGGCCCAGTGGAGGGAAGTGGACGGGCAGGCCGAGGGGATGCGGCTGGGCCTTGAGGCCGGGCCACTGGGTCTGCGGGCCCAAGCGGGCCGGTCCGAAGGGCGCTGCCCTCCTCCCGCCGGACAGGAGGAGGCGGCTATGGCAGGAACGCGGTGGCGCCGGAGTGCAGGGAGGCCAGGGGCCGGGCAGGTCGGGAGAGCGGCGGAACGGACCGATCCGGCCGTGGGGGCCGGATCCGGCCGGAGGAGGGTCGGCGGCGCTGCCTTTGCTCGGCGGGCGGCAACCTACGTGAGAGAGAGAGACAGTGAGGAAGGAGGAGAGGAGGACGGGAGACGACGGAGGCGGCGACCTGAGACGGCGGAGGCGGCAACCTGGGATGGCGGAGGCGAGGAGCGGGGCGCGAGGTCGACGAGGTGGGGTCGGAGCTCGCCGCGGGGTTCGAAGCAAAGGAGGACCGAACGGGCGGCGGCTTGGTCTGCGGCTGCACGAGGTGGTCGCCTCGATCCCGCCTGGATCGGGCACGGGGCTGCTCGCGGAGAGCTCGGGAGGACGGGCTCTCGAACGAGGAGGAGGCGACGGCTAGGAGAGCTCCGGCGAGAGGAAGCCGGACGAGCGGGATGACACCGGAGGCGAGCAGCTTGGGATGCGTTGGTTGGGTGGAATTTGGCCGATGGGGAAATCGAGGAGGATTCGTGGAGTGGCGGCGGCGTGGGGATGGATGGGACATGATCCTAGATTTTAGGGTTTGGTCAAAATGGACTAGGTTGACTATATATATGGAAAGGAGAAGAGTTTGGATCATCCGATAAAAATCGACGGTCGAGAAAAATAGGCTAGGAGTCCAAATAAGAAAACGGGACGCTTTGTAGACGTTAGGGATGATCCGGATCCAACGGTCACGACATATCGGTTCGGTTCGGGCAAGTTTTGGACGCTGAGGGGTTCGAGAGAGGTCGACAAAGACAAGTGGGGTTTTGTCGGTCTCGGAGAAAGAGAGAAGAGAGGGTCCACAAGGACAAGCGGTCCGACAACAGTCAAAGAAGACAAAGAGAGAAGCGGTCGACAAGAGGGACTCGAAGATCCGGTTGGTCTCTGAACGGTCAGCGGGCAAGGCGATCCGAGGGAAGGTGATGAAGGCAAAGGAGAAACGGCAACGATTTAACTAATGCAAGTTTTAAAATATGACGGCAACGGAGTGCCGATGCAATGCGAATGATGCGATGATGAAATGCAAGACATGAACAAAAAGCAAAACAAAAGACAAAAACCCAACCACGAAGGAAATATCATATCGCATCTCCGGAAAAGGCAAGAGTTGGAGTTACGGATATGGAAAGTTGCATCCGGGGCGTTACATAGCCTCCTTGATCTCGTGGTAGATCCACTCTTGTACTACCCATATCATCAATATCAATCAAGCAGGAGTAGGATTTTACCTCCATCGAGAGGGCCCGAACCTGGGTAAAAACATCGTGTCCCTTGTCTCCTGTTACCATCCGCCTAGACGCACAGCCGGGACCCCTACCCGAGATCCGCTGTTTTGACACCGATACCGCCGCCAACGAGTCGATCACAGGGACATCAGCCTCGGTCTTAGGGTCTACTGGAGAGAAGAGGGGGAAGAAACAGTAAATACACACAAACATATGCATAACAAGACAATAAGCGGTGGTAGAGGTGTTCTAACGCAGTGCTAGGAGATACTGGCGAAGGGGGAAACATCCGGGAATGTTTTCCCGGTTCCGGACGTTTGTCAGACAGATGAACCAGAGGGGAAAGGTTGCATGTTCGCTATGCTAGGGATGTGTGGCAGACGAACGGAGGGCGTATTCGGATTCGTCTCATCATTCTAAGCAACTTTCATATACAAAGTTTTTCGATCCGAGGTACAGTTAATTCTCTATGATTTTTCAAAGATTTAAATAATATTCTGAAATTATTATTAAAAAGGAAATACTGCATCGGCATGACGTCAGGGTGACGTCTGCTGTTTTTTTGGAAAATTACTTCCCCCACTTTATTTATTCTAGTTCAGGTAGTTCATCTGATACAATACTTAAGATACAATCAGGTGGGGTTGTATCCCACGAAACCGAAGTAGCATTACGTAAACCAAAACGAGCTAAAACATGAGCCGCCTTATTCGCAGTCCACCTGACCCATGTCACTTTGAAATCTTCCAAACTTGTTGCCATTAGCTTGATCTCCTCGACAATGATTCCCACGGCCGACAGGTTCCTCTCCTTCTCGTTTAGCATCCTCGCCACTTCTAGACAATCTGTCTCCACATGTAGTTTTTGTATATTTTGCTGCAGTGCTAATTGCACCGCCGTTCTGCATGCTAAAAGTTTTGTGGTCAGTGCTTGCGAGATCCCAGGAAGGAAGACTGATGTAGCTCCTCTGAAAGCTCCCACCTCGTCCCTGAGAACTACGGCCGCCCCTCCATCCGCTCCTGACCGACTCGTCGCCCCATCAACATTTGCTTTCAGCCTATGCATCTCTGGTGGTTCCCATATCATATGTTGGGGCGGATTTGGCAAAGTCTGCTGCGTCACATGCGTTCTCTTCCATTCCTCCATGATCGCAGCAACTCTCCTGGCCACCGAACCAGCATCTTCAATGCGTTTGCCTTCCTTTGTGTCATTTCTAGCCAACCACACACCGTACAACCCTTGGATCATCGCAACCTTGTCGTCCTCCATTGCCTCTGAAGCCATCAAGCAGCCACGCCAGCAAGCTAGCTCGGTGCGTAAGGCCGTGGGATCACCACCCTTGCACCCAATACCGAACTCAGCTCTTTCCAAAAGAACATAGAATGATAGCATCCCCAAAATCTATGATACACAGTTTCCTCCCGTCCGCACGCCGGACAAAACACTCCCGATTTGATTTTCCTTCGAAGCAGCTCAGCCCCCACTGGCAATCCATTCATGATCAGTCTCCACGCATGAATGAGTGCCTTGCCTGGTGCGTTCGTGCTCCACAACGCAAGCCAGCCACGGTGTGTTGCAGCCGAAGAAGACGGGCCGGGCTGTCCCGCACTCGCCCGTTTCCTCTCCAAACCAAGGTGGTACGCTAACCTGACTGAGAATATACCATTTTTTGTAAAGTTCCAAGCAAGCACATCATCCGTTCCCGCTCCGCCCACACAAATTTGCAAAATATCCCGGATGTCATCCTCAGAGAACATCGTCTCGAGCTTAGCACTATCCCATCCCGTAGCATTAGCATTGAGAAGGTCACTCACCCGCACAATGCCTGGCAAGAAAACTTGGCCCAATGGCCGCAAGCTCCCTTTGCGTGGAATCCAGTTATCATGATGGATTTTAATGCTCGAGCCATCTCCGACACGCCAAATTAGACCTTGAAGCAACAGGTCACGGCCGAAAAGGATGCTTCTGAAAGTATAGGAGCCACCACTCGGGCAAGTAGCATTGAGGATGGTCCCATCAGCAAAGTATCGAGCCTTAAGCACCCGGGCACAAAGTGAAGATGGCACAAACATGATCCTCCACGCTTGTTTTGCCAATAATGCTTGATTAAAGACTTCCATATCTCGAATCCTGCACTTCTCCCGTTTGCTCGCACACATCTTTTTCCAGGCGATCCAATGAACCTTTTTTTCACCGTCAGCTTCACCCCACCAAAAGTTAGAAGAGATAGATGTCAGGTTCCCGCACAATTTTTTGGTAAGTTGGAAGCAACTCATGGTGAAAGTTGGGGTAGACTGGAGCCCCGATTTGACCAGCACCTCTCGAGCTTTTTTAGATAAACCTTGGCCTTTCCATCCTGTGACCTTCCCCTTGGCACTCTCCGTTATTTATTTGAAAGTACCATCTTTGGACTTGTCCACCGCCGTCGGCAGGCCCAAATATTTCTCACTCAAGGCTTCGAAATTGATCCCAATGACCGTCTTGAGCTGCTCTTTGTTATCCTCCGAACATCCCTTCCCAAAGAAAATGGCCGACTTCTCCATGTTAACTTTCTGTCCTGAAGCCTGCTCATAGTCTCCCAGAATCGCCTTAAGCTTCAGTAGATTACTCTCTGATCCTTCGAGAAATACAATGCTATCGTCCGCAAAGAGCAAATGGGTTACCATGGTGCCAGTGCTCCCAAATGAAACCCCTCTCAACTCACCAGCTTCTTGTGCATGTCTTAGCAGAGCCGAAAAACCTTCAACGCAAAACAAAAAAAGATACGGTGACAACGGATCCCCTTGGCGGAGACCCCTCGAAGGCAGGAACGGATCCGATATCCCTCCATTGAGCTTCACTCGGAACCGTGCTGAGGTTACACATCTCATTATCATCTGGATCCAAACCACACTAAACTCAAACCTCTCCATCACCCTTCGTAGAAAAACCCACTCCACCCTATCATATGCCTTCATCATGTCCAACTTGACCGCGTATAGAGGCACTCTTCTACTCCGTTTCCTTATTGCATGGATACATTCATATGCAACGAGGACATTGTCTGTGATAAGCCTTCCAGGCACAAAAGCACTTTGCTCCTCTGATATCAGCAAAGGAAGAATTCCTTTCAACCTGTTAGCAAGAACTTTTGTAGCGATTTTGTAGAGCACATTGCATAAGCTTATCGGTCTGAATTGGGATAGCAACTCCGGTGAGTTGACCTTAGGAATCATCACAATGATCGTATCGTCTGCTATTAACATTGACCTGTTGACCAGTCAAACTGACAAATGGGTCCATTCTGTCATAGATTGATAACTAAACAGCTTTTGATTTTAACTAACCTAGTTAATTAGGATAATTAAGCCAAGTTAATTAATTAAATTTTCTATTATTATATTTTTCATTTCTTTTTTAAAAGGGAGCTGGGCCCCTCGGCCCAGTGGCACAAGGCCATATCGGGCGTGCGGGTTAACAGGGGTTGCAGGCACGAGCAACGGCCGCGGCCACGGCGGGGCGCTGGCCCCGAGCGCCAGTCGGGGTGGCCGGAGGGCATCGGTGCGGCCGCAAGGCCGGCTGTAGAGGGCGGTCTTGCGCTGGGAGGAGGAAGCGGCGAGGCTAGGGCGGGCGCGGCGCATTCTCATGGCGCAGGGGTGAGGCCAAGGGCGGGGCACGTGCTCTAGTGGTGGTTGGCCGGGTCGAGGCCTCGCGTGCAAGCGCTGGAGAGCACGGGCAGCAGCATGAGAAGATGGCAACGGGGCGATCCAGGGGACGGCTTGGAGCGACGGGCGCGAGCGGGCAGGGCTAGGGCACGGCCATGGCCAGCGGTGAGCACGGATTCACAGAGAGCTTCGGCCATGGAGGGGTGGTAGTCCTACGGGGATGGTGAGGAAGGGAGGAGGGAAAATGGGAGTGGCTCACCCCGGGGAGGTCGTAGGCGAGCTCGAGATGGACGAGGAGGACCGGTGGTGGAGATCAATGGCGGGGACGCGCAGCGACCGTGGCGGGAAGAAGAGGCGATGGCGAGGCTAAGCAATGCCCCAGTTTGGGCTGGCCTTCGGGACGGACGAAGGAGAGGGTGGCGATCCTCCTGGAAGTCCCCAGGTGGCGCGGGGAGGTTCTGGTGCGTGCGAACGACGACGGCCCGGCTATGGTGGCGTCGAGTGTGGATGGGGAAGAGAGCAGCAGCGCGTGGGGGGAAGAAAAGGGGAAGCTAGGGTTCGCCCAGAGGTCAAGGGGGATCTTATAGACATCGGGGAAGTCCGGATGGCCACCGCGTGGAGATCCGTGGCATGGACGTGGCGCATGCGGCCACCGAGCTCCCTGTGAGAAGTAGGAAGAAGAGGGATAGGTGGGTTGGGTACTTTTCATAGTGGGCCAAAGAGTATAGGGTCATTATTCCTTTTTAATGAAACTGCTAGTGTTTCCTATTTAGTTTAGGTTGTAATTGATTTTTGTCAGAGCTCAAACTTTGCACAAAAATGCTATGCAATATTCCCGGGCTGCACAAAAGTTTTTGAGGCATTTTGCAAAGGTTGAGAAGATTTACTTAATTGAAAAGGCCAATTTAAATGCCTTTGGACCACTTATTGAAATCCGAGGGATTTATTTCTGAGTCAATTTAAGTTGTTTTCAACTTGAAAAAGGTCAGGGGAATTTATAGAATATTGTGAACATTTTAATTTGAACATTTGAAAACTTTTGCCGTTTGACATGATTTTGAATTTGGACCAGATTCAAACCAATGGAGTTTAACATCAGTAATCCTGATGATGTGGCATCATTAGAAGGGATTACGGTAGCTTAATTATCCGGGTGTCACATGGCTGTCCAGCACCCTGTGGGCGGTGGTTCCTGTTCTTCTCCCGCATCGCCGTTCAAACCGTCGATGTCTTTGGAGTCGAAATCAAGCATGTCGGTTAAGTCGTCAACAATGGCTATTAAGTGGGTGGTGGGCAACGAATTCCTTCGTTGTCCGCTTCCCACTCAAGCCGTACATAGTTCGGCCAAGAGTTTCCTCAAAAGGAGAGAGATTTTAATGAGTTTAGCACGTCGCCCAGGGGCGAGTGCTAGAAGATATCCGCGGAGCTGAACTCCATGATTAGTGCCTAGTTAGATCCGATGGGCACGGATGCACGCGGGTCGGAGCCCATGGCCAGAGACGAGTCCGGGGGACCGACGACACAGACCTAATTGAAAGTGAAACCTGTGTTCGGCTCTATCACCGCTGAGTGTGCGGCCTCCGTGGTGGGATCCATATTCCCGTCCTCGGATGGCATGATCTGCACTGGATTTAAAGCTAGGGCGGCTGCATGTGTTATGTCATGAACACCGTCCGACGGCCGATCTAAGTCGTGCTCGTCGCGACCGAAGGGTGCACCTATCATGGGCTCGAATCTGTCGAAGATCAAGTCTCCGCGGATGTCGGTAGTGTAATTCAGGCTTCCAAATCTGATCTGATGGCCAGGGGCATAGCTATCCATCTGCTCCAGAGGGCAAAACATGTTGGCCCGTAGTGCCAAGCCGCCGAATACGAAGATCTGTCCAGGGAGGAAAACCTCACCCTGGACCGCATCGTTGTGGATGATTGAAGGACCCATAAGCCTTAAGGTGACGACACAGTGGAACTCTCAGTGAAAGCACCAATGTTGGTGTCGTAATCGGCGGATCTTGGGTAGGGGGTCCCGAACTGTGCGTCTAAGGCTAATGGTAACGGGAGGTGGGGGACACAATCTTTACCCAGGTTCGGGCCCTCTCTATGGAGGTAATACCCTACTTCCTTCTTGATTGATCTTGATGATATGAGTAATACAAGAGTTGATCTACCACGAGATCATAGAGGCTAAACCCTAGAAGCTAGCCTATGATTATGATTGTTCTTGTCCTACGGACTAAACCCTCCAGTTTATATAGACACCGGAGGGGGCTAGGGTTACACAGAGTCGGTTAAAGAGAAGGAAATCTACATATCCGAATTGCCAAACTTTCCTTCCACGCAAAGGAGAGTCCCATCCAGACATGGGACAAAGTCTTCAATCTTGTATCTTCATAGTCTAACAGTCCGACATAAGCATATAGTCCGGCTGTCCGAGGACCCCCTAATCCAGGACTCCCCCACCCGTGGACGGCTCGGGACTCTTCTGGCCCAACTCTTTTACTATGGGGGCTTCTTTTGGTCCATAAAAAATCATCAAAAATTGGCACGTCAATTGGACTCCGTTTGGTATTCCTTTTCTGTAAAACTCAAAAACAAGGAAAAAATAGAAACTGGCACTGGACTCTAGGTTAATAGGTTAGTCCGAAAAATCATATAAAATACCATATAAATGCATATAAAACATCCTAGATGGATAATATAATAGCATGGAACATTCAAAAATTATAGATACGTTGGAGACGTATCAGCATCCCCAAGCTTAATTCTTGCTCGTCCTCGAGTAGGTAAATGATAAAAACAGAGTTTTTGATATGGAATGCTACCTAGCATAATTCTAAATGCAATTTTCTTTATTGTGGCATGAATGTTCAGATCTGAAAGATTCAAGACAAAAGTTTAATATTGACATAAGAGTAATAATACTTCAAGCATACTAACAAAGTAATCATGTCTTCTCAAAATAACATGGCTAAAGAAAGTTATACCCACAAAATCATATAGTCTGGCTATGCTCTATCTTCATCACACAAAATATTTAAACATGCACAACCCCGGTTTTAGCCAAGCAATTGTTTCATACTTTAGTATTCTCAAACTTTTTTCAATCTTCACGCAATACATGAGCGTGAACCATGGACATAGCACTATAAGTGGAATAGGATGGTGGTTGTGGAGAAGACAAAAAGGAGAATATAATCTCACATAAACTAGGCGTATCAACGGGCTATGGAGATGCCTATTAATAGATATCAATGTGAGTGAGTAGGGATTGCCATGCAACGGATGCACTAGAGCTATAAGTGTATGAAAGCTCATCAAAAGAAACTAAGTGGGTGTGAATCCAACTTGCTTGCTCACGAAGACCTAGGGCAATTTGAGGAAACCCGTCATTGGAATATAAACGCCAAGTTCTATAACGAAAAATTCCCACTAGCATATGAAGATGACAACATAGGAGACTCTCTATCATGAAGATCATGGTGCTACTTTGAAGCACAAGTGTGGTAAAAGGATAATAACATTGTCCCTTCTCTAGTTTTCTCTCATTTTTTTGGTGGGCTTCTTTCGCCTCTTTTTTTGGGCTTTTGGCCTCTTTAATTTTTCATAAAGTCCAGAGACTCATCCCAACTTGTGAGGGAATCATTGCTTCCATCATCCTTTCCTCACATGGGACAATGCTCTAATAATGAAGATCATCACACTTTTATCTACTTACAACTCAAGAATCTTAGAACAAAATATGATTCTATGTGGATACCTCCGCGATGTGTATCGATAATGAATCAAGAGTGACATGTATGAAAGAATTATGAATGGTGGCTTTGCCACAAATACGATGTCAACTACATGATCATGCAAAGAAATATGACAAAGGTGGAGCGCGTCATAATAACCGTAATGGTAGAATGTCGCATGGCAATATATCTCGGAATGGCTATGGAAATGCCATAATAGGTAGGTATGGTGGCTGTTTTGAGGAAGGTATATGGTGGGTGTATGATATCAAGCGAAAGTTAAAGCACAAGAGAGGCTAGCAATGGTCGAAGGGTGAGAGTGTGTATAATCCATGGACTCAACATTAGTCATGAAGAACTCACATACTTATTGCAAAAATTTACAAGTTATCAAAACAAAGTACTACATGCATGCTCCTAGGGGAAGGGCTGGTAGGAGTTAACCATCGCGTGATCCCAACCTCCACACATAAGGAAGACAATCAACAAATAAATCATGCTCCAACTTCATCACATAACGGTTCACCATACGTGCATGCTACGGGAATCACAAACATTTAACACAAGTATTCCTCAAATTCACAACTACTCCACTAGCATGACTCTAATATCACCATCTTCATATCTCAAAACAATCATAAGGAATCAAACATCTCTTAGTATTCAACGCACTTTATATGAAAGTTTTTATTATACCCATCTTGAATGCCTATCATATTAGGACTAATTTTATAGCCAAAGCAGATTACCATGTTGTTCTAAAGACTCTCAAAATAATATAAGTGAAGCATGAGAGATCAATAATTTCTATAAAATAAAACAACCACCGTGCTCTAAAAAGATATAAGTGAAGCACCAGAGCAAATGTCAAACTACTCCGAAAGATATAAGTGAAGATCAATGAGTAATCAAATAATTATGCAACTATGTGAAGACTCTCTAACATTTAAGAATTTCAGATCTTGGGATATTATTCAAACAGCAAGCAAAACAAAATAAAACAAAATGACGCTCCAAGCAAAACACATATCATGTGGTGAATAAAAATATAGCTCCAAGTAAAGTTACCGATGAACGAAGATGAAAGAGGGGATGCCTTCCGGGGCATTCCCAAGCTTAGGCTCTTGGTTGTCCTTGAATATTACCTTGGGGTGCCTTGGGCATCCCCATGCTTAGGCTCTTGCCACTCCTTATTCCATAGTCCATTGAATCTTTACCCAAAACTTGAAAACTTGACAACACAAAACTCAATAGAAAACTCGTAAGCTCCGTTAGTATAAGAAAATAAACCACAACTCAGGTACTGTTGTGAACTCATTCTAAATTCATATTGGTGTAATATCTACTATATTCCAACTTCTCTATGGTTCATACCCTCCGATACTACTCACAGATTCATCAAAATAAGCAAACAACACATAGAAAACAGAATTTGTCAAAAACAGAACAGTCTGTAGTAATCTGTAACTCTCGAATACTTTTGTAACTCCAAAAATTCTACAAAAAGAGTCAAATCAAAATCACATTTCTGTGAATTATAAAAACTAATTTACTGGGTGCAAAAGTTTTCTGATTTTCAGCAGGATCAACTGTGACGCCCGGATAATCATGCTACAGTAATCTCACGTTAATGGTGCCACGTCACCTTTGTCACTGTAATTAATCTCGGGTTAATTCAAAACCGTTTCAAATTTAAATCCTAAATAAGTCAAACGACAAAAGTTTTCAGATATTAAAACAAAAATGTTCGGGCTATGTCAATTATTGCATCGGTAATTATGGTGAAGTAAACACATTTTTAGAAAATGCCTAAGTAATTTAAAATGATTTAAAACAGAAAAGAAAATAAATAAAAGAAAGAAAATACAAAAGAGAAAACAAACAAAAAAAAGAGAAGAAAAGGAAAAGCCCCCCGGAGCCAACCGACCCAACAGGCCGGCCCATTCGGCCACCGGCCCAACTGGGCAAAGGCCCAGCCGGCCACTCCCCCTCCATATCCCCCCACCCCGAAACCGTAACCACCCCGTCGCCCCACTCGCTCCCCCCACTCCCCTCGTTTGGATCCGGATCGGGAGGAGATCCCGATCCCCTCGCCCCTCTCCCCACACATGCGCCCGTTCATTGTCAGATCACAGCTGGCGCCGGAGCTCTCCTCACGGATCGCTTCGCCGCCCCACGCCGGCTGCCCCCACGCACGCCGTCCCGTCTGCTCCCCGACCTTCCCGAGCTCGCTGCCTTAGACCCCGCCACCCCGGTGAGGCCACGCCATGGTTCCCCTCTCCTCCCCCCGCCAGCCGCTTCGCTCGGTCACCCGTCGCGCTTTGTGTGCTCACGCCAGCTCACCGCGCCGGTTTCCCCTCCAGATGTTTTTCCCGGCCATGCCCGCAGACGTGCTTTCGCCGCGCCACAGCGCGGGCGAAGACGAGCCTGCGTTCCCGCCACCGCCGCCGTTGGTCAACGCGCCAATTTCCATGGCGCCCGTTTCGCCTCCTTCTTGCATGTCGTCCGCCGCCCTCCACTATAAACCGCCGCCTGGCGCGCCGCCGCCCAAAGACGGCTCGGTGGCTTCCGTCTGTCTGTTGGCGGCTGCCGCCGCGCGGCGTCGCCACCATCGCCAAGGCCGATCCGCTTTAGTCCGGGCTCGCGCCCAGCTTCCTCCGCCGGCGGCGCTTGGCTCGCTTTGGCACTGCGGTGGTTTTGCCTTGCACTTCGCCCTATCGGGCGCTCAAATAGCGCCCGTATCCGCCGCCCGAACCCACTATTGCCATGGGCCTATGACAGGAGGGCCCCAGCCCCAGAATGTTAAAAAAAAGAGTAAATAAAAATAGTAAATAAATAAATAATGAAAAAAAATTAATTCATTAATTACCTAATTAATTAACTTAATTAACTCTGATTAAATTAACTAGTTAAGGCTAATTAACCTAATGTTTAATTAACCTAATTCACTATTGTTAATTAGCTAGATTAATTAATATGACAGTGGGGCCCACCCCCCTAATTAATTTTGATTAGATTAATTAAACCGGTTAATTAACATGTGTCATCCGACGGTGGGACCCATCGTCAGTTGACCACCAACCCTGCTGATCGCCGACGTCAAGATGACATCATGCCGATGTCATTAATCTATTTTTCGAATTAATTAATTAATTAATTAAATTCCAGAAATTAATAAAATCTTTAGAAAATCATATCTTTTAATCCGTAGCTCGGATGGAAAAACTTTGTACATGAAAGTTGCTCAGAACGATGAGACGATTCCGGATACGCAACTCGTTCATCCGCCACACCCCCCTAACCTATCGAACTCACAACTTTCCCCCTCCGGTCCGTCTGTCCGAAAACGCGAAACTCTGGGGATACTTTCCTGGATGTTTCCCCCTTCACCAGTATCACCTCATACCGCGTTAGGGCACCTCTAGCACCGATACTTGTCATGTCATGCATCGCTATGCACCTGCTTGCTTAAATATTTATTGTTTCTTCCCCCTCTTCTCTCGCTAGACACCGAGACCGACGCCGCTACCCAAGACGACTCACGGAGTTGACGACCCCTCTCTCTTGCCAGAGCAACCAGGCAAGCCCCCCCTTGATCACCAGATATCGCCTATTCTCCTCTATACTGCTTGCATTAGAGTAGTGTAGCATGTTACTGTTTGATTACTCCTATTTTTTTGCATAGCCTGTCATTGTTGCTACAATCATTGATACCTTACCCGCAGTCCTGAATGCTTAGTATAGGATGCTAGTTTATCATCATTGGCCCTACATTCTTGTCAGTCTGCCTTGCTATACTATTGGGCCGTGATCACTCGGGAGGTGATCACGGGTATATACTATACATACATACATACATACATACTGTACAGATGGTGACTAAAGTCGGGTCAGCTCAATGAGTACCCGCAAGTGATTCTGATGAGGGGGCTGAAAGGACAGGTGGCTCCATCCCGGTAGAGGTGGGCCTGGGTTCCCGACGGCCCCGATCGCTTACTTTGTGGCGGAGCGATTGGCAGGTTGAGACCACCTAGGAGACAGTGGGCTTGGCCTGCTCGGCGCTCATGGATACTTAACACGCTTAACGAGATCTGGGTATTTTGATCTGAGTCCGCCATTTGGTCTATACGCACTAACCATCTATGCGGGAGTAGTTATGGGTATCCCGCGTCGTGGTATCACCAAGCCTTCGTGACATCGGCCGATCGAGTGGCACGCCACCGGTTGGGCTGCTAACGCAACTTCCTTTGTAATGGAGGTTGCTAGGTCTACTCACCGGCCGCGTACGCAACGTGCAGGTGTGCAATGGGCAATGGGCCCAGACCCCTGCGCGCGTAGGATTTAGACCGGTGTGCTGACCTCTCTGTTGTGCCTAGGTGGGGCTGCGACGTGTTGATCTTCCGAGGCCGGGCACGACCCAGGAAAGTGTGTCCGGCTAAATGGGATCGAGCGTGTTGGGTTATGTGGTGCACCCCTGCAGGGAAGTTAATCTATTCGAATAGCTGTGTCCCTCGGTAAAAGGACGACCCGGAGTTGTACCTTGACCTTATGACAACTAGAACCGGATACTTAATAAAACACACCCTTCCAAGTTCCACAGACAACCCGGTGATCGCTTTTCCACAGGGCGACGAGGGGAGGATCGCCGGGTAGGATTATGCTATGCGATGCTACTGGAGATGCTACTTGGAGATGCTAGTTGGAGATGCTACTTGGAGATGCTACTGGAGATGCTAGTTGGAGATGCTACTTGGAGATGCTACTTGGAGGACTTCAATCTACTCTCTTCTATATGCTGCAAGACGGAGGCTGCCAGAAGCGTAGTCTTCGATAGGACTAGCTATCCCCCTCTTATTCTGGCATTCTCGTAGTTCAGTCCACCGATATGGCCTCCTTACACATATACCCATGCATATGTAGTGTAGTTCCTTGCTTGCAGTACTTTGGATGAGTACTCACGGTTGCTTTCTCCTCCTTTTTCCCCTTTCCTTTCTTACGGTTGTCGCAACCAGATGTCGGAGTCCAGAGCGACGCCACCGCCGACAACGACCCCTACTACAATCGGAGGTGCCTACTACTACGCAGCCCCACCGACGACGACCGTAAGTAGTTAGGAGGATCCTGTGGGGAGGCTGCGCCTCTTCGATCTGTAGATCCTGTTTGTGCTAGCCTTCTTAAGGCAAACTTGTTTAACTTATGTCTGTACTCAGATATTGTTGCTTCCGCTGACTCGTCTATGATCGAGCACTTGTATTCGAGCCCTCGAGGCCCCTGGCTTGTATTATGATGCTTGTATGACTTATTTATGTTTTAGAGTTGTGTTGTGATATCTTCCCGTGAGTCCCTGATCTTGATCGTACACGTTTGTGTGCATGATTAGTGTATGATTGAATCGGGGGCGTCACAAGTTGGTATCAGAGCCGACTGCCTGTAGGAATCCCCCTTACACACTCATTGGCCGAAGTCGAGTCTAGACATTGCAAAACTTTTACTAACATGGCTGTGCAGCCCATGGGCCCACGTCGCCATTGGGTGGTACTAGGATCTTTTACTCCTCGACCTTTACTCTGGGATTCTGAACTTTCTTCTATTCGGGTTAAACAATTTTTACAAAAATCTAACTTTAGGTTCTCGAAAATACTTTCTCCCGGAGAGGCCCTTCAGTCCTGATGATCACCGACTGCACCAGAAGATTTCGAAGATACTCTCTGATTTTCCCTCGAGACCTTGTGCCCGTTGTCTTTGCAATTCCCTACCACCGAAATATCCCTATGGATAAATACTTACACCTGTCGTGCTTACTTTTATTCTCGATCGATCTTGTTATTACAAGATACCCGAGAATATTTTGTGCCTACTGCCTTGCGCTTCTTTGCCACTGAATACCCCTAAGAATAATTTCTCGCACCTTTCGAGTATCCGCCATCCCAGCTTGTTCGTGTTTCACAAAAGTCTTTGAAATACTATTCAATCCTCCGAAAATCCTTAGCAGCTTTATTGCTCTGCAAATACTTGTCTACTAGCATTATGGATGCTTCCCATATATCTGGCAATATTCACAAGTATCTTTTGACACTGTCATTTTGATCCTATTGATTCAACATGTGTGCGAATGCACACAATCATCTATCAACCCTTCTAAATTATCTTTCCGACTCAGACATCATTTTTGAACATGAGCTGGTTCTCGACCAAACTATTTATCGCCAATTGTGCCTCTGGTTTATCCAACTTATCCATCCTTGGTCAGAGCGACTGCTTTTGATCCTTTGTTTTGGAAATCAAAATTCCTTTGTTATCTAAGCATCGAATTATTCCGATGTTCTATAATATGATGCCCGTGCATTCTTTCTGGAATACCGATACTCACCTCAACTCCGTTGTGGATCGCCCGATCCATTGTTGGATTGCTATCCAACAGTGTCCTTCATATTCAATCACCTTGTGAGTTCTTCCCCTGATACATAGTGCCTTTGGTAAATTGTCTCATCTGCTTGGCCAACTATGCTCTGCTTTCGACCTGGTGGTATTTACTATTGAAGCTTGTGGTATATGTTTTCACGATACCCTGACGGGTTGAACCTATGCCTTCCTTTATATATGTGAACTCGGAAGTTTTCACGAGTCATACTCATCTGGTATTTCACCAGGTAAAACTTTCAACACTAATGCCTTTATCAAAGCGAGAAGTGAATGGAAGGTTATGCATTGAAGAAGTGGGAGTCGACCTTGAACTTTGTGTTCATGCCCATGGACATGATGTAGATCCTATCATGGAAACTTCTTGTAATAATAAATATTTCCTTGATAAATATCATCTGGTAGCTGTGAATTGATCCTTTGCAACCGTGGTTCCGACCATGTTTGTTCTCCTTTGATTTTATTTCTCGGACAAGTTAAATTACTTGCCTTCTGCAGATCAGTACACCTTCCCAACCTGTATTATGTTCTACCTTCGAGTATTACCCCCTGGTATCTCGAGAATATCCACCCATTGCACTTCATCTATGGAATTCTGACGAAGTAGTACCTTTTCCCATCATAGTCACTCCACGGGTTCTGGGTTGTCGTCAACGGAGAACACCAATTGGTGAATCGAATCAATACTAAGATTCATTACTCTCAGTACTTTGTTGTTGAGAAGTTTAATACTCCATCACGTAACTCCTAGCCTGATCGGCTATATCATTATCATGCTAAACCTTAACTGTGCTACCTGGTCCTTAATCACGGAGCACAACTTTCGATGATGAGCTAAGCTTACGTCGATCTTCCTCGTCCTATCAATTCTCCTTGAACAGCAAACTTGATTCGAAGTTTGTGTCATACCCTTGGTTCCAATAACCTTTCGCTTCACCATTCATTTGACTTGATGTCATCGCTGATCGATTACATCTTGAAATCTCTCAACAAAGTGTGTCATGATCATCATCAACCTTATGAGCTCTTCCAGGATATCAATTGAGTTCATGATGAGGAATACTATCCTTGCCTTCGATGGTTTGTGTTATCATCGACAACATTATTGCCTTCCCTCCAACACATACTTGTTCATGCTATGGAGCTCCTTGCTATCCAGCTTATGTCCTACCATGGAGCACTATCGTATTTTATGTCAAGAATGTTGCGAGAAATTCACCACCCCTAAGAATTCTTGATACAAGTGATACTTATTACCATCACCATTCTTCTTGGTCCTCGTGTTGTTTCTAACCGGAATACCGACAAATGGTCTGTGATGTGTAAATTCTAAACTTCTAGCAACCCTATTGCTTTGAAGTTATTGGTCTATAGTTTCATTTTACGTCTATGGCTTATTGAATCATCATTCAAACATTGATCGTGCTACCTAGCCCATATTTGGGGTGCACCTTTCAACTGTTGTTTACTTGGGTATGTTTTCCTCGAGCATATCTCATTATATCATTTGATCTGACAAATGTTATCTCCTTGTTCACATAATTGTGGAAATCCATCCTTTGAAATTCTCAATGAATTGTTGCTGAGTCAATCAGCCACCTCCTCACCTCTCCTTGATTTAATGATGAACTCTTATTTTGGAACTCGCTTCCATAGTTCAATTCCCGAGAATCTTACAATGTCATCTCGGCAACTTGTGGTGCACCTTCCTTCTCAGACATCATGAGTCTGAGGTATCATGACACCAACCAGATCTGAAACTCGGTCAGATATGATGGTTCGGATATTTTCCAAGAGTCATAACATTGGTCCTTATATGAACCGATAAGGTGATGTCATGCCTAGCACACCTGTCCGGAGGCCCTATTGTTATATATTCCTTTTCAGCAAGGTTATCCATTCTTCCATGAGGAAATGGTAAGATTTATTCTATAAGTTGTTTCCGATGGATCCTTTGTATCCAAAGTCTGACATTTGCTTGAAGACCATGTCAATGCTATCTCGAAGCATGTCTGTGGTACTCCGATTTTCAACAAGAACATTTGAAGCCCAATGCTAAGATGTTTCTTGCTCAATTATCCAAACGCCATTGTATGGGTAATGTCTTGAAATTTCTCTCCCCTTACCTAAAGGGTTTTCTAAATTATATCCTGACATGATATCATGCTCTCCTTGTCCTTGGGAAGGATATATCCCTGAAATGTGTGTTTAAACACATTTTCTTTTCCATTTTCTGTTTAATCTCATGATCACCTTTTCCTTCCCGTTGTTTCGTTTAACCTTACTGGTGATCTATATGATCTAAGCAGTAATATTCTCCTACTTATGTAAACACCTCTATGTACAATTCTGTCAGAAAGACCCTATTACTTTTGTTGATGACATCCCGGTAACCGCTGATGGACGAGAACTTTGTCTATTGGTCCGCCACGTTCAACGAGCAAGAAAATGGTTCTCTTCGTCCCTCGCCCTTGGTACCGACATTGTTGCCAACATAACTGACAGGCTATGCTTTGACATGTATTTCTTATGCGATCGTGCAAGACGTCAACGCCCTTCCTTCTTTTACCCCACATGGTGGGCCCATAACCCACAGTTCCACAGATCGAAACTGACTCTTCCAGCCCTTCGTTGTCAAAGTTATTCCTCACGCTTGACTTTGTATGTAATTCACGGGCCACTTGCCTGTTGATCTATTCAGGTATCAGACGCAATACTTATTCCCGATTGCTTTGAGCCCTTTCACGCCTGTTTGCATCAAACAAATGCTGCTACGTCAAACATCCCATGAAACCTCATTACTTTGCTCTCGATATTTTCTTAAATTTCAATTCGAGAGTTACTTTCTGCCACCTTCCCCGATGATATCGACCGATAGTCAACCTTGTAGAGGTTCGTTCTCCCAAAATACCCCCTTATTCTTTCGTAAGTATGATGGAACCCCTGAAGAAAGGATACCGACTTTATCTTGATGACTTGAAGCAGAGAAATGAAGACATCAATGTATTGGACCGGCCTCTTCGAGAAGAGCAAGCCAGCATGAGAAGACCCGCTAGATTCGTTACCAAACCTTCCCCCCTTTCACTACCTCTTAAATCTCGGGACGAGATTTCTTGTAGTGGAGGAGAATTGTGATGCCCGGATAATCATGCTACAGTAATCTCACGTTAATGGTGCCACGTCACCTTTGTCACTGTAATTAATCTCGGGTTAATTCAAAACCGTTTCAAATTTAAATCCTAAATAAGTCAAACGACAAAAGTTTTCAAATATTAAAACAAAAATGTTCGGGCTATGTCAATTATTGCATCGGTAATTATGGTGAAGTAAACACATTTTTAGAAAATGCCTAAGTAATTTAAAATGATTTAAAACAGAAAAGAAAATAAATAAAAGAAAGAAAATAGAAAAGAGAAAACAAACAAAAAAAGAGAAGAAAAGGAAAAGGCCCCCTGTGGCCACCGACCCAACAAAGCCGCCCATTCGCCACCGCCCAACTCCGCAAAGGCCTAGCCGGCCACTCCCCCTCCATATGCCCCAACCCCGAAACCCTAACCACCCCGTCGCCCCACTCGCTCCCCCCACTCCCCTCGTTTGGATCCGGATCGGGAGGAGATCCCGATCCCCTCGCCTCTCTCCCGACGCAGCTGCGCCCGTCGCCCGTCGATCACAGGCCGGCGCCCGAGCTCTCCTCGCCGGATCGCCGCCTCCCACGGGACTGCCCCCACGACGTCGTCCCCATCGTTCCCCCCCGACCTTCCCCGAGCTCGCTGCCTTAGACCCTGCCACCCCCCGGTGAGGCCACGACCACGGTTCCCCTCTCCTCCTCCCCCCCCGCTTCGCCGGTGCCGCTTCGTCGCGCCCGGCTCATGGCCCACTCTCCGCGCCTCGGTTTCCCCTCGCCATGTTTTTTCCCGCCACGCCCGTGCGTGCTCGCCGCGCCCTAGCCGTCTGAAGACGAGCCTGCGTTTCGCCACCGTCGCCGTTAGTCAACGCGCCGGCCCCATGGCGCCCTATTCCCCGCTCCGCCTTGCGTCGTCGCCGCCCCTCCATCAGAAACTGCCGCCGCTGGCGCCGCCGCCAAAGACGGCTCGGTGGCTCCTCTGTCGTCCGTTGGCGCTGCCGCCATGCGGCATCGCCACCATCGCCACGCCGGATCCGCCCTAGTCCGCCCGCGCCGCAGCTACCCTCCCGGCGTGCGCTTTAGCCTCGCTATGCAGCACTTGATGGCCTTGCCCTTCGCCCTATCGGGCGCTCAAATTGCGCCCGTATCTGCCGCCCGAACCCACTATGGCCATGGGCCTATGACAGGAGGGCCCCAGCCCCAGAACGTTAAAAAAAGAGTAAATAAAAATAATAAATAAATAAATAAATAATGAAAAAATTAATTAATTAATTAATTAACTAATTAATTAACTCTGATTAAATTAACTAGTTAAGGTTAATTAACCTAATGTTTAATTAACCTAATTAACTACTGTTAATTAGCTCGATTAATTAATATGACAAAGGGGCCCACCCCCAATTAATTTTGATTAGATTAATTAAAGCCGGTTAATTAACATGTGTCACCGACGGTGGGACCCATCGGTTAGGTTGACCAGCTAACCTCGCTGATCGCCGACGTCGGCATGACATCATCCTGATGTCATTAATCTATTTTTCGAATTAATTAATTAATTAATTAAATTCCAGAAATTAATAAAATCTTTAGAAAATCATATCTTTTAATCCGTAACTCGGATGGAAAAACTTTGTACATGAAAGTTGCTCAGAACGACGAGACGATTCTGGATACGCAACCCGTTCGTCTGCCACACCCCCCTAACCTATCGAACTCGCAACTTTCCCCCTCCGGTCCGTCTGTCCGAAAACGCGAAACTCCGGGGATACTTTCCCGGATGTTTCCCCCTTCACCAGTATCACCTCATACCGCGTTAGGGCACCTCTAGCACCGATACTTGTCATGTCATGCATCGCTATGCACCTGCTTGCTTAAATATTTATTGTTTCTTCCCCCTCTTCTCTCGCTAGACACCGAGACCGACGCCGCTGCTACCCAGTACGACTACGGAGTTGACGACCCCTCTCTCTTGCCAGAGCAACCAGGCAAGCCTCCCCTTGATCACCAGATATCACCTATTCTCCTCTATACTGCTTGCATTAGAGTAGTGTAGCATGTTACTGTTTGATTACTCATATTCATTGCATAGCATCATCCTGTTGCTACAATCATTGATACCTTACCCGCAGTCCTAAATGCTTAGTATAGGATGCTAGTTTATCATCATTGGCCCTACATTCTTGTCAGTCTGCCTTGCTATACTATTGGGCCGTGATAACTCGGGAGGTGATCACGGTATATACTATACATACATACATACATACTGCAGATGGTGACTAAAGTCGGGTCACCGATGAGTACCCGCAAGTGATTACGATGAGGGGGCCGAAAGGACGGTGGCTCCATCCCGTAGAGGTGGGCCTGGCTTCCCGACGGCCCCCGACTATTACTTTGTGGCGGAGCGACAGGGGAGGTTGAGACCACCTAGGAGACAGGTGGGCCTGGCCCTGTCCGGCGTTCGTGGATACTTAACACGCTTAACAAGATCTGGGTATTTGATCTGAGTCTGGCCATTTGGTCTATACGCACTAACCATCTACGCGGGAGTAGTTATGGGTATCCCGCGTCGTGGTATCATCCGGCCTTCGTGACGTCGGCCGATCGAGTGGCGCTACCGGGTTGGACTGCGTTAACGCAACTTCCTTTGTAATGGAGGTTGCTAGGTGCGCTCACCGGCACACGTCGCAACATGCAGTGTGCAATGGGCGATGGGCCCGGACCCTACTGCAGCGTGGGATTTAGACCGGCGTCTTGACCTCTCTATTGTGCCTAGGTGGGGCTGCGGCGTGTTGATCTTCGAGGCCGGGCATGACCTAGGAAAGTGTGTCCGGCCAAATGGGATCGGCGTGTTGGGTTATGTGGTGCACCCTGCAGGAAGTTAATCTATTGAATAGCCGTGTCCCTCGGTAAAGGGCGACCCAGAGTTGTACCTTGACCTTATGACAACTAGAACCGGATACTTAATAAAACACACCCTTCCAAGTTCCACCGACAACCCGGTGATCGCTTTTCCACAGGGCGATGAGGGGAGGATCGCCGGGTAGGATTATGCTATGCGATGCTACTGCAGATGCTACTTGGAGATGCTAGTTGGAGATGCTACTTGGAGATGCTACTAGAGATGCTAGTTGGAGATGCTACTTGGAGATGCTACTTGGAGGACTTCAATCTACTCTCTTCTACATGCTGCAAGACGGAGGCTGCCAGAAGCGTAGTCTTCGATAGGACTAGCTATCCCCTCTTATTACGGCATTCTCAGTAGTTCACCCATCGATATGGCCTCCTTACACATATACCCATGCATATGTAGTGTAGTTCCTTGCTTGCAGTACTTTGGATGAGTACTCACGGTTGCTTTCTCCCCCTTTTCCCCCTTTCTGTCTTACGTTGTCGCAACCAGATCTTTGGAATCCAGAGCAGACGCCACCGTCGGCGGCGACCCCTACTACTGGAGGTGCCTACTACTACGTGCAGCCAGCGACGGCGACCTGTGAGTAGTTAGGAGGATCCCGTGCGGGAGGCCTGCGCCTCTTCGATCTGTATCCCTGTTTGTGCTAGCCTTCTTAAGGCAAACTTGTTTAACCTATGTCTGTACTCAGATATTGTTGCTTCCGCTGACTCGTCTATGATCGAGCACTTGTATTCGAGCCCTCGAGGCCCCTGGCTTGTATTATGATGCTTGTATGACTTATTTATGTTTTAGAGTTGTGTTGTGATATCTTCCCGTGAGTCCCTGATCTTGATCGTACACGTTTGCGTGCATGATTAGTGTATGATTGAATTGGGGGCGTCACATCAACACAACTATCACCGTAAGCTATCCTAAAGGTCTTACTTGGCACTTTATTGAAACAAAAGCTATAAAACATGATTACTATAGTATCATAATCATGTGAACACACAAAAATAGTAAATGTAAATATTGCGTTATCTCCTAACAAGCGCTTTCTTTAATGCCTTTTAGCTAGGAATGATGATGACAATGATGCTCACATAAAAGATAAGAACTAAAACATAAAGAGAGCATCATGAAGAATATGACTAGCACATTTAAGTCTAACCCACTTCCTATGCATAGGGATTTTGTGAGCAAACAATTTATGGGAACAAGAATCAACTAGCATAGGAAAGCAAAACAAGCATAACTTCAAAATTTTAAGCACATAGAGAGGAAACTTGATATTATTGCAATTCCTACAAGCATATATTCCTCCCTCATAATAATTTTCAGTAGCATCATGAATGAATTCAACAATATAACCATCACATAAAGCATTATTTTCATGATCTACAAGCATAGAAAATTTACTACTCTCCACATAAGCAAATTTCTTCTCATGAATAGTAGTGGGAGCAAACTCAACAAAAAATTATCATGTGAGGCATAATCCAATAGAAAACTAAATTAATGATGACAAGTTTCATGGTTATTGTTATTCTTAATAGCACACAAGTCATCACAATAACCATCATAGATAGCAACCTTGTTCTCATAATCAATTGGAACCTCTTCCGAAAAAGTGGATTCATCACTAAATAAAGTCACGACCTCTCCAAATCCACTTTCATAATTATCACAATAATATTCAACATCCTCCAAAATAGTGGGATCATTACTTCCTAAAGTTGACACTCTTCCAAACCCACTTTCATCAATATAATCATAAATAGGAGGCATGCTTTCATCATAATAAATATTCTCACCAAAACTTGGGGGACAAAAAATATCATCTCCATCAAACATAGCATCCCCAAGCTTGTGGCTTTGAATATCATTAGCATCATGGGTATTCAAAGAATTCATACTAAAAACATTGCAATCACTTATCATTCACATATTTTATGCCAAGCATTCTATGTAATTCTAGTTCTAGTACTTGAGCACAATTTTCCTTCCCATCATTTTCACGAAAGACATTAAAAAGATGAAGCATATGAGGCAACCTTAATTCCATTTTTCTTGTAGTTTTATTTTATAAGCTAAACTAGTGATAAAACAAGAAACTAAAAGATTCGATTGCAAGATCTAAAGATATACCTTCAAGAACTCACCTCCCCGGCAACAGCGCCAGAAAAGAGCTTGATGTCTACCACGCAACCTTCTTCTTGTAGACATTGTTGGGCCTCCAAGTTCAGAGGTTTGTAGGACAGTAGCAAATTTCCCTTGAGTGGATGACCTAAGGTTTATTAATCCGTGGGAGGCGTAGGATGAAGATGGTCTCTCTCAAACAACCCTGCAACCAAATAACAAAGAGTCTCTTGTGTCCCCAACACACCCAATACAATGGTAAATTGTATAGGTGCACTAGTTCGGTGAAGAGATGGTGATACAAGTGCAATATGGATGGTAGATATGAGTACTTGTAATCTGAAAATATAAAACAGCAAGGTAACAAGTGGTAAAACATAAGCGTAAACGATATTGCAATGCGTTTAAACAAGGCCTAGGGTTCATACTTTCACTACTGCAAGTTTTCTCAACAATAATAACATAACTGGATCATATAACTATCCCTCAGCATGCAACAAAGAGTCACTCCAAAGTCACTAATAGCGGAGAACAAATGAAGAGATTATTGTAGGGTACGAAACCACCTCAAAGTTATCCTTTCTGATCGATCTATTCAAGAGTCCGTAGTAAAATAACATGAAGCTCTTTTTCTGTTCGATCTATCATAGAGTTCATAGTAGAATAACACCTTAAGACAAAAATGAACCAAAACCCTAATGTCACCTAGATACAACAATGTCACCTCAAGTATCCGTGGTATGATTATACGATATGCATCACACAATCTCAGATTCATCTATTCAACCAACACAAAGTACTTCAAAGAGTGCCCCAAAGTTTCTACCGCAGAGTCAAGACGAAAACGTGTGCCAACCCATATGAATAGATTCCCAAGGTCACGGAACCCGCAAGTTAGATCACCAAAACATACATCAAGTGAATCAATAGAATACCCCATTGTCACCACGGGTATCCCCCGCAAGACATACATCAAGTGTTCCCAAATCCTTAAAGACTCAATCCGATAAGATAACTTCAAAGGGAAAACTCAATGCATTACAAGAGAGTAGAGGGGGAGAAACATCATAAGATCCAACTATAATAGCAAGAACACGAGAGAGAGAGAGAGAGAGAGATCAAACACATAGCTACTGGTACATACCCTCAGCCCCGAGGGTGAACTACTCCCTCCCCGTCATAGAGAGCGCCAGGATGATGAAGATCGCCACCGGTGAGGGATCCCCCCTCTGGCAGGGTGTCGGAACAGGGTCCCGATTGGTTTTTCGTGGCTACATAGGCATGCGGCGGTGGAACTCCCGATCTAGGTTTCTTTCTGGGGGTTTCTGTATTTATAGGAATTTTTGGCGTAGGTGTCAAGTCTGGGGGGGGTGGTCTCCGAGTCGTCCATGAGATAGGGGCACACACCCAGGGGGCTAGGGCGCCCCCCCACCATAATGGATGGTTTGGGACTCTTCTGGCCCAACTCTTTTACTCCAGGGGCTTCTTTTGGTCCATAAAAAATCATCAAAAATTGGCACGTCAATTGGACTCCATTTGGTATTCTTTTTTGTAAACTCAAAACCAAGGGAAAAACATAAACTGGCACTTGGCTCTAGGTTAATAGGTTAGTCCCAAAAATCATATAAAATAGCATATAAATGCATATAAAACATCCTAGATGGATAATATAATAGCATGGAACAATCAAAAATTATAGATACGTTGGAGACGTATGAGTTATCCCCACGGAACTCATTTACGAGTTGCCCCGAGTGCTTGACCATGATGAAGTAGAACATGATCAGCACTGGCGGGATAACACTATGCTACTCAAGGAGAACCGTCTCTGGGATGCTACGCGTGCTGCATGCTATCAGCAAGCCTTGCGTCACTATCATAGCCGCAGGGTTCATGCCCGGTGTTTTGAGGAAGGCGACCTTGTCCTTAGGCACGTTCAGTCAGTGTTGGGGATATAACTATTAGTATAACCCGCCCAGGAGGGCCCGGGTTATACCTATGACGATTCACCATATGAAGCCCACAATGATACTTGAAGATGGAAGTTCAGTTAAGGGCCCAAGGCCCGAAGGCGGCTTAAGGTCCGTAGAGATAAACCGCCATATTTGTATGATTTGTATTGTAAGGCAAGAATAGATAGTCACCGAGCCGAACACTGTTTATGAGTCGGCTGGGACTCTGTGAGCTGCTGGGCGTCGACCTCTATATATAAAGGGACGACCCGGCGGCGGTTCAGGACAAGTAAGATCAGATCAAAAGCTAGGTCAAGCGGATTCGCTCCCTGGTAATCGAGACATAAGCAATACCACCTCAAACTAGATTAGGCCTTTACCTTCACTGCAAGGGGCCGAACCAGTATAAACTCCCGTGTCCTTTGTCCCGTTTTAACCCCTTTAAGCTTCCTAGTTGCGATGGCTCCACGACTAAGTCCTTTTGCTAGGACATCCGCCGTGACCTTTCCATCCAGGATCGTATTCTCATCCAAACCTTGGCCCGTTTAGCGACTTATCGACAAGACCTGCACTGCTACCATAGCCGCAGGGTTAAGTCCAGAACTTTTCAGGAAGGTGATTTGGTGCTCCGGCTCATCCAGGATCAAACTGACATGCACAAGTTATCCCCACCTTGGGAAGGGCCTTTTGTGGTCAGCGAGAATTTGAACAATGGGTCATACTACCTTATCGATGTTCGAGAGCACAAAGACTCACGTAAGTTGGAGGAAGAGACCCGCCGGCCTTGGAATATCGCTCATCATCGGCCTTACTACATTTGAGCTGCCGGCTCTTACGATGTACATATTTTTGACGATGTATATATTATGATAAATAATAAAGCAGGACCTCTATCCGTTTCATCCTCAACGATCATGTGTCTTCATCATCATAATTCCAAAGACCAATTAGGGGCTGATCGTATTCGAATCTAGCTTAACTCCTTTGGCACACCTTCTTGATCGTATTCGAATCATAGCTGTTCAAACCTCTTGATCATCTAGGGGCTGGATCATATTCGAATCATAGCTTAACCCCTTTTGGTCCGACCCTGATCGTATTCGAATCAGAGTCGTTAAATATTTAGACCACTGGGTGCTGATTGTATTCGAATCTAGCTTAACTCCTTTGGCACAGCTTCTTGATCGTATTCGAATCATATTTGCTCAAAACAACTTGATCATTTGGGGGCTGGATCATATTCGAATCATCGCTTAACCCCTTTTGGTCCGACTCTGATCGTATTCGAATCAGAGTCGGTAAAAAAGTTTCAAGGTCACTTGGGGGCTTCCTGTTCAAACATAGGTGTCATTCACCAAAGAGAACATAGCTGTCGGTACACACTTTATCGGCGCAATGCCAAAAGCCACTTGGGGGCTTCCTGTTCAAATATAGGTGTCATTCACCAAAGAGAACATAGCCGTTAACCCTTTTGGTCCGGCCTATTGATCATATTCGAATCAAAAGCCTCATCTTTTCTCTCTTTTTGATTTCATATTTTTGAAACAGTCTTTCGGGTTTCTCTTGATACTTTTTTACATCTGAAGCATATATCTGGTTTCGATTAACCCGGCTTGAATTTGGATAATAAATCGCCAGCATATGACAATCATAAACATTTGGAAGTTCTGGCTTCCAAAAGATTGGGTTATCACCCTTCCTGCGCAGGTCACATAAACCGGCAGTGCAAATTCAATATCACAGGTATGATATTGTTATTATAGTTCTGATTCATACCAGGCGCATATATGACTCCTTTTTACACATCATTAGTTATATGTGAGATATTATGACCCGCCCTGCGGTAAACTGCCAAGGGTTCTTGTGATCTATTTCTGTGTGCAGGATAGTTCAAGGATTTTCTTATGCACAAGTCAAACAGATAATCAGTGTAACAAGGGTAAATATAAGAGGGCGGCTTAACAGTGTTGAGCACCAAAACATGCACGATGGGACGACAGAGCAAAGTCATGGCTACCCTATTACCTGACTCCCCGAGTCTAAATGATCAATTGTTTTTCAAAGTCACAGATATGAACCACCCAGCGGATCAATCTTCCTGCCTCTGCAGGCCCAAGGCTTTTAGATAAACCCTCTCCATTTCTTTGCCCTGTTCCATGTCCTGGAAGGTTGATGATGACCAGTCAATACCATTCAAAGCTTGAAATTCAGCTTCATCATCAATTAGCCTGGACGGGTCAACTTCAGGGGCAAAGGTGTGCTTACGGATTGGGGGGATCAGGCTTGTCACTTTGTAAGTTGGTGTTAGCTGCCTCTAATTTCCCACGCCATAAGCCGGATGATACTTGGTGAGATCTGTCTCATTGGCAACCAGGTTGGCCACAGGACATATCTCCTTCACGCAAGCAGCAAAGTCCATCTGTTCAAACGGAGTGCCATACTCCTTGAGGCTGGGGTACCCAATGGCGATGTCGGCCCGGTCTAATTCTGGTAGCCATGCTTTGGCCCGGCTTAAATCACTCACGGCTCCAACTCTTGCAGATGAATGCTTTATTTCATTAAACTGCTGGGGCAGCACAGAAAGCTTCCTTAGCACATCAACCAGGAGTGTGGGGGCTTCATTGGATAGAGCAATTGTGGCCAATGCACGCTGAGCACCAGTGTAAAGCTGCTCTACCAATGTATAAACCGGCTTCAGCTTCACAAGCATGTCTTGGTTGAGGTTGGTGCTCCTAGGGCCTTCATAGTAATAACAAATGAGTTAAAGATAGTTCATATGATCAAGAGAGAGATTCAACACTTGATACTCGTAAGATGACTTACTAAAGATAGCCTAGACCATCTGAGACGCATGGCGTTTTAAGACGGACAATTCAGTGGTCACCTCTTCAAGAGCCACATCTGCTTTTTCAGCTCGATTGGTCAAGGCAATCTTTTCTTCAACCTAGGTATTTTTCTCAATTTCAAAGTCGGCCTTCAGTTTTTCTTGTTCAGATACGCTGAATTCAAATTTTGAGTTTGCCCTCTGGGTCTCAGTGTCCTGCAGCTGCAAGCGATTCTTCAATTCAGACAGCTCTGATTGAAGTTGAGCAGTGGTGGTCTGTTCATCAACCGGATCAACATCATAATTCAAAAGTTAGTTCAACATATCAAGTCCCAAGCCTTTTTGCAGGCAATAACACTTGGCACTTGGGGGCTAATGTCTATCGAAAGTTCTATTTAAGTGGTGGCTTATGAGAATAAGTCCCAAGCACTTTGCAAGCAAGAGTACTTGGCACTTGGGGACCAATGCATATTGTTGTTGAAAACTAAACAAGTATCATCTTTCATACAGGAATATAAAGGACCGGCTCATTCATGTTGATTAAACCGGCCCTTGGGTACTACGGATTAAGCCGAATGATCGAAGGGTTCTACTAAAGGATATGACTTATGTTCATGGTTCATCTAAGTCTACAACATATTTATCTTACACAGTAGACTTGGGGGCTGGCATAGTAAGCATAACTCAGTAAAGGAAGAATTCGTACCTCAAATTTCTGGTGCATTTGGGTCACCATGTCTACTTCAAGATTGCGGCTGCTGTGCACTTGGCTAAGACAACCCAAAAAAACCTCGCTAATGCTCAAGTGGGAGTAATCAGCCATATCAAATATGACTTTACGTCGTTTAATATGCTCCTCCTTGGTAGAATGCTTGGCTAGCACAGCGGGCCTTCCTGGATCTCTAAAGCCGGTGGCAGTGATTGTCACGTCTTCATCAAGAACATTATCCATCTTCGGTGGACTAGAGACTTCAGAATTTAAAGACTCATCAATGACTCGCTCCATATGGGGGTCAGAAGTTGCTGGCCGGTTATCAAGAGCCGGTTCAAATGATTAGGGGATAGAGATCTCAGGTGCTGGAGTCTGCAGCTCCGGTTCATTGACCTTTGGATCTTCAACTGGCTTGTTCTTCTTAGCCCTCTTGCTGGGTTTTGCTTTCTGTTGCATGAGTCGAAAAGGTCAATACAAAGTATAAAAGGATTGTAATGAGTAAAGGATAAGTAAATCGTCATTACCCTGGAGCGGTCTTGGAAGCCGGCATATTGGACTGGATTGAGTCGCCGGAAGAATGTGAAGTTTCCTAATAATTTGAATCAAAAGAGTTGAGCGGTTGACGAGTGAGACCCGCCAAAGGATAAAAAGAGTTTAAATCAGAGGTGACCTCATTTCGGCGCTTCCTCGGCGTATTCGGTAAGCCGGAGGAGAGTTTCGCATCCTTGCTAGTCCAGGTCTGCCTCTGGCTCTCATGAATCTGTTGCTTCAAAATAAAGTGAGGATCCAGATGAGCTAAGGGGTGTGAAAATATTACTCTCTGGGTTACTCTTCGGATTTGTTTGTCCTGGCAAAGGCTCGGAGTCGGAGGAAATAATAGTTACCTCTTCTTCCACTCCCTGACTCGTTCTCGTATCATCCTGATGATAGTCCGTGTCAATAAGATGGTTAAAAAAAGAGCCAAGAGAGTCAAGGGCTACCTCCGACTTAGAGGAGTCCTCCAGTTGAAGCAATTCAGAAGCGCTGGGCTTTTTTCCTCTTTTCTTGGTGGCGGCTCTCCTGGCGGCTTTCTTGGCCTTCCCGGCTCTCTTTGCAGCCTCGTGGTCATATGCTTTCTTCCAAAATTCATCATCAGCCTGTGAAAATCAGCAAAGATTTGAGTTAAGACAAAACATCAAAGATAAAGGTAAATTAACTAAGTTTGGCGGCTTACCCATGGAGCCGGGTTAGCTTTACAGAAAGGGCTTAGGCCCACCTTGCCACAGTCTGCTAGGCTTTCATTCAGAAGCGACTTCGTCATATCATTGATAAGGTCTTTAGGTAACTCATCGGGGTTGTGGCATAGAGGATCATTTGTGTCACCTATGTAGGTGCACATTAGCCCGGAGCGGCGGCTCAACAGGATGATCCGCCATGCAACCCAACACCGCACCAAGTCCATGACATTTAAGCCGTTCCCCAAAAGAGCCTTGACTTTAGCAATGGTAGGGGCGAGCTTCTGGCGATTAGCAGCTAGCAACTTGACTGGGAGAGGATGATTGGACTCGAGGCATAGGGTGCGAAAGCCGGGCAGAGGGTTCTTGTCGGTGTCAAAACCGGCGGATCTCGGGTAGGGGGTCCCGAACTGTGCGTCTAGGCGGATGGTAACAGGAGACGAGGGACACGATGTTTTACCTGTGTTCGGGCCCTCTCGATGGAGGTAAAACCCTCGTCCTGCTTGATTAATATTGATGATATGGGTAGTACAAGAGTGGATCTACCACGAGATCAAGGAGGCTAAACCCTAAAGCTAGCCTATGGTATGATTGTCGTAATGTATGTTGTGTCCCTCGGACTAAAGCCCTCCGGTTTATATAGACACGGAGGAGGCTAGGATTACAGTCGGTTACAATGGTAGGAGATCTACATATCCGTATCGCCAAGCTTGCCTTCCACGCCAAGGAAAGTCCCATCCGGACACGGGGCGGAGTCTTCAATCTTGTATCTTAGTAGTCTTGGAGTCCGTGGGACGATGATAGTCCGATTGTCCGGACACCCCTAGTCGAGACTCCTCGGTAGCCCGAACCAGGCTTCAATGGCGACAAGTCCAGTACAGTATATAGTCTTGGCGTTGCAAGGCGGGTTCTCCTTCAAGTTCCATGTACCGCGAGCGGTGTCGGCTTCATCATAAATCTTGTGTTTAGCGGCTTCTCGCCCAATAATGGTCTTTTTCCACGCGTCGCATCGAATGCGAATCAAGCCGAGGTGTCTTTTACGTTTCACCCCTAGTCGTGCGAGTCATCCGCCTACAAAAGAGGCAAAATCCAGATCAAACCACACCATCTTACTCCCTCGAATACTTCATCGGAGCGCCTTTGACCTTAAAATCCATTCCATCATGGACCGTCGACGCGGCTCTTCTTCACGCACTCCCAGCCCACCACCGGGGGATTGGAGGAGGTGCTCTATTCCGCAGAACGAGCTAGTGAAGCTCCAAGCGGGGGGATATCTCCCTCCGGCCTTCATGGTCCCGGTTCGAGCCGGGCTGGTCACTTATCAAGGTGGGAGGCAAGCAAAGACTATCCCAAGCCCCAATAAAGGGGAGCGAGTATGCTTCGTCCCTTATTTAATAAGGGGACTCGGATTCCCGATACATCCGTTCCTCCGCGGGCTCTTGGAGCTCTACGGACTCCAGCTCCACCACCTCACGCCCGCCTCATCACGCATATCGCGGCTCGTAGCTCTTCTGAGCTATTCACGGGCATTGAGCCCCATTTTGCATTGTGGAAGAGGCTGTTACGCCTCGTGCCCGTTCTCATGAGGGGTCCATATATCAAGTGGGCGGCGCGAAATATGGCGCATCGCCGGGACGGATACCCATCCGGTACTCCCAAGAAGCGTCAAGATTGGCCTTGAGTGGTTTACATAGGAGGCGCTCATTGCGGACCCAGTCCGGATTGGCCTCCGGGAGTTTAGTGCTGCTCCTGAAGAACGCCTCAGTGGCGCCCAGGCCCCCGATTGGAGGAAGACAAGGCGTCCATTACTTGATGGGCGAATAAGATTCTTGGCCCATTCGGGTTGACCATGATTGGAGTCATGACGACATGCATCATCTTGAGGTACAACCATTGCAATCTGAGGCCACCCCATGTGGGATTTCAGCGGGGAGGGCGATGCCACCGTCATGGCCGCAAAGGGCGGATTCGACCGAGGATCTGGTAGAGATCCTTTCCAGCTGCAAAGGGCAAAAGGAGGACTTCCTTTGAGCGAACCCTTTGAATGGGTTTTCCACGATCAACCCTAGAGGATGGGTAGCGAACACCTTTAAAGGCTCAACCCATGCTCTCGAAGTTTAAGCTTCTTTACATTATGTCTTGGCGCGGGATCTCGCCGGATGTGGAGGACATGGTAAGTCCGCTCCATGAACCCGAGGATCGAGAAAGATCCTGGATCCGGCCTCGAAGAGATCCGGAAATCGAGGTGGAGCTGATCGTGGGGTATTTCACCAGCTAAGCATGGATAATGCTTTGAGTCGCCATTCTGGCGGACTACCCGGATATATCCGGCTTCCCGGTGATGCGACCGAGGCCCGACACCATTATCTCTTCCTTGCCCATTTCTAACCTTCGCGAGCGATGGTATTTTACAGAAGCGCCTTCTGGCAGGAAGCGAGCCAGCGGTGACCAGAGGTCGATCCGGACCAGCGAGCGGAAAAGGCGCGATCTTGAACGGAGACGTCGCCGCAAAGGTATAGCTTCGTATTTGAATTTTCGTGAGCAATGTTCCTAGGAAGCGTCTGAGTGCTCATGATCTTTATAGGAGAAAAAGCGCTCGCCAGATCTGGGCGCGAAGTTGCTGCTCCAACTTACATCGGCCGAGGCTCAGCGCCCGGCACGGGGGAGGCAAGCGCAAGACGCGGGCGGATCCTTCTCCAACGGAGGACGCCAGTGTCGTCCGCCACCAAGTCTGAGGTGGAGGCGCCATGAACCATAGGCGCCACGGACAAGATTTCGTGAGCGTGCTTCTCCCCGAGGCATTGGGCGCCTTTAGCGCAGGGGCGCATCTCCGTGCCGCTCAAGATGGTTTTACGAGCCACGGGCGAGACGTGAAAGACATACGGGTAAGGGAATTTTAATGGTTATATATACCAAGTAGCCCCGAGACTTAAAGTAGTTATGTTAACTGATTTAAGGATCATGTGAAACGCAGGCTCTTATCGAGAAGAATGCCCAGCTGTCTCGGGAGCTGCAAGAATGCAAGGCCCAACTTGAGGCCGCACTTGCTGCCGCAGGAGGAGACACAGAGACCCCTCTTGGTAACACATTTTTATTAATAAATATAAGCGTTGTGCGGTGTGCGCACAAGTCTAATAGTGACATTGCAGGTGCCGCCGGACAAGATCCGGACAGGCAAGAATTACTGCGCCAGCTAAAGGCCGGCGAGAGGGTGCTGAATAGGGTGCAGCAAGAAAGGAACTAGCTCGAAGATGCCAATGCCAAGCTCGGAGAAGAGCTGAAAGGCGCTCAAGCCGGTCTGTCCAACTCCGTTAAGGAGAACCAGCGGCTTCGTCGCGGCATTTATAGTAAGTGCTTGAGCGGACTCTTTTGAAAAGAAGAGTTCGGCGAGGAAGTAAATTGACATATTATGTCTTGTAGGTATACTCACAGGTCGCCCTGCGGAGGAGATGCCCGTGTCAACGGGTGATCAACTTCCCGAGCTGTTGCAACTGCTCGAACGAGTTCGGCAGGCAATGAGCAGCGTCGTCCAGGCTTTATGGCCAGCCCTCTCCCTACCCGATGGCCTTGGGGAGCTTGCGGAGAAGCTCCAGGGAGTGCGGCATCGCTTCCGTTTGTGGAAGATTTCGGCTTGCTGTCAAGGTGCCAGGGAGTCTTGGGCCATGGTGAAGACGCATTACAAGAAGGCGGATCCCAACCACATGGCCGAAGTTGGACTGGTGGGGCCCGATGGTAAGGAGATCCCTGTGAGTTTAGTATCTGACCAAGTAGAGTTGGCTGCTAAATTTTCCCAGCGGGAATTGTAAGTTAGACAGCTGTTAGGCGGGATTGAGGAGGAATACAATCGATAAATTTGAAAATGTATGTTTTCCTTTAAAGTGACATGTGAAATGCCTTCTAGCGGATTGTAGATCGTTTGTCTTTCTTGACCTTTTGCTTCAAACTCGGGACCCTAGAGTCCGAGTGTGTCGAATACCTTTTGGTTCTGAAACAACCGTGGTATGCATGGAGACCAAAGCGGAGGGTCATTAGTGCTTTATTAGGCAAGTGCCCAACTAGTTATGTTATATTACATGGTTAGTAAGAAACATCTTCCGGGAGAATAGTTCCGTTAAGGGTTCCTTTCCTGGGAGGCATGCCCTAAAGTGCATGTCGGGACTGCAAAAAGAAAAACATCTGAGGCGGATAAATGAGTAGGTAAAGAAAATCATCTTTTAAGTCACCGACCGAATATTCCCTTAAACGCTAGCTTCGGCTTCACCCGGTCGAGGTACACATCCGGTGACCAGCGATGCAATGTCGCAGAGGTGCTCCTTTACCTCCTAGCGAACAATCGGGAGCGTGGGGTAAGCACGGGCGAGCAACCCAGCTTGGCCAAAACTTAAGTCATATCGATGCATATAATGGTGAGTAAAAGGTGCGTGTGGAAGCTTGACACATGTCTTTGGGCATGAAACCCTTATAATTGAGCTTCGTAAAAGAAGCCCCGGTATAATGAGTGCGGATGGCACATCAAGTGTATCTGAAAAATGCAAAAGTAAGCCCTTAGGGTTTTTTAATAAAAGGTTATGAAAAGAGAAACAAAAGACAGCCAAAGTATAAAAAATTGGGCGGAGGGAGGGGCGAACTCTTACTCGGTGCTAGGCATAGAATCTTGGAGGTGGGCTGCGTTCCATGGGTTCGCTCGAGTCGGTTATCCGGCGCATTTAAGTAAACGGTATGCTCACTTGATCGAGACTTGATCGATAATGAAAGGGCCCTCCCATTTGGGCTTGAGCTTGTCCTTTTTCTTGTCCGTGACGTAGAACTAGTTCACCAATGTTGTAAGTCTTGGCCCATACTTCTACCTTTGATATCTTGAACTGCTGGCGATAGAATGCGGAGCGAGCCTTGGCGGCGTCGCGTTCTTCCTCAATGTGTCCAAGCTGTCCTGCCGATCTAGCCGGCCTCTCTTTCCTCGTACATGTGCACTTTCGAGGTAAGTCATGAATAATGTCGCGAGGCAAGGCTGTCTGCACCGTATACCATAAAAATGGTGTGAATCCGGTATCACGGTTAGGCGTTGTCCGCAGCCCCAGAGTCTGGTCGAGCTCCTCGACCCAGTCGTGTCGATTTAGTAAGTGACCGCACTAGTGCGGGTTTAATACCGCTCATTATTAGACCATTTGCTCGTTCCACTTGACCGTTGGTTTGAGGGTGATAGGCGAAGCGTGAGTCGAGCTTGATGCCCATATTCTTGCACCATGACTTAACCTCGTCGGCTGTGAAGTTAAATGCCGTTGTCGGTGATGATCTTGTGGGGATTCCGTAACGATGTACTACCGGATATAAAGTCTATCACTGGTCCGGACTCTGCCGTTTTGACCGGCTTGGCCTCTATCCATTTGGTGAATTTATCCACCATGACCAATAGGTACCTTTGCTTGTGGGTTCCCCCTTTAATGGGTCCAACCATATCAAGCCCCCAGACCGTGAACGACCAGGTAATGGGTATAGTTTTGAGGGCGGTAGGCGGCATATGGCTCTGATTAGCAAAGAGCTAACAACCAACGCATCTCGGACTAAGTCACGGGCATCTGCCGGGCCGTCGGCCAATAAAATCTGTCTGGAATGCCTTTCCTACAAGGGCCGGGCTGCTGCGTGGTGTCGCCTAGTCCGCATGAATTTCAGCCGGGAGGTTCGCCCTTCCTCTTGGAGATACACCTTTGGAGGACTCGGTTGTGCTTTTCTTATAAAGTTCTCCCTCATGGACCTTGTAGGCTTTCGATCGCGGACTATCAGGCGGGCCTCGTTTTGGTCTTGGGAAGTTCTGCCTAAGCAAGTAGGCTAGGAATGGTTACATCACGCAGGGTGATTCTTGTCATTATGTCGTGGGCTGGCGGTGTTATGTCATCGGCTGAATCGCCAATTGGCTCGGTTTTTCGGTTTGTCACTTCGGGCTCCTCTTCCCATAAATGCGGATGGCTTGAAGAGCCGTTCCAGGAATATATTTGGAGGGATAGCATGACGTTTCGCACCGATGCGTGCCAGTACGTCGGCCGCTTGGTTATTATCTCGGGCTATGTGATGGAATTCGAGTCCTTCAAACCGAGCTGACATTTTTAGGACAGCGTTGCGATATGCTACCATTTTCGGATCCTTGGTGTCAAAGTATCCATTTATTTGGGATATTACAAGGTTTGAATCCCCGCGCACCTATAGGCGTTGAATACCCATGGAGACTGCCATCCGGAGACCATGTAACATGGCCTCGTATTCGGCTGCGTTGTTGGAGTCCGTGTATATTATTTGAAGTACGTACTGGACTGTGTCCCCGGTTGGGGACGTCAATACGACGCCAGCCCCCAGTCCGGCCAACATTTTAGAGCCGTCAAAATGCATAACCCAATTGGAGTATCGCCCGTACTCTTTAGGGAGTTGACGGTCCATTCAGCGACGAAGTCAGCCAAAACTTGTGACTTTATAGCTCACGAGGTTTGTAAGTTATATCGAATGGTAAGCGCTCAATGGCCCATTTGCAATCCTGCCCGTTCGTCGTCGCGGTTATTTATAATGTCATTGAGGGTACTTGAGAGGCCACTTGTTATCGAACAATCTTGAAAGTAGTCTTGGAGCTTCCGGATGCCATGAACACCGCATATGCTATCTTCGATAGTGCGGGTAGCAGGACTTCGGGGGTTAACACGGTGGATACATAATACACTGGTTTTGAAGAGAATTTGTGCCCTTCATCTCTCGTTTGACGCGAGGACCGCTTACAACTTGATGCGTTGCTCGATGTATAACAACATTGGTTCGCCCGGTAGGTGCAGCCAGGACGGTTGTTGCCAATATGGCCTTTATTTCTTGAGTCCGGAGTGGCAGCATCCGTCCACTCGAAGTGTTGATGCGCTGAGGAGGCGATAGAGGCAACGCCTTTTCTCCTAGGCGGAGATAAAGCGGCCTAGAGCTGCCACGCATCCTGTTAATTTTGTATTTGTTTGAGGTCTTTTGAATGTCCAAGCGTGATAGAGCTCGGATTTTAGCGGTTGCTTCAATTCCTCTACGGACACGATGAAGCCCAACAGCTTTCCGGCTGATGCGCCAAAACACATTTTCGGATTCAACTTGATGTCATATGCTCCGAGGTTGTCGAGCGTGAGCCTTAAATCGTCTACTAGAGTTTCGGCGTGTTTTGTTTTGGCGACTCGTCGATCTCGTATCTCTCATTGTTTTGCGATCTGGGTAGCCGACATGTTTGAATCATCGCTGATATGTTCTTGGGCGTTTTAAGTCAAAGGGCATCGTGTTGAAGCGAATGGTCCGTAAGGGTGATGAATCTTTGTGGCGGCTTGGTGCCTTCCGCCATCTTGATTTGATGATAGCGAGTATCGTCGAGAAACACAATGAATCGTGCCTGCGGTAGCATCGATAATTTAGTCGATCTTGGGGAGAGGAAGGATCCTTTAGGCAGGCCTTATTGAGGTCTTTAAAATCGACCACGAGGTGCGGTTTGTCCTTCTTTGGTACCATTACAGATTTGCTAGCCAGTCCGGATGTTTGATATCTCGATGAATCGGCTTCCAATAGTTTGGCTAGCTCTTCTCCCATTGCCTGTCTTTTGGGTTCGGAAAATCGTCGAAGAGCCTGTTTGGTAGCTTGAATCCTTTAGGATGTTTAGGCTGTGTTACGCCAATCTGCGTGGGATTAGGGCATATCCGAAGGATGCCAAAGTAAAATGTCGATTTTCTCGAAGAAATTTACGCAGTGCGGCGTCTACTTCGGGGTTCAGTTGTGCCCCAATGGAGGCCGTATTTGTTGGATCCGTTGGATGGACCTGGAATTTTGTTATTTCATCTGCTGGTTTGAAGGAGGTGGACTTGGATCTTTTATCGAGTATCACATCGTCCTTGTTCACCGTAGAGCGCAGCACGGTGAGTTCCTCTGCCGCAAGGGCTTCGGATAGTGCCTCCAGGGCTAGTGCGGCTGTCTTGTTCTCGGCGCGGATTGCTATGTCCGGATCACTAGTGAGAGTGATTATTCCGCCGGGCCCGGGCATTTTGAGCTTCATGTACCCGTAATGAGGTACTGCTTGAAAAATTGTGAATGCCTCTCGTCCTAATATAGCGTGATATCCGCTGCTGAACAGGAGCCACTTGGAGCGTGACTTCTTCGGATCTGTAATTGTCCGTGAGCGAACACCACATCGAGTGTGATTTGTCCAAAGGCAGCGTGCTTCCGGCTAGGGATTATTCCTCTGAAGGTTGTCTTTGCTTTGCTCAATCTGGCTCAATCGATTTCCATTTTCCGCAGAGTTTCCTCGTAAATGAGGTTTAATCCATGCCGCCATCCATGAGGACTTTTGTCGATCGAAAGCCGTCCACTATGGGACTAAGCACCGGTCTGGCTGGTGCTCTGGCTGTTCGAATTTAGGCTCGTCGGCTGGCGTTGAAGGTGATAGCTGTGTCGCTCCATGGATTTCTTGTTGCTATTTGGTAGACTTGGCGAGTCAGCGGATTATTCGCTTTCGCATATTGTTTGATCACGAAAGTCTCGAAGACTATTGATACTGCGTGCGGTATTGTTGGAGTGGTTTTGCGGGGCTAGAAGCTCCTCGCCACTTTTGGCCACCTGCCATAATATCCAACATGCTCGAAGGCTATGTGTTGGGACGGCTCCCTCTGTACTATGAAGCTTGCAGGGTCCATTGAGCCATCCCTCCAGTACGGTTCCGTTTCCCTTATTGGGTTTTTGTTTTTTCGATTTTGCATCTGGGCCTGAGTGTAAGGCGCCCTTTTGCTACGGACTGGGTTTGGGGCCGGATTATCCCAAAATTGATTTTCGGTTTTCCGAAAACTCTCCATCGCCAAGATACTTCGTACTATGGGCCTTGGATCGGTGAAGCGTAATTTTGCGACGATCAATGGCGTTTAGTATTCCTTGTCCGTGCAATTATTGCGAAAGATTGAGATGCGTTTTCCTCTCGGCAGTCCTTTATCCCGTCCATAACCGGGAGAATCGCCCGATAGTGATGTCTTGTTTCAGCGGGCTCTTGCCATATTAGAGATAGATCGCATATATGCAGGCGGGTGGGTGGACTAAAATCCGGATCCCTGCCCATCTTGGGGCTTAAAAGCCGAGGAGTTTCCGAATCGGAAGCTTAGGTTCTTGGACACGATCCAGTGAGTCGGAGCGATGCATGGTTTTAAGTTCAATGCTCGATCGAAGCCCGTCCCTCCGCGGAAATCCGACATGGAGGTTCGGGAATCGAGCGTGACTAGTTTTAATATAGGCGAAGAGTCGCCAGATTGCTCCTCTACCACTCTGACGTGGTGGGTGGCACAGGAGAGTTAGTCTCTCTCGGATCGGTTTAAGCCCAATCGATCGTAGTGCATGGCGACTCCTGAGGCGGCGATCACGATCCAAGAGCTCGTTAACGAGACGAGCTCTATTGGATCGAATCGCTCGGCGGATTCGGTAGCGAATATTGCTTTTGAAGACTTGAGAAGTCATTGTCGAAGCAGTGGCCGGACAGGCGGTCATAAGAAAACCACCTAGCCGGATAGTTTGGCCAACAGCCAAGGCCCCTTCGGCAAAAATACCGTCTTTGAAGACGGGTGGAGCATCCTTCCTATCGGTGGCGACACGGAGGAACTCTCAATAAAGCACCAATGTCGGTGTCAAAATCGGCGGATCTCGGGTAGGGGTCCCAAAGCTGTGCGTCTAGGCGGATGGTAACGAGGAGAGCGAGGACGATGTTTTACCCGGAGTTCGCGCCTCTCGATGGAGGTAAAACCCTCGTCTGCTTGATTAATATTGATGATATGGGTAGTACAAGAGTGGATCTACCACGAGATCGGGAGGCTAAACCCTAAAGCTAGCCTATGGTATGATTGTCGTAATGTATGTTGTGTCCTCGGACTAAAGCCCTCCGGTTTATATAGACACCGGAGGAGGCTAGGGTTACACAGAGTCGGTTACAATGGTAGGAGATCTACATATCCGTATCGCCAAGCTTGCCTTCCACGCCAAGGAAAGTCCCATCCGGACACGGGACGGAGTCTTCAATCTTGTATCTTCGTAGTCTTGGAGTCCGGCGGACGATGATAGTCCGGCTGTCCGGACACCCCCTAGTCCAGGACTCCCTCAGTTCTCATCAGCTGGAGAAGTATCTTTGCAGTAGAACCATGTCTGGTTCCAGTCCTTGGGATGACTTGGTGGCTGCGCATAAGGAAAAATGGCGTCTCTCCGTCGTTGGATTGAGACCCCGCCAAGTTCCAAGCTAGGTCCGTTGGAGTATTCATTCTGGCGGTTCAAGTAAAAGTATTTTCTGAAAAGTTCCAAGCTCGGCTCTTCTTCAAGATACACCTCACAGAACACTTGAAAGTTGCATATGTTTGACACGGAATTGGGTCTGATGTCTTGAGGATGGAGGTCGAAAAACACAAAACATCTCTGAAGAACTTAGAGCCGGCCGGCGAGAAGCCCTGGTTCATGTGATTAGTGAAAATGATGACCTCCCCATCTTTGGGTTCATATTTCTCTTCTGTCGGTTTAGGGGCGCGGTACGACATTACATCCTTTTTGGGCAGATAACCGGTTTTCACAAAATCGTCAAGTGTACTCTCCGTGACAATGGAGTGGACCTAATTACAAGAAGCAGTTGTTTTGGGCGGCATTGTGAAGAAGGAAGCCTAAAAAAGTGTAAATTTTCCGGTTCAATTTTAAGCCGGAGGAAAAGGTATTACAAGCACATATTCCGACTGGCGGCTTATAATGGGGCCTAATGGTATATGACTAATTACGTCAGGTTATTTAAGTCACCATGCTCTGTTTGATGTTATCTATGGAGCATTGCAATCAAAGCCGATGGTATAAGCCGCCATGGCTAGGTGGATCTATCAAAGTGCAGTTTTTGGTAAGTGCCGTACAAACAGGTTTCACAGATTGCAAGTATTATTTCAGATCAGTGGCAGTTCAGAAAAAGGAAATAATTCCATACCTAAAAACCAGTATGTGGAGTTCATAAGTCCTAATGAGATCTCTTTCTAAGGAAAGGGGGTCCATTGGTATCGAAGGTGACGGTAAAACAACTACCGCATGAGTCCTATACTGTTTTTAGATCAAAAGATGCTACGGTGGAGAGACTATGAAGAAACCACGAAGAACACGATGAACAGACGGAACCCTAATGCGATCTACGTGTTGGAGAAGAAGCACTTAAAGGTGTAGATTCAACTGCGGTGGAGCGCCGGAGTACTCTGGTCCGACACAGGTTGATGCAACGGCCTAGGTTGAGGAGGACGAGGTGCTTCGCAGTGGCAGTGGAGCTCAAGCGGAAGAGGGTCGCGAGAGGAGGAAGATGATGGAAAAGGGGAACAATGAGAAGAAGACCGGTCGTGGCTATTTATAAGGAAACACTGATAAGTAGGCGCGAAAAACGAGGAGGCCGAAACATGGCTATCCAGCTGCCCAGACGCCTCGATTCTCAGGACGGTTATTAAGATAAGGATCCATTGAGATATTTTGGACAAAGTCTGAATTAGTGGTAGGTAACATAATGGCGGGTTATCACAAATCCAGAAGATGACGTCATGGCGGGTTATAAACAATCATACAGATGAAGAGCAGAAGATTTTTTCTAAGTGTTCAGGATTGACGTGAACCAGTTCAAATCATTCTGGGGCCTAATGTTGGGATATAACTATTAGTATAATCAGCCTAGGAGGGGCCGGGTTATACCCATGATGATTCACCATATAAAGCCCACAACAATGAAGATGGCGGTTCAGTTAAGGGCCCAAGGTCTGAAGGTGGCTTAAGGCCCGTAGAGATAAACCGCCATATTTGTATGATTTGTTTTCTAAGGAAAGAATAGATAGTCACCGAGCCGGACACTGTTTATGAGCCGGCCGGGACTCTATGAGCTGCTGGGCATCGACCTCTGTATATAAAGGGACGACCCGGCGGCGGTTCGGGATAAGTAAGATCAGATCAACAGCTAGGTCAAGCGGATTTGCTCCCTGGTAATCGAGACATAAGCAATACCACCTCAAACTGGATTAGGCCTTTACCTTCACCGCAAGGGGCCGAACCAATATAACCCCCGTGTCCTTTGTCCCATTTTAACCCTTTAAGCTTCCTAGTTGTGATGGCTCCACGACTAAGTCCTTTTGCTAGGACATCTGCCGTGACCTTTCCACGACAGTTGGGCAAGGGTATAAAAAGTTGACGCCGAAGTGGGAAGGCCCTTACTAGGTAGTATGAGTCACCAGACCTAGCGCAGTCCATCTAGATACCGGCGATGACATTCAATTGCAAAACACATGGAATATTGAGCATCTCCACAAGTTCTACCCGTAAGGCGCGGCTGTCGGGCCCTGCCCGGGAGCCACCCTTTTGTACAGGACTTGCCTTAGTTGCATGTGCAAGAGAAAATAAACGAAGTGCTGGGGGGGGGGCTCCGATCAACTAGCATGCATTCATAAGCATTCCATGAGCATTTGCATAAGCATTTCATGAGCATCTTCATATGCATATAGATAGGATTGCATCCTGCATCATTCTCATCTGCATAAAGTTACAGGTTCACACCATGGACTTTGGATTTACTGGAAGTCGAGAAGATGGACCAGCGTTGCGATCCCTGGCAAGCCAAATAGATAAGTTCTACCTCTTGTCCATAAGTGTTGTGTAAGCTAAAACTTGTGCATAGGAAAGCTTCACCACTCTTTGAAGCTTGGGTGCGCCTACCTTTGGCCAGAACATTGCTTCAGCCTAGGTGGTCGTAGTATCCTTTTGCTGAGGAAGAGTTGGCGGGGGGCTGGCCCCTCTATTCTTTGCCCGGTAGACTCCGGTCCCCGGCAACAAAGTAAAAACAGGGCGCCGACGGGATAGCCTACTAGGAAAAACTTGTTTATTTAACTAAAGAGGCACCTCACCTCTGCATGGATGTACACATGCACAAGTTCCCGACAAGGCTCGTCTTTTTCATTAATATGCAGTTCATACAAGTATAAGCCTTACAGAACACGTGCATGGACTCGAGTGGTTACATTATTTGAATTAAAATTTGGCAGATGCCTATAAGTTTAAGATTAAAAAAGATAAGTGCCATGTAAACTCCTCTCCCTGCTCCTTCTCCACCCAGGAAGCACAGAGAGAAGAAAGGAGGCAGGAGTACACCCTGATCTCGTCGTGGCCTGACAAGATCGGGAGTGGCGAGGCTACGAAGTAGAAGGGCGGGCGGAGCAGCCCGGTGGCAACCTTCGTCACCACCACCAGGGCTCGCCAGAAGCCCCAGCTTGAGCGACAATGGATTCATCCACCAAAGCTCAGTTGGAGGACTACTGGAGGAGGCGAAGGCACCAAGAGAACAGCCCCCTCCCCGGCGACCGGGAGGCCGGTGATGACGGTGATGGGGAGGAAGGGAAGAATGGGAAGATGAGGCGGCTGGTCGCCAGGACAAGACGAACATGTTGATGCAGTCGTACTCCATCCTGACGGCATGCCTCCCACCTTCTCCGTCTTCCTTGACTTCATCTATATCAAAACCTCTCCAGGGAAGTGCCGGCATCGCGATCTAACACCCCCTCCGGGAAGACGGCGAGCGACCAAGATGATTAGAGGGCCCGAAGTGCACCACGCCCCACCATGGCTAGCAGGAAGGCGCCCTCTGAGGGAGTCCCGGATTAGGGGGTATCCGGATAGCTGGACTATATACATCATCTGGACTATTGGAGCGTGAAGATACAAGACTCAAGACTCCGTCCCGTGTCCGGATGGGACTCTCCTTTGCGTGGAAGACAAGCTTGGCGATCCGGATATTGTATTTCCTTCCTTATAACCGACTCCATGTAAACCCTAGCCCTCTCCGGTGTCTATATAAACCGGAGAGGTTGGTTCTTAGAAGGCCGATCACAATTAAAATCATAATCATCATAGGCTAGCTTCTAGGGTTTAGCCTCTACGATCTCGTGGTAGATCTACTCTTGTACTACTCATATAATCAATATTAATCAAGCAGGAAGTAGGGTCTTACCTCCATCAAGAGGGCCCGAACCTGGGTAAACACTGTGTCCCTTGCTTCCTGTTACCATCAGCCTAAGACGCACAGATCGGGACCCCCTACCCGAGATCCGCTGGTTTTGACACCGACATTAGTGCTTTCATTGAGAGTTCCTCTGTGTCATCGCTACAAGGCTTGATGGCGCCTTCAATCGTCGACAACACAGTCCAGGGCGAGGCTTTTCTCCCCGGACAGATCTTCGTGTTCGGCGGCCGCCTTGTCAGGCCAATTAAGCAGCCATCTGGAGCAGATCGACAGCTATGCCCCTGGCCACCAGGTTAGGTTCGGAAACCGGAACTACACGGCCGATATCCGCGGAGACTTGATCTTCGACGGAATCGGGCCTGTGCCAGGAGTGTCGGGCAGTCCCGATGGGCACGGCCTAGACCCTGTCGGACAGTGCTCGGGATATTACCCCTACAGTAGTCCCGGACCTAAATCCGGAGCAGACTTCGTGGCCCGAGGACTGGTGGATGGACCCCGCCTCACAGGCCGCACACTAATTGACGGTAGAGCCGAACACAGGCCTCACTTCTAAGGAAGCCTGTGCAGTTCGCGTGCTCCCGAGGCCGTCGAGCCTAGTTGGGCTCCGGTAATGGAGTTTACCGCTGCAGATATCTTCCAGCACTCGCCCTTTGGCGACATGCTGAACTCATTAAAGTCTCTCTCTTTGTCAGGAGGCTCTTGGCCAAACTATGTCCGGCTCGAGTGGGAAGCAGGCGACGAAGGAATTCGCTGCCCACCCACCACCCACTTCATGCCACGGTCGATGATCTAACCGACGTGCTTGACTTCGACTCCGAAGACATCGACGGTATAGACGACGATGCAGGAGAAGTACATGAACCACCGCTCATAGGGCGGTTGACAACCACCTCCCCATACGATATATACATGGTGGACACGCCCAAGGAGGACGACGGAGACAATCTGGAAGATAAAACCCCCGGGCAAAAGCCAAAATGATGGCGTAGACGCCGCTCAAAGTCCAGCAACAGTAAAAATAGCGACAAGAGCGCCAGAAATATCGACACCCCAGTCAACTCCGAAGGCAACAATGACTATACGGACCCAGCGATGGAGCAGGACGAGCCAGGTCATGCCGAACACAGTTCGGAGCGGACGCCTGATCACAATTATCCCGAGGGACGGGTTCATCAAACTGCCCCAGAACAAGAACAAAGTCCGGATCATGACGCATTCATCATCCCGGAAACACACGTGGAACGAGATAACCTCCACCGAAGGCTTATGGCCACAGCAAGAAGTCTAAAGAAGCAAAAGCAGCGGCTAAAGGCCGCACAGGAAACGCTCAATCGCAGATGGAACAAAGTGCTAGACACTGAAGAAATATACGGTGACGATCGCCATACAAAGAGCTATCCAAAACTCAAGCTACTGCCAGAATTCGACGACGAGGCCGTTCCACCAAAGAATAACACGACCAGGAGGCCAGACGTACCACTTCAAAACCGCAAAAGAGCAGCTACCGACGCCGCGCACGATTTACGTAAGCACCTGGATAAGAAAGCCGGCGCAGCCAGGTCCATCTATGGATCTAAAGGACAAGACCCCGGCGAGGGACTTCGGTCACCAAAACGATCATAACAACCAAATACCAGTTCGGAATAAACACCGGACACAACAGCAGCCGACGGCATGCCACAACACGTCCAGATACAAAGCGGATGCTCACCCCCTGTGCTTCACCAAAGAAGTACTGGACCATGAATTTCCACAAGGTTTTAAACATGTGAACATAGAGGCATACGACGGAACGACAGACCCGGATCGAGGATTTTATCCTGCATATTCACATGGCTCGTGGGGATGACCTCCATGCCATCAAATACCTTCCCCTCAAGTTGAAGGGACCAGGTCGACACTGGTTGAAGAGCCTCCCCGAAAATTCAATTGGAAGTTGGGAGGAACTCGAGGATGCTTTCAGGGCCAATTTTCAAGGGACTTATGTCCGGCCTCCGGATACGGACGATTTAAGTCACATAATCCAACAACCCGGAGAGTCCGCCCGCAAGCTTTTGAACAGATTCCTCACTAAGAAGAATCAAATTGTTGATTGTCCGGACGCCGAAGCGTTAGCGGCATTCGAACACTGACATCATGACGATTGGCTCGCCGAGACACCTTGGCCAAGAAAAGCCAAGGACAATGGCAGCCTTAACAAGCCTCATGACCCGCTTTTGCGTGAGTGAAGATACCTGGTTGGCCCGTAAAGGCACCAGCGACCCAGGCACATCCGAAATAAGGGACGGCAACGGGAAGCCACGGCGTAATAAAAACAAACGCCAAAACAAGGAAGAGAGCCCGGACAACACAATGGTCAACGCCGGATTCAGCGGCTCTCGACCCGATCAGCAAAAAAGCCATTTAAAGGCAGTAAAGAGGGACCGTCCGGTCTGAACAGAGTCTTGGACAGACTGTGCCAAATTCATGGCACCCCCGACAAACCTGCGAACCACACGCACAGGGAGTGCTGGGTCTTCAAGCAGGCCGGCAAATTAAATGCCGAACACAAGGGAAGGGAAACACCAAGTGAAGACGAGGATGAACCTCGTCAGCCAAACACTGGGGGACAGAAAAAATTCCCACCAGAGGTGAAAACAGTAAACATGATCCACGCGACTCACACATCCACGAGAAGGCACGAACGCGCGCTCAGGGACGCGTACAATATAGAGCCCATCGTACCCACACCTAACTACTGGATGGCTAGTCCGATCACCTACGATCACACGGACTGCCTAACTAGTATTCGGCGAGTAGGATCAGAGGCCTTGGTACTTGACCCAATAATTGACGGATACCATCTCACCCACGTCCTCATGGACAGTGGCAGTAGTCTCAATATAATATACGAGTACACTGTCCGCAGGATCGGGATAGACCCCACTAGTGCAGAACCGGGCAATAGCACCGGTTCAGAAAAACCAACAGTGCGGTTCCATAACCGCACTAAATTGTGGTCACTAAAGGCCCCCCCTTTAGTACCGGTTCAGCACGAACAGTGCTAAAGAAGCAACCACATGGCACGAGCCAGCTCCGGGGCACAGGTTTTAGTACCGGTTGGTAAGACCAACCGGTACTATAAGGTTTGGTTTTTTTAGTTTTATGATTTCTTTTTCATTTAATTTTGTGTTTCCATTTTAATTCTTTTTCGTTTGCTGGTATTTTACGATACTACACATTGTACACGTTATGCATATATATATATATACATATATAGAATTTCTAGTAGAACCAATCATGCATATATATATATATATATATATATATATATATCATCAGTGTCTCACAAACCACCATATTAATTAATTCACACATACACACATGTATAGCTATATACAATTTCTCCTACATATGCATGTTGCCTTCGGAGCCAGTGGCATTAGCCTAATTGGTGCCTTCAGAGCACGATGACAATTGGAATTGATTTTCATGGGGGCGTGGCGGTAATAGAATTCTCCTTCGGATTTATGACTGGTCGAGCAAAAATCCCGCTATTTCCTCTTGAAGTGCTTCTCTGGCGCTCCGTTTCTAGGAGCTTCTCCACACCTCTTTGAACTGTTAAGAAGGAGATCAATATGCATGTGTATTATTTGTGTGACTAGATATCGATAATGGTGTAAAAATTGTGAATAGTGTTCTGACAAGCGTACCCATTCCTGTCTTTGAGATCTGCTCCTTTCGGACGCCATCATGCGAATGTTCTCGCAAACGCAGAATGCACATAGATCAGTCCCCTGCGCCTGCTTCAGGGCCTTTACGAGAATGGAATTTAATTAGATAATAATTAATCAAGCATGATAATTAAAGAGATGGCAGCTAGCTAGCTAGCTAGTACTACTTAATTGCCTACCTTGGGTCGAAACCATTTAAGCTTTTGTTTCCATTCACCAGGCGTGACGGCGATGAACCTTGCCCAAGCCCTGCCCGCCGACAAAGAAAATGAACAAAGGGGTTATTAAATAGTTCATATCATGAAATGACGAACTAAATAGGCCGAGATATATAGTTAATAATGATTGAAATTACCTGTTGACTATCCCAAACAAGATGTTATAGTCAGTTTTTTCTGAGATTAGTGAGTCCATTACTTCAACCTGTTCGGCGTCAACTTTAATGATACACAAGACCGTGAAATCTGCATGCACACACGTTTGCATGTCTTAATTAAGCGGGCATATGTAAGCAAAAACATGTAGCTAGCTAGTAGGCAAAAACAGAGAATTTGTAGTACAAGACAGTGCGACTCACTGGAAGTTGTAAGGAAGTAGTATATCTTCATTGTATTTGAGGCGCTTCAAGAACTCTAGCATGTTGTCCTCTATGTTCTTTTGCTGACGTTGATTTATCTTCCATGTGTATTCATTAACGGTGTTTGGGTCAATGAACCCAATGCCAAAGCGTCCACCTTTTCTCATTTCATACATCTTCATCCTGCATAATACCACAAAAAAGAATATAGTGAGGATAATTACAGGTAATGATTGATCAAAAGGATCACTATAGCTAGCTTGAGACTTAAATTATAGAAAGAAATCACTTACAGAAAATAGCAACTGACGATAGATTTGTCGAGTGCGTCTTGATTGTATAATTGAAACAGTTCAGTATACTCAATGGACACAGCTTTCTCATGGTAGTAATGCTCCTCCTTGACATTCACCATGAGGGACAATCGATCTGAAATCTTGGTAATGTTCATGTACCATTGATGCAATTCATACATTCTCGTTGGGAGGTTCTTGACCTTGTCCATGCGCGACCAAAGGTTGGCCGGACATATTTCTGCTTTTATTTCATCCTCTCTAAGCAAAGGCATGGGCTCGATCTCGAGGAGTTGTCCAACAGTGATGTTGAGAACTTCAGCCTGCATTATATGCTCCTCCGTTATTACCACATTGCCCACCTCGGGAACGTTTTGCCCACAATAATATTGGGCGCGCGTACTGTCACCTGTTGTTGGCACAACAAGCGAGGGATCGATTATACGCTTTGTTCTCCCAAATGGGAATGGTTTTCCTGCATTTTTTGGCAGCTGCTTCTTGTTTGCTCGATCCCGATGTAGACGTGCTCGCCTCCCTTTGTAGACATGCTCGATTTAACTTCCTGATGCGGCGCTCATAGTCTATGTCAACAGGCTTGGGAGCTGGTGGTTGAGCCATACGAATGAAGTGGTCAATCGTTTCCTCAGGCACTTTCTCCCTTGGTGTCGGTGTACTAAAGTAGGGGTACCTTAGTATCCCGAACTTGTGCACGGGCAGTCGCAGCGTCCTGCGGCAAGGCTTGCCGGGTGTCCGCCAAGATCCTCCGTAGTTCCTATTGATGCCATTCAAGAACAAAGTGTTTTAACTGAGAAGACAAGACTCCGGCAAGAGGAGCTTGCCGGGAAGGATAAGGCCCCGGCAAGAGGAGCTTGCCGGAAGGCCAACAAGGCACTTCAAAGAACTTGCTTGACGCCGCGCGTCCCAGAAGACCCGACGAGCGACAAGCTTTGGGTGCGACAAGACAACGATCGCGGCAAAGGCGCTTGCATGCGCGGCTACCACTCTATGCCACGCTCCAGACACCCGTCGGCGTGTCGCCAGAGACCATTCGGTAGCGCGTGGCGGAAGCCGTGCAGCCAAGCGGTGCGAGGTGGCAAGTGGAGATGATGAGAAGGCCATCGTGGCAAGCGGTGGCGCTCCTAACGGTCGCTTTTCTGCACTATTTAGGCGACGCGGATGGGCATTAAATGCTCTTGTCCCCTGCCGTCAGAGTTAGGTAGGGTGCACTGTAGATAGCAGTTGTACCAACCACCCTTTTTACATTTGTACCCTTGCCTGCGTTGCCACCTGTCGGTGACCCCTTGTGCCTATAAAAGGAGGCCCATGCGCAACGTAGAGGAGGTTCGACTCATTCGAAACTACAACACTCTCACGCTCTCAAGCAAGAACATAATACAACCACAAAGCAGCAGTAGGAGTATTATCTCTCCGGAGAGCTCCGAAGCTGGGTAAAAATCTCTCGCGTGCTTTGCCTCGATCCGCTCTTCGTGCGCCCTCCGCTCCCTGCCGGACCGAAAAGGGGCCCTGCCCCATAGGTGCTCGTTTCCCACGACATCTTTGGCGCGCCAGGTAGGGGGCGTCGAGGTTGTGTGAACCTGATCCGGCGTTCACGCGAGCCAGTTCATCATCATCTTCATCGACATGCCACTGAAGAAGAAGGCTTCGGAGGTGGCTGCTCCGGCCGCGTCGATCCCACCGCCACCGGAGCAAACGGGTGGTGGGGTAGACACCGGCGAAGGAGCGGGCGCCGACGAGGGATCTCACGTCGCTACCAGATCCGAGGACAAGGCCCCGCAAACTTCGGCGTCCGTACACGCACCGCGCCCATCTCAGGAGGCGCGGGATCGACAGCGTCATGGTGCTCGCGGCACCGTACTCGCATTAGAACAAGGCCAAGCTGGTGGATCTCGGGGCGTTCAAGACCAGCATGCACGCTAGCATGCCGGCACGAGCGAAGTACGGTCGCCTGGACGGGGTACTGCTCCTTCCAACCCAGTTGGAAGTCCGAGCATATCTTGCTCCTCGCACCGTTCACCGCCGCCACCAAAGACTCCAGAAGAAGCGTTGGCTCGAGCTCAACTGCTCCTGGACTACTCTCCAACGGCGGACAAGATCGACGATTGGAGGGCCACCATACAGAGCCTCATCGGCTTCGCCAACGGCGACACTCCCCGGCAACCGAGCATATCGAAGCCGCGGCAAGACGCCCAGACGCGAGCCGATGGCGACAAGACCGGTGGAGGTGCAACCACCGTGCACTCCCCGCCCCGAAGGCCAAGATCGCCAACTCGCCGGATCAACCACGAGACCGACTCCACGGCGTCATCAGATCCACGAGTTCGTCGCGATCAACGCCAAGTTCTTCAAGAACGACAACACGAAGACGCTTGCACCCGCATCGAGCGTCGGAGAGAAGCGCGGCGTCAATCAGACCAGCGCGCTGGGCCCGCTGTTGACATGCATGCGCCCGAAGAACGGCGACTTGCCGTACGCGGTAGGTTGCCCTGCGTTTACTCGTGAGCTGCGGCAAGTCCAGTGGCCCAGCACAAAGAACTTCAAGCCAGATGTATCGGAGAAGTATGATGGCAGGTTGCATCCGTCGGAGTTCCTCAGCATCTACACCATTGTGGTGCAAGCTGCCGGGGGGCGCGACGAGAAGATCCTTGCCAACTACTTCCCACTAGTGCTTTGAAGCCCAATGTCGATCTGGCTCATGCACTTGCCGACAACTCCATTTCCTCATGGGCGGATCTGTGCCATCAGTTTGTCGGCGCCTTCACAGGCGGCCACAAGCCTCATGCCCAGGAGAGCGATCTGCATTTGCTCGCCCAGAAGGAAGGAGAGCCTCTGCGCAAGTACATACAAAGATTCAGCCAAGTGCAGCGCAACATCCCAGATGTCCACCGCCCGCGTCATCGGTAGCGTTCCATCGAACGTCGTAACGCGAGATGTGGGAGGAGATGGCAATGTGCAAGATAAGAGACGTCAGTGAGCTCTACGCCCTGGCCGACAAGTGTGCACGTGCTGAAGAGGGGAGGAAACTCCCCGGAGAGAACACAGGAGCAGGAGTGTCTGACAGTGAGGATGCCGCCCCGGCAAAGAAAAACCGGCGGCGGAACAACAGAAGAAGGAAAGGCAAAGATGTGGCAGCTGTCGAGCAGTCCGGCAATGGAGGTGGCGCCAAGGAAGCAGAACCCGTGGCGGCCGCCGACAAGCAGGGCAGCTCCGACAAGCAGTACTGCAAGATTCACCGTACCAAGGGCCATGATCTCCAAAGTTGCAAGAAGGTCGAGCAGCTAGTTGAGCTGCAAAAGGCTGAGTACGAGCGACGCGACAAGGAAAAAGCCCAGGAAGGTACGGGCAGATCCGATAAGAAGCGTCCCGGCCGGGGAGGACGCCACGGCAAGGCCAAGCAGCGGCAAGGAGACAGGCCTCCCCGCGGCCGCGACACGGATGAAGATGAGGACATGGATGATGACGAGGCCGACGAGCAGGAGTTTCAGAAAGCAACAGAGGTTCTGTGCATTGACGGTGGTGCTTCTCTGCATACCTCGCACCGCCAGCTCAAACAATGGGTGCAAGAAGTTAATGCCGCAGAACCATCAGTTGAGTCACGCAAGCCCCTGAAATGGTCCAGCACGCCTGTCATCTTTGACATTGAGGACCACCCTGATCGCATTACTGCGGTAGGGTGCTTGCCGATGTTGGTTTCACCAACTATCCGCAACCTCAAAGTCACAAAGATGCTAGTTGACGGTGGGGCCGGCTTGAACCTGATCTCCTCAGCGGTACTCAAGAAGCTCCAGATCCCAGACAGCGAGCTCGAAGAGACTAGTACTTTCCAAGGAATCAATCCGGGAAGGAGCAAGCCAAAGGGGAAGATCACATTGCCAGTGACATTTGGCAGCGAGCTGAACTTCAGGACAGAGAAAGTTACTTTTGACGTTGCTGATTTCCCATTGCCTTACAATGGGATACTCGGCCGTCCAGCGCTCGCCAAGTTCATGGCAGCATCCCATTATGCCTACAACATGCTCAAGATCCCAGGTCCAATAAGTGTCATCTCTGTCCCTGGCGACAAGAAAGATGCCCTTATCTGTACCGATAAGATCTACCGGGCAAGCGGCCGCAGCGAGCATAAACCACTTGCCGCTGAAGCTCCGGGGAAGAAGAAGACCAAGTCCGGCAAGAGCTCGATGCCCACTCCGCAAGCGCACCTCTTGGTCTTTGCGCTACCGTCGAGTACGCACCATCGAGCTCCACCGGCAAGTGTAAGAAGGCGAAGGCAGCTCCGCCAGAGACCAAGAAAGTGGCCGCCAAGGAGGACGGCACTGGTGGCACTTTCACCATCAATGCCACGCTTGATCCTAAATAGGAAAGCACGCTCGTTGCTTTCCTGCGGGCGAATGTTGATGTGTTTGCATGGCAACCATCTGATATCCCCGGTGTTCCCAGGAAAGTAATTGAGCACCACCTTGCCGTCTGTCCTCACGCGCGGCCCGTCAAGCAAAAAGTCAGAAAACAAGCAGTGGAGCACCAAGAATTTATTGCAGAAGAGATCAAGAAGTTGGAAGCAGCAGGCCTGGTCAGAGGAATGCTCCATCCAACGTGGCTGGCCAATCCTGTAGTCGTTCGCAAGGCGAACGGAAAATGGAGGCTTTGTATAGACTTCACTGATGTTAATAAAGCTTGTCCCAAGGATCCATTTCCCTTGCCACGCATTGACCAGATCGTCGACTCCACGACAGGATGTGATTTGCTTTCATTTCTTGATGCATATTCAGGATATCATCAGATCTTCATGGCAGAAGAGGATGAGGAGAAAACCGCATTCATTACTGTCACACCCTAGCTAGTTCATGCATTAGAGTGTTGCATCATGTCTATTTCTTTTGACAGAAACCTGAAGTGGGAATGACAGAACTCCCAGCCCCCCCTGAATCCAACTAGGGTTTACTAAAAATATTTTCGATGAACCTGAAATGCCCTTCTAAAATGTCCATCATTTTTGTCTTGGTTCAGAACCTCTGCCAAAAGTGATGCACAAATTCCTAGGTCATCCTAAGGTCTTTGAATTAAATCATAAGTATTTGAATTTGGGCATTTAAAATTGGTAAAATATTTCAAATGCTCAAATACTCCCAAACTAAAATGTTCCATGTTGGAAATATTCCAACTAAGGACCAAGTGCAGTTTGGTGAATTTTGGAATGGCTTAGGTATTTTTAGAAATTCAACAAACTTACAGAATAAAAAAAAATGAAAATAAAAGGAAAAACTTACAGGCGCCACCACAGCCCACCAGCCAGCCCACTGGCCGCCCAGCCAGCCACCGCGCCAATGAGCTGCTTAGCTTGCAGGCAGGCAGCCAAGGTGCTCGGCGGCGGCACCGCAGCTCGCCACGCAGCTGCACGCCGCTCTGCTTCCCCCTCTCGCCGCCCTGCTGCCTTGGACGAGCTCCACGTCGCGCACCGGACCCTCTGGACATCTCCATTCGCCCCCAACCCCTCTCCCTCGCGCTCCCACGCCATGACCGACGCCACCGTCGCCGCACCGCCGCCGTAGCCATGCCCTCCGTCATCTCCACGCCGCGCCACCGTGTCCAGAAGCTCCGCCGCCCTCTACTCCGTCAAGCTAGCCGAGCCCCGAGCGCTCGCGTGCCCCGAAGCCGCCGCACCAACCTCGCCCGAACCGCCATTGCCGGAGATCCCCTTCGCCGTCGCCGCCGCATCAGCTCGTCCCCGACCACGCCGTCCGTTCCATCGAGACCGCAGTGAGCTGGGCTACCTTCCCCTTCCTCTCTTCCTCGCTCTCGTGCACTACAGCGAGCACACGAAGCTCACCCGCGACGCGCGCCGCAGACTCGCCGCCGACGTGCTCCCGGCCACCCTCCGGCCACCTCACCGTGTCCATCGCACTCACCACGCTGCGATGGGGCTAACCGTGCACTCCCCGCACCTCACCGCACACTCTAGCCACGAGTTCGACTTCAACCGAACTCCGGCGGCCGCCAAAGTCGCCGCCGGCGCCAACTCCGGCCACCCCGAGCCCAACCACCACCACCAATAGTCGCGGCTCACCCTCAGCAACACGTAGGTGCCTTCCGCCGTCCATTTGGTCGCCGGAATGCCAAAATGCACTTTCGCCGCCGCGTCGGGCTCGCCGGCGGCTAAACGCCGGCGGGTTTGACTCTGACTTTGACCACGGGTGGGCCCAGGTTGACCCCTCTGGGTCTATGACATGTGGGGCCCCCTCTGTTAATTAATCCAGTTTAGTTTAGATTTAATTTAGTTAATCTAATTGACTACTGACATGCGGGACCCACTGGTCAGTTTGACCTGGACCAGCCCGTTGACCACTGACATCATCATGACATAGTGCTAACGCAGTAATTTAATTACTAGAATTATTTTTACACAGGAAATTCCAGAAAATGTTTCAAACTTCCAAAATTCATATAAAATCAACCGTAGCACCAAATCAAACAAATTATATATGAAAAATGATCAGAAAAATCCAATCTTTCCATCTGTACTGGTTTCATGCATGTTTACAGAAGCTAACCTGCTGTTTATCACAGAACAAGATAAAGCACTTTAAATGGCAACTTATGAGTTTGAACTTTGAATCCTTGGTTCAAATTGGTTCAAACCCATCTGTTCTTAGTTGCATTAGCCCAACACACTCATTTTGCCATGTCTCATGCATGCATCATATTGTTGCATACTGTTTGGTAATGTTTGTGTGTCAGTGCTCTCTGCGGCAGGTTCTGCCCCCGAGGAGTACCGTGATAACCCCGACGAAGAGCAATATCAGTGCACCGACCCGTCAGGCAAGCAACCAACCATTTGATCATATCGATAAAATCCCATGTTCTTGCTCCTGCTCTCTTTTACTGCATTAAGACAACGCGATTCAAACTGCTGTGTGCTGCGGTAGTTGAACCCATTTCCTCTTCATGACCTGTCATTGCCACAGTAACTAGATGAAACCCACTAGCATGTGTAGGAGTTGATTGAGCCATATGATTGTGTTGTTCCTACCTTGCTATGCATGCTATGCTTAGAGTCGTGTCCGGTCTGGTTCATCTGGTGATGGCTAGAGTGAAATGATCGAGTCAGTATGGGAGTAAGGTGTTTAACACGATTTGGTAAAGGTATCGATGAGAGGCCATGTAGGAGTACATGGTGGGTTGTTTCATTGAGGCCGTCCTTAAGCTAATCGAGATCTGTATGTGTGATTTAAGAATCAGCTACTACCATACATTGGGCCTGAAATATGACCCCTCGACTTCTTATTCACCCTAGTCCTCCGTCCGTGAGTCGCAAGTAGTTTACGTGTTTGTAGCCTCTTGGAGGCCATGGACAGCGCCGACCAAGGGGTGGGCTGTGATGCGGTAGGTACGCGGCACGGTGTACCGGGTGCCCGTTTGGTATCTCGGGAACCCTGTTCACATCGTTTGGGGCTGTGAGAAACTTGGCCGAACTCCTCATAGATGGAACCCAAATAGGCGATAAACCCGACTAGAGACTTGAGTGTCTAGGTAGGTCGTGGTCTACACCCACATCGGCTTTAAGCTTGAAGTCTGCCGAGCACATGTCGTGTGTGCGCACGCTAAGTGGTGAAACATGTATGAAGAAGTACACCCTGCGGGTTAACATCATCTATTGAATAGCGCGTCATGATAAAGGACTACTTGGTTGCCTATACAGTTCATAGACAAGTAAATGGATACTACTAAAAGCCTCAAGATAAGCGTGAGTGCCGAGGATGGCTCTTCCGCAGGGAAGACGGAGGTGGATCCTCGGTGGTGTATTGAAGTGATGAGTAGTGGACTCGAGTCATAAAACTATTTCAAGTTGGTGTCTCGTGGATAGCTTAGCCATGAGTCAAAGCTGGCTTGCTGCAATAACCCCACCAACCCTTCTTGATAATATGCATGTATGTAGGATCGATGTAAGTCTTCTTTGAGTACCTTTGTACTCATGTTGCCTTAATTTACATTTTTCAGAAGATGCCACAAACCCTTCCGACGGGTTCTTCATAGACGTTGACATCGATGAGTAGACTAAGGCCCAGGTGGTGATCCTGAGCAAGTGAAGGACCATGTAGTATAGCTAGGCTTACCAAGCCTCTTTTATTTTACTAGTTGTCTGTACTCAGACAAAACACTTCCGCTGTTGGCTTGTATGCTTGTATGACTTGTATGTGGGTCGTGTGACCCGTACTTGTGTGTATGCTATGTATGGCTCTCTGAGCCTTAAATAAAGTACTTGTGTCGTAGAGTCATGTTGTGATGCCTTGTTGTATTTGCACATATCGAGCATATTGTGTGTATGATTGAAATGCTTGGTATGTGTGGGATCTGACTATCTAGTTGTTTATCTTTAGTAGCCTCTCTTACCGGGAAATGTCTCCTAGTGTCTCCACCGAGCCATGGTAGCTTGCTACTGCTCCGGAACACTTAGGCTGGCCGGCATGTGTCCTTCTTCGTTCCTGTGTCTGTCCCTTCGGGGAAATGTCACGCATTGAGTACCGGAGTCCTGTTAGCCCGCCACAGCCGGGTTTATGAGTCTGCTAGCCCAGTGCTACAGCCCGAACTTACTTGTCGATGACCGACACGCTCGATCTTTGGTCATGCATGCCTGTCCTCGTAAGTCTGTGCCACTTTGGGTTTACGACTAGCCATGTCAGCCGGGCTCCTTTTCATATGGATGCTAGCGACATTATCATATACGTGTGCCAAAAGGCTAAACGGTCCCGGCCAAGGTAAGGCGACACCCGTGGGGATACCGTGCGTGAGGCCGCAAAGTGATATGATGTGTTACAGGCTAGATCGATGTGACATTGAGTCGGGGTCCTGACAGCGTTGGCATCAGAGCCGGACTGCCTGTAGGTTCTCCAAGCCAAACTGGTCGATGTTGAGTCTAGAAATGCTTTAGTTATATGTAGGGGAATTGATTGTGGGATGGTACGTAAGGCTCTTTTTACTCCTTTACCTCATGACAATCTGATCTGAGTCAGTCCATTCTTCCACCGGGGTTTAAGTATTAGGATCTCTCCTCTCTATTAGGTTCACGTGTTACTAATCAGTAGTACCTTATAGGTTTGATGGTTACAAGCCTGGTTTAGTTTTACTATCCTGTTTTGTTACTAAGTTGGACCCAGAACCTTGATATGATATTGTTGAGTGGCTATGCAATTCTTTGTGAAATGTCTCAAATCCTTTTGAGCATTTACAGTCGTTATGCTGTCCAAATTCTGTCGGAAATTCTAATGTCTTTGCATTGTGGTTATGCTTCCAGATGGCCACTCGTGACCAAAATCAAGTGGTTCGTCTGACCAGATGCATTGGTGTGACCGGTCATACAGCCATGCTAGTTCGGGTTATGATCGAGGCGGGTTACCGTTGGTATCCCGAATACACAGTTGAAGAGCAGTATCGAGATTTTAATCAAAGCCAGTATCTCTGCACTGTCAGGATATTTCCCTCTTATCCTGGTTCCACCGAGGCCCTTCACAGCTCCTATGGGCTTGGTGTTACTATTGACATGGCGGTGCAAGATGCTGCTTATTCTATGATGACCATCATGTGAGTCAGGACTGGCCTGCTTCGCAACACCAACTTCTGGTATATGCCGGGTTCACTTCCTGGAGCGTTTGGTTATCTCCGGGCTATCTATGCTGATTCCAGCCAGGAGGACTCACTAACCCGCACCACTGCCGAGTTGCTCGAGGACAAGGACCGAGAGAGTCGGGCCTTGAGAATGGAGTTTTCAACGCCCGTGGCCGATCATCGGGCCACTTTGACTCGTTTTGCACCGGCCGTGCAAGCCGGATATATGGATATGAGAGATCAGATCTGTTAGGTCCGCTCTGCCGGACATGATGGATTGGCGTGATGTGGGGGCATCACCCCACCTCGTGGTCCCCGCAGCCACCGCTCGTTGGTCCAAGACCTCACCCTTGCCCTTATGGTCCACAGCTCCTCAGACCGCCTGCTTCCTGGACGATCACGCTGAACTTCCAGGCTATGGGGAGACTTCTATGAGAACTACTACGAGACGCGTCGAGTTAATAGTAGTCTCACTAGTATTGTAATAGTTGTATTTCCACCGTCTGCGTGACTCGTGGAATATGACTTAGTGTGTACTAATTCGGAGGTGTAAGAAAAATAATGTATAGGAGCTTGGTATGCCTCCGACGAGATGTAATCTTCCTTTCACCGTAGTAGTACTTTGTTTGGTCTTGTACTAAACCTTGTATGGTGTGTATGACGATGGAATAAAGAAAGCAGTTTCTGTATCTACCATGTCATACAGATGATCATCTTGCATTCCGAGCTATCCATTACATTCTGCATTTCTATGTCAGAATCTTGCCATCCTGGACTAAAACCCTGTCTTGTTTTTCCTAGGATGGTTAACACCCGCAACAACCCTGCTTCGCCAGAGCAGGCCGAAGGCAGCAGAGTTGGAGAAGCGAACCTGCCTCACCCTCCTTCTCTGGCCGAAGTTATGCTGGAGGCCGAGAGAAACAAACGGGAGACCAACCGTTTGTTGGAGCGCATCGAACAGAACACAGCCCATCATCAGAGAAATAACTTGGTGTCGCTCAGTGACTTCATCAAGTTACACCCACCTACCTTTCACCACTCCGTCGAGCCTCTCGACGCTGATGATTGGCTTTGCAGCATTACTCACAAGCTGCGTTCTGCACTGGTAGCTGAGGCTGATAAGGTCACCTTTGCTGCATATCATCTTGAAGGCCCCGCCAGTCTCTGGTGGGAGAACTATATGGCTATCGCCCCTGCCTGGCCATGTCACTACTTGGGCAGAATTCAGCGAGGCTTTCCGTGAACATTACATTCCGGAGGGTCTCATGGATCGTAAACGTGAGGAGTTTTGCAATTTCACCCAAGGTCGTCTCTCTGTGGACGCCTACAGCAGGGAGTTCGGTAATCTCGCGCGCTATGCAACTGAAGAGGTCTCCACTGACGCCAAGAAACAAGCAAGGTTCCGCAAGGGACTTAGCCCCGAACTTCGCCGAGATCTCCGTCTGCATGAGTGCACCTCTTTCCAGAAGCTTGTTAACAAAGCCATCAGCACTGAAACGGGTCAGACCGATTTCGAAGCAACACACAAGCATGGTCGTGATATGGGTTCCTCATCCGGTCTTTGGACCACGAAGCGCCGGGTGTGGGTGCCTAATACGCCTCGCCACCCAGATTCACACCGAGGCCATCCTTTCAGCGCCTCGCCCGGTTCAGCAAGATGCACCAGCTAAGCCCTATGGTGGGCCAACCAACAACGCTCCTCTACGCGCCAGCCCCGTGACGTGCTTCAAATGTGGGGAATCAGGCCACTACATGCGCGATTGTCCTCAGACCAACCCCAACCAGCCTGCAAAAGCTGTTGGCCGTGGCAAGCCAGCAGGAAAGGTGTTCTATGCCAAGCCGGCCACCACTGCACGTGGCCATGTTAATTGTGTCTCAGCTGAGGAGGCCCAAGAAGATCCCAACGTCGTGCTCGGTACGCTTCTTGTTAATTGCCACCCGGCATCCGTTCTTTTTGATACTGGAGCATCTCATTCATTCATATCTGAAAGCTATGCTCGCTTACACCACACCGCATTCAGTGATATGCCCACCTCCATGGTAATTCAAACCCCGGGATCCAAGTGGCAAACTTCTAGAGTAAGCCATGGAAATGAAATTCGGGTCGACAGACTTGTTTTCCTTGCTTCATTAATAGCTCTTAAATCTTCGGATATAAATATCATCTTGGGTATGGACTGGATGTCAGCCCATCATGCCAAGATTGATTGTTTCTCTAGGACTGTTCAACTTACGCACCCCTCGGGAAAGATAGTCAATGTCTTGACCCGAATATCCAAGCGCCAACTATATTCTCTTAATGCGGTCCATTGCGGACCTCAAGACGCCCCGTAGTCCGTGACTTTCCGGATGTCTTTCCAGAAGAGTTGCCAGGTGTTCCACCTGACAGAGATGTTGAGTTCGTGATAGATCTCATCCCAGGAACTGTCCCAATTTCTAGAAGTCCCTATAAGATGGCACCCCTAGATCTAGCCGAACTTAAGAAACAACTCGATGAGTCCTTGAAAAAGGGTTTCATCCGTCCTAGTTCATCTCCTTGGGCTTGCCCCGTCCTCTTCGTCAAGAAGAAGGATGGTACGGACCGGATGGTTGTAGATTATCGACCCGTCAACCTGGTCACAATTAAGAACAAGTATCCGCTCCCTAGGATCAACAATCTGTATGATCAGCTCGCAGGATCCTCAGTCTTCTCTAAGATGGATTTGAGGTTAGGCTACCATCAAATCAAAATCCGGAATGGGGACATTCCCAAAACGGCTTTTGTTATTCGTTACCGCCAATACGAGTACACCGTCATGTCCTTCGGTTTAACCAACGCCCCAGCCACTTTCTCCCGGTTAATGAACTCAATCTTCATGGAGTATTTGGATAAATTCGTCGTGGTTTACCTCGATGACATACTCATCTACTCTAAGAACGAGGAAGAACATGCCGAACATCTAAGGCTAGTGTTGATGAAACTTCGAGAGCATCGCCTTTATGCCAAGTTTTCCAAATGCGAATTTTGGCTGCCGGAAGTGACCTATCTAGGACATGTAATTTCTGGTAAAGGTATTGCTGTCAACCCCGAGCGAGTTCAAGCCGTCCTTAATTGGACTCCACCTGAATCGGTCAAGCAAGTCCGAAGTTTCCTTGGCTTAGCGAGCTATTGTCGCCGCTTTGTCGAGAACTTCTCCAAAGTTGCTAAACCTCTAACCGAACTCCTCAAGAAGGATAAAAAGTTCGAGTGGACTCCACAATGTGAGCACAGTTTCGTGGCTGAAAAGACGTTTAACCTCTGCTCCCCGTGGCTGGTACCACCAGATTTCTAAGGACTTTGTTATCTATTGCGACGCCTCGCGACAAGGACTAGGCTGTATTCTCATGCAGGATCGACACGTAATTGCTTATGCTTCACGGCAATTACACCCACATGAAGAAAACTATCCTACCCATGATCTAGAGCTTGCAGCTGTAGTCCATGCACTCAAAACCTGGCGACATTACCTTCTTGGTAATCGTTGCAAAATCTACACCGACCACCAAAGTCTGAAGTACATATTCACCCAACCAGATTTGAATCTCAGGCAAAGACGTTGGGTCGAGTTGATCACAGATTTCGACTTAGGAATAACCTATACCCCAGGAAAAGCCAACGTCATGGCTGATGCGCTAAGTCGTAAATCTTATTGCAACAACCTGATGTTGCAACAAAGTCAACCCCTTCTCCACGAGGAATTTCGGAAGCTTAACCTTCATATTGTTCCTCAAGGATTTCTTTCCACCTTGGTGGCGAGGCCTACTCTTATGGATCAAGTCATTGCTGCCCAAAAGCGAGATAAAGGAATATCCCGGATTAAGGAGAACATTGCTAGCGGAGATGCTAAATGTTTCTCTACAAATGATCATGGTGTTGTATATTTTGAGAACCGCCTAGTGGTTCCCAAGAATCAGCACATACGGCAGCTGATCCTTAAGGAGGCTCATGACTCTCCTCTCACCATTCATCCCGGTAGCACTAAAATGTATCAGGACCTACGCCAGAGGTTCTGGTGGACTAGGATGAAGAGAGACATTGCTCGATTTGTTGCTAACTGCGACGTATGTCGTCGTGTAAAAGCAGAGCATCAACGGCCTGCTGGCACCCTTCAACCCTTAGCTATTCCTGAATGGAAATGGGATAGAATTAGTATGGATTTCATCACTGGTTTTCCCAGGACCAAGAAAGGGAATAATGCTATCTTTGTCGTTATCGACTGCCTCTCCAAAGTAGCCCATTTCCTACCTGTTCGCGAGAGTATAACCGCTAGTCAGCTAGCAGACTTGTACATATCCCGAATAGTGTCTCTCCATGGTGTTCCATTGAAATTAACTCGATCGAGGAAGTCTCTTCACCTCTCGATTTTGGGAAAGTTTCAAAACGCTATGGGAACCCATCTTTCCTTTAGCACCGCTTTTCACCCTCAATCAAGTGGTCAAGTAGAACGCGTCAACCAAATCCTAGAAGACATGCTTCGAAGCTTACATTATCTCATTCGAATGGATTGGGAGAAATGCCTTCCATTTGCCGAATTTGCTTATAACAACAGCTATCAATCTAGCTTGGGCAAAGCACCTTTTGAAGTTCTCTATGGACAAAGGTGTCGAACACCTCTTAACTGGTCGAAACCGGGAAAGACAATTCTTTGGCCGGATATGATCCAGAAGCGTAAGAGCAAGTTCGCATCGCTCGTGAAAAGTTGAAAACAGCCCAATCTCGTCAAAAGAGTCAATATGACCGAAAACATAAGGCTATGACTTACGAGGTTGACGAGAAGGCTTACCTTCGGGTTACTCCTCTGAAGGAACCCATCGCCCGTATCAAAGGCAAATTGGCTCCTCGCTACATTGGACCCTTTCGCATTCTTGCCAAACGAGGAGAAGTTGCCTACCAACTGGAATTACCTCCGCATCTCTCCAAAGTCCACGATGTCTTCCACGTTTCTCAACTCAGGCGTTGCTTCTCGGATCCTATCCGTGGAGTGGACCGCAAAACGCTTGATCTTCAAGATAATCTCACCTATCGAGAATACCCGTTCAGATCCTCGATCAAGCCGAGCGCACCACTCGACGGCATAATATCAAGTTTCTCAAGGTTCAATGGTCGCACCATTCTGAGAAGGAAGCTACTTGGGAAAGGGAGGATCGTCTTCGACTTGAGTACCCCGCCTTCTTTCCGGAGGAACCTAAATCTCGGGACGAGATTCTTTTGAGTGGGGGTGAGTTGTCACACCCTAGCTAGTTCATGCATTAGAGTGTTGCATCATGTCTATTTCTTTTGACAGAAACCTGAAATGGGAATGACAGAACTCCCAAATTTCCCTAATCCAACTAGGGTTTACTAAAAATATTTTCGATGAACCTGAAATGCCCTTCTAAAATGTCCATCATTTTGTCTTGGTTCGTAACCTCTGCCAAAAGTGATGCACAAATTCCTAGGTCATCCTAAGGTCTTTGAATTAAATCATAAGTATTTGAATTTGGGCATTTAAAATTGGTAAAATATTTCAAATGCTCAAATACTCCCAAACTAAAATGTTCCATGTTGGAAATATTCCAACTAAGGACCAAGTGCAGTTTGGTGAATTTTGGAATGGCTTAGGTATTTTTAGAAATTCAACAAACTTACAGAATAAAAACAGAAACAGAAAATAAAAGGAAAAACTTACCTGGCGCCACCACAGCCCACCAGCCAGCCCACTCCGCCGCCCAGCCCGCCACCGCCAGCCATGAGCTGCTTGGCTTGCCAGCAGCAGCCAAGGTGCTCGGCGGCGGCACCGCAGCTCGCCACGCAGCTGCACGCCGCTCGCTTCCTCTCGCCGCCATGCTGCCTTGGGCGAGCTCCACGTCGCGCCCGGACCCTCTGACATCTCCATTCGCCCCAACCCCTCTCCTCTCGCTCCCACGCCATGACCGACGCCACCGCCGCCCGCCGCCGCCAGTAGCTGCGCCCTCCGTCATCTCCACGCCACGCCACCGTGTCTAGAAGCTCCGCCGCCTCTACTCCGTCGAGCTAGCCGAGCCCCGAAGGCCAGATGCCCCGGCCGCCGCGACCAACCTCGCCCAACCGCCATCGCCGAGATCCCTTCGCCGTCGCCGCCGCATCAGCTCGTCCCCGACCACGCCGTCCGTTCCATCGAGACCGCAGTGAGCTGGGCTACCTTCCCCTTCCTCTCTTCCTCGCTCTCGTGCACTACAGCGAGCACACGAAGCTCACCCGCACGCGCCGTCGCGGACCTCGTCGCCGACGTGCTCCCGGCCACCCTCCGGCCACCTCACCGTGTCCATCGCACTCACCACGCTGCGATGGGGCTAACCGTGCACTCCCCGCACCTCACCGCACACTCTAGCCACGAGTTCGACTTCAACCGAACTCCGGCGGTCGCCAAAGTCGCCGCCGGCGCCAACTCCGGCCACCCCGAGCCCAACCACGACCACCAATAGTCGCGCTCACCTCAAGAACACGTAGGTGCCTTCCGCCGTCCATTTGGTCGCCGGAATGCCAAAATGCACTTTCGCCGCCGCGTCGGGCTCGCCGGCGGCTAAACGCTGACGGGTTTGACTCTGACTTTGACCACGGGTGGGCCCAGGTTGACCCCTCTGGGTCTATGACATGTGGGGCCCCCTCTGTTAATTAATCCAGTTTAGTTTAGATTTAATTTAGTTAATCTAATTGACTACTGACATGCGGGACCCACTGGTCAGTTTGACCTGGACCAGCCCGTTGACCACTGACATCATCATGACATAGTGCTGACGCAGTAATTTAATTACTGGAATTATTTTTACACAGGAAATTCCAGAAAATGTTTCAAACTTCCAAAATTCATATAAAATCAACCGTAGCTCCAAATCAAACAAATTATATATGAAAAATGATCAGAAAAATCCAATCTTTCCATCTGTACTGGTTTCATGCATGTTTACAGAAGCTAACCTGCTGTTTATCACAGAACAAGATAAAGCACTTTAAATGGCAACTTATGAGTTTGAACTTTGAATCCTTGGTTCAAATTGGTTCAAACCCATCTGTTCTTAGTTGCATTAGCCCTACACACTCATTTTGCCATGTCTCATGCATGCATCATATTGTTGCATACTGTTTGGTAATGTTTGTGTGTCGGTGCTCTCTGCGGCAGGTTCTGCCCCCGAGGAGTACCGTGATAACCCCGACGAAGAGCAATATCAGTGCACCGACCCGTCAGGCAAGCAACCAACCATTTGATCATATCGATAAAATCCCATGTTCTTGCTCCTGCTCTCTTTTACTGCATTAAGACAACACGATTCAAACTGCTGTGTGCTGCGGTAGTTGAACCCATTTCCTCTGCATGACCTGTCATTGCCACAGTAACTAGATAAAACCCACTAGCATGTGTAGGAGTTGATTGAGCCATATGATTGTGTTGTTCCTACCTTGCTATGCCTGCTATGCTTAGAGTCGTGTCCGGTCTGGTTCATCTGGTGATGGCTAGAGTGAAATGATCGAGTCAGTATGGGAGTAAGGTGTTGAACACGATTTGGTAAAGGTATCGATGAGAGGCCATGTAGGAGTACATGGTGGGTTGTTTCATTGAGGCCGTCCTTAAGCACTGAGATCTGTATGTGTGATTTAAGAATCAGCTACTACCATACATTGGGCCCTGAAATATGACCCCGCTCGACTTCTTATTCATCCTAGTCCTCTGTCCAGGAGTCGCAAGTAGTTTCTGGTGTTTGTAGCCTACTGGAGGCCGTGGACAGCGCTGACCTAAGGGGTGGGCTGTGATGTGGTAGGTACGTGGCACGGTGTACCGGGTGCCCGTTTGGTATCTCGGGAACCCTGTTCACATCGTTTGGGGCTGTGAGCGAAACTTCGGCCGGAACTCCTCATAGATGGAACCCAAATAGGCGGTAAACCTGGACTAGAGACTTGAGTGTCTAGGTAGGTCGTGGTCTACACCCACGCCGGCTTTCGCTGAAGTCCGCCGAGCACATGTCGTGTGCGACGCTAAGTGGTGGAAACATGTATGAAGAAGTACACCCTGCAGGTTAACATCATCTATTCGAATAGCCGCCATCATGTAAAGGACTACTTGGTTGCCTATACAGTTCATAGACAAGTAAATGTATACTACTAAAAGCCTCAAGATAAGCGTGAGTGCCGAGGATGGCTCTTCCGCAGGAAGACGGAGGTGGATCCTCGGTAGTGTATTGAAGTGATGAGCAGTGGACTCGAGTGCGCAAAACTATTTCAAGTTGGTGTCTCGTAGGATAGCTTAGCCATGAGTCAAAGCTGGCTTGCTGCAATAACCCCACCAACCCTTCTTGATAATATGCATGTATGTAGGATCTGATGTAAGTCTTGCCGAGTACCTTTGTACTCATGTTGCCTTAATTTACATTTTTCAAAGATGCCACAAACCCTTCCGACGGGTCCTTCGTGAGACGCTGACATCGATGAGTAGACTAAGGCCGGTGGTGATCCCGAGCAAGTGAAGGACCATGTAGTATAGCTAGGCTTACCAAGCCTCTTTTATTTTACTAGTTGTGCGTAGTCGACAAAACACTTCCGCTGTTGGCTTGTATGCTTGTATGACTTGTATGTGGGTCGTGTGACCCGTGCTTGTGTGTATGCTATGTATGGCTCTCTCGAGCCTTAAATAAAGTACTTGTGTCGAAAGTCATGTTGTGATGCCTTGTTGTATTTGCACATATCGAGCATATTGTGTGTATGATTGAAATGCTTGGTATGTGTGGGATCCGACTATCTAGTTGTTTATCTTTAGTAGCCTCTCTTACGGAAATGTCTCCTAGTGTCTCCACCGAGCCATGGTAGCTCTGCTCTTTGCTCCGGAACACTTAGGCTGGCGGCATGTGTCCTTCTTCGTTCTGTGTTCTGTCCCTTCGAGGAAATGTCACGCATTGAGTACCGGAGTCTGTTAGCCGCCATACAGCCGGTTTATCGGAGTCCTGCTAGCCCAGTGCTACAGCCCGAACTTACTTGCGATGACCGACACGCTCGATGCTTTGGGTCATGGATGCCTGTCCCTGTAAGTCTGTGCCACTTTGGGTTTACGACTAGCCATGTCAGCCCGGGCTCCTTTTCATATGGATGCTAGCGACATTATCATATACGTGTGCCAAAAGGCGCAAACGGTCCCGGGCCAAGGTAAGGCGACACCCGTGGGGATACCGTGCGTGAGGCCGCAAAGTGATATGATGTGTTACAGGCTTGATCGATGTGACATTGAGTCGGGGTCCTGACAATTACTCCATGTGGCACGTACTGCTTTGTACGGATGCCTTTCGGACTAAAGAATGCTGGTTCAACATTTGCAAGGGTAGTTCACGGCTTTTGAGCCACAGCTTGCACGTAAATGTAGAGGCTTACATGGATGACATAGTGGTCAAGAGCAAAGACAGAACAACTCTGATTCAAGATTTGGACGAGACCTTTGCAAATCTGCACAAGATCAATCTCAAGCTCAACCCCGAGAAGTGTGTGTTTGGAGTCCCTTCGGCAAGCTTCTCGGTTCTTTGTGTCTCAATGGGATTGAAGCTAACCCGACAAGATCAAGGCCATTGAGCGATCGAAGCAATCGCGTCAATGATGTGCGAAGGCTTGCCACCATGTAGCTGCTCTCAAGAGAGTTCATCTCTAAGTTCTGCTGAAGCGCCTCGCCATTTTTCAAAATATTGAAAAAGGCAGGTCCAAAGAAAATGGACTCGAGAGCGGAGGCTGCGCTGCAGACTTGAAGAGATACCTGTCCTCCACTCCAATACTTGTCGCACCTAAACCACAAGAGAAGTTGCTGCTATATCTAGCGGCAACCAATCAAGTGGTTAGTGCTGCGTTAGTAGCGGAAAGGGAGGCAGATGATGAGCCAGCGGCCACGGCAAGTACATCCAGTGACAAGCAGGGGACTTCCCCGACAAGCTCTAGTCCCGACAAGGATGGATCTGTGCAGCCACAAGAAGAGAAGCAGAAGAAAATGGTGTAGCGCCCAATGTACTTTGTCAGTTCCCTTCTACAGGGGGCTAGATCAAGGTACTCTGGTGTGCAGAAATTGCTTTTCGGCCTTCTCATGGCCTCGAGAAAGCTGCACCATTATTTTCAAGCACATGAGATCACAGTTGTCACTCGATTTCCGTTGAAGAGGATATTGCAAAATCCAGAAGCAACGGGCAGGATTGTCGAGTGGGCACTGGAATTGTCAAGCTTTGGCCTCAAGTTTGAGAGTACTTCAACTATCCAGAGCCGAGCATTGGCGGAATTCATAGCAGAATGGAAGCCAACACCTGATGAATAAACTCCAGAGACGAGCATCCCCGTCAAGGAAGCAAGCAAAGAATGGATCATGTACTTTGATGGTGCCTTCTCGCTGCAAGGCGCCGATGCGGGCGTGTTACTTGTCGCACCCACCGGAGAGCACCTCAAGTACGTCGTCCAGATGCACTTTCCCAAGGAGCAAGCGACAAACAATACTGCAGAGTATGAAGGCTTGCTTGCCGGACTTAGGATCGCGACGGACCTTGGGATCAAGAAGCTTATTGTCAGGGGTGACTCCCAGCTTGTCGTCCGCCATGTGAACAAAGATTATCAGAGCCGTTGATGGAAGCTTACATTGATGAAGTGAGAAAGTTGGAAGAGCATTTTGACGGCCTACAGATGGAACATGTTCCAAGAGCCCAGAACGATGTTGCCGATGGCCTGTCAAAATGTGCTGCATTAAAGTTACCTGTGGAACCAGGGATCTTTGTGCTCAGGCTGACTCAACCATCTGTGATACCATCAACTGTACAAAGCAAAAAGAGAAAGTTGGTTTCTGGTGACTACTTTCCGGCTGAGCTCCCCGAAGCCGCCGCCAAGAAGGTCCCCAAGATCAACACCAAGAGTGCTGAGGAGCAGTCTGCTCCGATAAGACCTAAGGTTTGTTCCGTTGAAGCAGACACTCCCGACAAGTTTTGCTCCGGCAAGCTTGCCGGGGAACATCAAGCTCCGGCTGAATCGCAGGTTCTTGCTGAAAGTGCGTTATATCGACTAGAGGGGGGGTGAATAGGCGATTTTTATGAATTCATCACTGAGGAATTTGCTGGTGAGGAAATTCCTTAGCGAAGAACTACTTGCAAATGGAATATGTACTGGGAGTAAACAAAACAGATACACACATAGTCAAGATGATGAAATGAAGACTAAAACAGAGTACGGAAAGCGTAATCACAGGATAGCAAGATGAAGACAAACAAATCAAGAAATTGACCGAGGAATTTGTGAAAGTCTTCATCAAAGTCTTCAAGCACGATATGAACAACATTCAACACAATGAATCAGGAAATGAAAGAGTTGAGGAAATAGAACCACTCGGTTGGTGAAGACAATGATTTGGTAAACCAGTTCCAACTGCTGTCTCTCGGTTGTACGTCTGTTGGAGCGGCCGAGTATTTAAACTCGAGGACACACAGTCCGGACACCCGATCTCGAGCCGCAACTCAGACACCCATCCTCACCGTATTCTCCTTGAACTAAGACCACGCAGGCCTCGTCCCAATCACTCGTGGTAAGTCTTGGTGACTTCCAAACCTTCACAGACTTGGTCACTCGGCGATCCATAATTCCTCTTGATGTTCTAGACCTTGACGCCTAACCGTCTGGAAGAAGCACAGTCTTCAAAGGTAATAAGCGCCGGATCCATGCAGATCAATTTCTTCATGATGCTCAATCACTTTCGGTTTGTGGGGGTTTGGTTTTGGGATTTTCCTCACTTGATGATTTTCGCCAAAGTCCTCGGAGGATGGGTTGCTCTCAAATGACAAGTGTCAAGTTCTCTCGAGCAGCCAACCAGCTAGTGGTTGTAGGGGCGACTATTTATAGCCTAGGAGCAGCCCGACATGATAAGACATAAATGCCCTTCAATGATATGACCGTTAGGTGGATAAGATATTTTGGGACAGCCGCGCCAAGAAGACAAAGAACGGTCGGAAATTTGACTCTCAAATTCCTCGTATTATCCTGTTCCTCACTTTGTAGGCAATTCAGACTGGCGAATTCCTAACTCCTCGATCGAGCAAAGTCCTCGGTGGAATGTAAGAACTGCGTCTCATCATCGATGAATTTGACTGAATCAGTATGAGATTTCCAATGGCTTCACTCAAGGGATTGGTAGGTGTAGGATTTTGAGTTGAGCATCACATGGAAATTTTTCCTTAGTATTTCCTCGACCCCCTTTAACAGTACGGTGTTTCCTATGAGTCAAGAAAGAGAAAACGAAACTACGAAAACAAAAGTCTTCACGCTTCATATTCCTCGAATGAATATCAAGTCTTCAAGGTCACACCAATTTCTTCACTTTCAAAGTCTTCAGAAAGTCTTCAGAATATCAAAGTCTTCATTGAAGAACTTCATTTTAGGGGTCGACTTTCTCTGTAAATATCAAACTCCTCATAGACTTATAGACCCGTGTACACTCACAAACGCATCAGCCATTTAACCTATAAGTCTTCAATACACCAAAATCACTAAGGGCACTAGATGCACTTACAATCTCCCCTTTTGGTGATTGATGACAACATAGGTTAAGTTTTCAACGGGATAAACATATGAAGTGTAAATACGATATTGAGGAATTTGATTGCAAGATATAGAAGAACTCCCCCGAATATGTGCATAGTGAGGAAATTGCTTTTGAGGCAATGCACATTTGAAGAATCGAATCATGGAGATCTCCCCTATATCTTGTAATTCATACACGATTTGATATATAATATGAAGAATTTGAAATGCATGATGAAATATGGTGCTCGATGAGATTCAAAGATGTGCAATAATATTAACGAGGAATAAGCATGCAGAATATCACATCAAAGTTTCAGAGGTCAGTGCATCAAAAGCATCAGAGCACGACCAAAAGTATCAAGGCACCATCAGATTTAAGATTACAACTCGATCCAATAAAAGTTTCGGAAGAACGAGAGTTGTAACTTAACAAAAACGCCCATAATATAAACCCGCTTGAAGACTAACTCAGATTTCTCCCCCTTTGTCATCAAATGACCAAAAGGATCGAAATTGAGGACTAACGCCCCTGAAGATTTTCAAGTTGATGGAGGAGCGCCAGCGTTGTTGGGGTTGGTTGTTGAAGTAGGGCCTGCCGCAGTGTCGTCCAAATCTTCATGTTCATCAATTTCACGCGATGAAGAATAAGAACCGCCACCGATCGTGAACTTTGACTCTCTTGAATTTCTTCGAGGTGGTGTAGACCACCAAATGCTTCCCGGAGACCCATAGTCTTCAATTCTTCCGCTGAATAGACATGATTGAGAACAGCCCAGGTGCGGTTGAGGGTTTCATGAAGGTAGTACTGATTTTTCTTCACTGCATTATGTGTTGAGGTCATGTTGTGAAGAATTGCAGCAAATTGACGCTTCACCCATTTCTGATTGCGTTCAACCTTCTGATGAAGACTGAGGAGTAACTCACGGTCAGTCATCACCCTGGTGCTGTTGCTTGAGGCTTTTGCTTGGCTGAGGTATTTGCGGCGGTCATGTGTTGCGTAATCGCATTGGTGGAGTAAGATGTAGCTAGTCGATTGACCATCCAATGGATGAGTGCCTTCATCAATCACAAGAGCTGCCTTGCCCTTGTCATCGAGGATGAAACCGGTCGCTTGAGGACTTCAATGGGCGGCAAGTAGCTACCATGGTTCGAGTGTCACTTTGTAATTCAAAGGAAGATCTTGCCCTTATGAATCTCATAATCCAAGGCGCATATGGCTTCAGCTCAAAAGGCGACATTGCAACATTAGCCAGAGTCCTCATGAAGAAATCATGGAAGTTGATTGGAACGCCATGAATGATGTTGAAAAGCATGTTCTTCATGATGCCAACGACATCTTCTTCATTTGAGTCGTGGCCTTTGATGGGACTCATTGTCTTCGTCAGGATTCGATAGACAGTCCGAGGCACATACATCAGTTCCTTGACGAGGAATTTGGTTTGAGGGGCCTGCCCTGGCTTCAAAGGCTTCATGAGCACTTGCATATAATGATCAGTCAGCTCGCAGTCATTGTAGATGCAACGTGCACTTTCATGAGGAGGATCAAGAGGAAGGACACGAAGCAATTCAGTCGCTGGTGCCTTGTAGTGAGTGTTTTCAGTCATCCAATCCAGCACCCATGAATTGACATCTTCAGCGTCTCCGATGATATGCAGAGTGGCGAGAACTCAAGAATGAGTTCTTCATTCCAATCACGATATCGCGCAGAAATTTAGGAGTCCTGCATCATGAATAACTCGGAGTACTGGCTCGAAGCACGGCAGAGATTCCATATCCACATGAGGAATATGCTCATGATCGAAGATCTTGTCCTTGTCAAAGAGCACTGAGGAATATAAGTTGGCTTGTGTAGCAGTCCAGAAGCGTCTTTTCCTCATGCAAGCAGAGTCATATGGATTGTAAGCAGTGAAGAACACATGCTCAGAAAAGAAGTCTTCAGCCTTGAATTTTTGCTTGCTCGAGAACGGATTCTTCGGTTTGGGCAGAGGAATGTCGATGATTTGCAGACAACCTCGAGAATCGCGATCTCGTGTGCTTCAGCCGAGGAATTTCTGGTTCCTCTTCTTGTGCAACTGGGATCAACAAAGAGGTTCTTCAAAGACTAGTGGCTGGAATTTCTTCATGAATAGATGATGTGGGATGAGTTTCTTCAGAGCCCAATTGAACAGTTGTAGCCGGGGACTGAGGAATTTGTTGAATTGGAGTGAAGAGAGGAGTATCGAGATGCTGACTTTCCCAAAAGTCATCGTTCATCACTGCTGTAGTGCATCCAATATCCACGTCTTCATCTTCTTTTTCAATTTCCTCAACACCAGCCTCTTCAGCTGTGAACTGAGGCATGGGTGAGGAAACAACTGGTGATGAAGGGAATGTTTCCACTTCAATTTCTTCATCAAGCTGTTCTGAGGTAGCAACAGATTGATTTTCTTCATCAGATCCGCTTGGGATCTTGTAGTCTTCTCCATAAGGAACAATTTCCTTAGACGACATGGAGGAAATGGGAACGGCATCAATGGGGTTTTCAAGAGAGCTGGTCATTGGCTTCATTTTCTTCACAGCCGAAGAATTTGACGCAGGAGTTGCCTTCCTCTTCTTCACTGCAGCTCGCTCTGCAGCCTTTGTCTTCTTCACTTCATAGGCAGAAGGAAGAATTGGAGTTGGTGTTGGTGCAGGAGGAGCTGAGGACTGTGGTTCAGTTTATTCAGCGAATCGTGCAGATTGCCCTAATCTCTTCGCTTTCTTCAGCGCACCACTAGTGGATTCCCCGAATTTCTTCGCCGGCTGGAATGGAGTCATCAGCCCCGAACTTGTATTCTCATCAGCAGTGTAAAGTCATCAAGTGCCGGCATGTTCTTGAGCAGTTGAGCAGAGTCTTCACTGAGGATTTTCTTGTTGCGATGGGGTTGCAATAGTTGTCATTTTCTTCACAAATTGATTTAATCTCACCTTGGCTCCTTGCCAATCAGCATTATAGCATCGAAATCCTTGCCGAGGGCTTGATTTCAGATTGAGCTTTGAGAAGTTCTTCAGAGTCGTTGACGATGTTTTTCCTCGAAGCTTCTCCTTTCTCGCTTGTGCTCTCTTAATCTCACGAGCCTTTTCAAATTTCCATTTCTCTTCAAATATGAAATGGTTCAAGATATGACTTTGACCAGGAGTCAGTGGCAGATCTAGTATGGGAGTGTTTGGATCCTGATGCCATAGGTCGATGAAGTCAAGGATCTTCTTCGGATCCAAAAGCAGAGGCACAGTGTGGGGACCCGGACTCATAAGTCATGATCACCGAATGCACGTGTATAGTGATCCCAGAGATCAATGCTCACTGAACACACAGAAGCTGAATAACAAGAGTCTTACATCCATACATACCGTATTACACAAGTAGGACCATTATGGTCAAGTCTTGAGTATATCATCGCAGCGGAAATTTTCGTTGATAACTTGGACCCATGGCATCTGCCTTAACCCTACAGGCATTCTGACTGGGAAGCGTCCTAGCTCGCATGGTCGTCATCGAAGTATTCTTCATCATAGCCTGTTCTTTCATGCCTGGTCAATGAAATAACCAGTGGCAAGCCAATGAGTACTTTGAATGTACTCGCAAGCAACCCATGTTTTGGTTCAAGGTACAACAATGCATGATATAGGTAAATTTTTGCAGACAGCTAGTTTTGAGTGCAATGACATGTTCAACATCTTTATAAAGCATGCATCAAGAGAGTTCAAGTAACCATGAGAACAGGTTACAGATATCAACATAAATAGAGTGGGCACCAACCCATTTAACATAGACGGAGTGGGCACCAACCCATCTCAATCATGTCAAGACCCTTGACTTGACCCAAGTCATTTTCATCATCACCACACACACGGTAGAAAACTCTGGATGTAGTTTAAGCAAAGACCGCCTAATCGTCCTTGACCGTGGACACGGCTATTCGAATAGTTTTACACTCTGCAGAGGTTGCACACTGTACCCACTAGATCCGGGGAACTTCCGTGTCATCCACGACCCGTGGTACCTCAAGTACCCGGGGTAAGCACCCGATCACTACCTTTCCCTAGGCGACACTAACATGGAGTCCACTCGATTGGCAGTAACCCCCGTGCCCAACATTTCACAAAACACTTTCTTGGAGCCTCGCTCCCATAATTATCACATACCACCGCACGTGGTACCAACGGTGTGTCCGTGCCTCGTGAAAACAGTCATGGCCGCCCTACCTGGCACGACCCCGTCCCAAGAGAGAGCACCAACTCTCCCCCGTCACTAGTAATGCGGGCTCCAAGCTAGTATCGGTCTAGGTACTCAATAATGCCCTTTCCCATATAAGGGTAGATTGGTTGCGCATGTAAGGTTGGTTCAGTCAACAAATCTTAAATCTAATCCGTTTTCGAAAACAACACCAACACTTGCCTCGGTACACCACTTCGTCATCAAGTGGTTACCCATTTCATCATCTCCCTTGGGCATAATGGCACCCGACGGGGTTTTCGAAAAGTCCTTTGAAAAAGCTTTGTCTCCTTCACCATGCATAAACCCGACCCTTTTTGCGTAGCAACTACTTTAGCATCCTATCTACTCCCACCGGCATAACCCTCATAAGAAGGTAGGGCCATGCACAATGCAAGTATCAACGAGGAAATAACAGAGGCAACCAACCCACGTGGTTCACCATCTCACCATGATTCCGATGCAACAATAATAAAGAGCTATATATGACATGCATAAAAAGGGTTCCATAGACATGGTCAAAGGGCTGCTTGCCTGTTTCAACAAAGTCTTCGAGGTCTTCAAATATCTCTGGTCCAACTCCGAGCATTTCGTCTACTTCGTCCACTATCGTCGAAAGCAACCATAATAAGCAACACAACAAGGCAGGAAATAAAAGTGCTCTAAAAATATGTGTTGGACTTTTCTGGGATACCTCTGGTCATATGAGGGATGACCAAAGTGGTTTCAATGGGAGTGGATCTATGGATATTTCTAAACATTTCGATAGGATGGAATCAAGGGGTTTATGGAATTGCAAGAAGTGTACAGAAGAATTATTTTGAAAAATGAGCAAAGGCACCCATTTAACTAAGGATGATTTTAGAAGCATCTAGGAATTGGTTTCACTGGATTTGGAGTTCAAATGAATTTCCTATGAATTTGCAAAGTTGATAAATATGAAGAAATGGCTCAATAATTTATGTTGTACAGAAAGTATCAAGAAAAATGTTCATAAACTAGGTTATGAGCTTAGATTCATCTAGGAATTGGAATCATGGCATTTGGAGCAAGTTTGAGCCTTCTGTGATTTTCTAAAGTTTATCACAGAAATAGGAAAAATAGGAAGTGATAATTATTTGTGAAGAAAAAGTCTCTGGAAAAATTGTGCATGTTGCACCAACAGGTAGATCATGATTTATAGAGTCACTAGAAATTTGAATCATCAAATTTGGAGCTCATGATTTATTTATGGATTTTACAAATTGTACAGAAAAGAAAAGGGAAAGGGGAAAAGGTTTTTACCCTTATCCAATTATAATCGGGCGCAGCTTTAGAACTGCAGCAAGACTGGGCCGCCCAGCGCCCGGCTGCTGCTGGCAGGGAGGTGACGTCGAAGGCGTACTCCGGGAGAGCGCCACCCAGCGGGGAAAGCGGATCAGCCTAAAGCCGTTTCCACTTAACCCGACCGTGGGCCGACCGGCCGCCTCTGCCACGACGGGCGGGCCCTCGCCACCGGCGGGCGATCGTCCTCTACCTCCCGCTCGAGGCAGAGCGAGGGAGTCAGAGCGCACGCCGGTGCTCGTCCGGCGATAGCCGGTGCCTCCGGCCGTCTCCCGCGGCGCTCCGCCTATGGGCGAGCTCAGCTCGGAGCGACGTGTCCGCTGGTGCAGGTCACGGCCGCCGGAGGGGGCCGAGGTGACCGCAGCTTTGACAGTGGCGGGGAAGGTCGGTGGTGGCGGCGGTTACGGTGCTATGGTCACCGAGAGGAGAGGGAGAAGCACGGGAGGGCTCGCGGTGATGGTGGTGATGCTCCAGTGCAGTCCAGAGGGAAGGAGGAGGAGAGGTGGGCGCGAATTTGGGCGGAGTCCGGTGGCTTGGCTCCGGCCATGGAGGGCTATGGAGGGCGCGAGAGGGTAAACGAGTTGGTCCAGAGGGTCTACGGGAGGGAGAGAGGGCCAAAGGAGGCCAGAGAGGGCTCGGGGGTGGCCTTAAATAGATGGGGGCGAGGTGCACAGCGACCGTGCGCCGGCGAGGCCGTAGCCGTCGCTAGAGGCCACGGGAGGGCTTGGCTTCGAGTCGGGGGTCTTCCTGGGCGTGGTCTACGGCCAGGGGAAGGGAGAGAAGGAGTGGGGAAGCATCAGGGTAGCGCGCGTGTGAGCATGCCCATTGGGGCTCTCGGCGGCCAAGGCAAGGCTGAAAGGAGGCAGCAGGAGGGAGAAGGAGGAGGGGGACCAGGCTGTGGCGTGTTGCGGACGTCGAGGAGCATCGAATGGCGTGAGGGGGAGGCTCGAGGTGGTCGGGAGTGCTGTGTCAACGGTAGGGAGCACGCTGACGTGCTCCAGAGCGCGCAAATGGCCGCACCAGCTGCTTTTTCAAGGCCTCACGCCCACTTGCATCTGGGGGCTCTGGGAGGGAGTAAACAAAGTGGAAATGGCATTGGATGCCTTGGGGAATCAGTAGAGGAGAGGTGGGGTTGAGAGAGAGAGAGAGAAAACTGCTGTCCAGGAAGGAAAAATGGAGTTCTCCCCCCTCCATCATTGCTTCCTTGGGCATGAAAGCGCCCAGTACTAGAGGGGACTGGAGAGGTTGTGGCAAAAGTTGAGCTCATGGAGAACAAGGAAAGAGGTGAAAACATCAACTTTTAGAAATTACCAGAAGGTGTTTGATGTTGGTTTGGGCAAGAAAGAGATTTCCATTTGTCATGAGGCTCCACAGGGTGAAATGGCACACATAATTAGGGCCCTCTACCCATTTTGAGCTCATTTGGGCAAAGTTGCCAATGCAACTTTTGTAAACCCTAGAAATCAACAGAAATGGGCTTTCCAAGATTTAGTCATGCAAATCTGTTCTCCTTGATGAACCACTAGGTGTGGTGGCCTCATTTGGTCATGTTATCATGCTCACAAAAGCTGGGGTCAAGGAGAGAAAGTTGGTAATGCAAAGTTGTTCAAATTTGATTCTGGTCAGAGAGGGTTTTGATGCACTTTGATAAATATAACTTGTTCTCCAACTTGTGCCACTTGGTCTATATGAATAATTAGACCATTTGAGATCGTTCATAAGGTTTGAGAATATTTGGAAATGTTTGGCAATGTAAAGTTGCTCAAACTTTAAAATGGACAGAAATGGTTTTGAGGGTATTTGATGATGTTATCTTGTTCTCCAAGACATGAGACTTGGCAAGATCACCAAATATGTCATATGGGACATGATAGAATTTTCTTGGAATATTTGGAGAATATTTCCTTTGTAAATATTTCAAAAGCTTGAAATATCCAGAAAGGGTTTTTGAGGGATTTCACCAATATTTTGAACATGACCATGTGTTGAAACTCTTATATATGGACAATATATGTCCTATGAGTTTCCCTAAATTTTGTCAAATATTTCTGAAGCAATAAAATAATTTTTCCCTATTAAAGACCATTTCTGGCCTTAAGAAAAAGCTTTTAAATAAAATAGGAAAATAACTTTCAAAATTATATTTTTGTGGTTTCTGGGTATCCTATATCTAATAGGAGTGAAATATATTTTAGAAAGATTTTACTGCCCTTAATTAAGTACTTGCAAAGGCAAACCTCAATTCAGGTTTTTTGAAAATCTAATTTTGAAAATACTATTTGGCCAAATTATTTTTGTAAGAAGTCATTTTTATGTTCTATACACATGGCATGATCATTGGTTCAAGAGTTTGGGGCAAGGAGATGAAGTATAGGAGTTGGAGGATTTATTTGATTTTTAGAGCACTTGCAAACAACAGTCAACCATTCAATCAAAGCAAAGACAAAACACTCAAAAGTTTTTGTCAAACCACATTTTAGCATGATTTATTGACTTAAGTGTTGTGCCATGAAAATCAGGGTGTGACAGACCTACCCCCCTTACAAGAATCTCGTCCCCGAGATTCCCAGAATAGGCGCGGAAAGGAGTATGGAAACTTGGATTTGGGGTAGTCTTCACGTCCTCATACTTCTTCTGCTTCTGAGTGGTGCTCCATTGAATCTTGAAGGACCTGGTGTTGTAGCTTCATGTATGACGTGCTGCCTGGCCCAGGTTGCTAATGGTCTCTCAGATAGGTCTCGGTGATCGATGTCTTTGTTAGTGATTGGGCTAGTTAGGAAGTCGAAAACACTTCCGGAGTTGTGCCTTGTGGAAAAACATTGTGCACAGTGGGCGAGTCAGGTGGTAACTCCAGCTGGTAACTGTCTTCTCTTCGTCTCGTAGCGATCTCAGAGGGGGGGTTGTTAAATCTTGGAGTGATCTCGAAGAAGGCCGATGAATCTTGGGGCGAGCTTTCCTTTGACATGGAAATGCTGGGCTCCTCCGAGAGGGGTGACCCGGGAATAAACATGGTCTCCAACCCGGAAGGTCATGTCTCGACGACGTGGGTCAGCGTAGCTCTTTTGTATTGACTTGACAGTCTTCAAACGCTCTCTGACAAGCTGGACTTGCTCTTCGGCTTCACTGAGGATATCGGGCCCAAAGACAAGTCCTTCTCTGGTTTCTGACCAATTGAGGGGTGTGCGACATTTCTGTCCGTATAACACCTCAAATGGCGCCATCTGAAGGCTTGACTGATAACTGTTGTTGTAAGAGAACTCGGCGAAAGGGAGGCAGTCTTCCCACTTAGCTCCATAAGCTAAGACACAGGCTCGGAGCATATCTTCGAGTATCTGATTTACTCGTTCTGTCTGACCTCCGGTCTGTGGATGGAAAGCAGTGCTGAAGGACAACTTGGTCCCCATGGCCTCTTGGAATTTCTTCCAAAACCTTGAGGTAAACTGGGTTCCTCGATCTGACACAATCTCCTTGGGAACACCATGAAGGCTCACGGTTCGGTTGATGTAGAGACTGGCTAACTGGTTCCCCTTGTAGGTCGTCTTGACCGGAATGAAGTGGGGGCTTTGCCCGCCTTGATCTTCCTCTTGATGCCTTCAATACTCTCGTGTCCCATCTGGGCTTCTTCATCCATCAGGGTCGGCTTGACTTCAAGGTTAGCTATGAATCCTGGTGCAACCAGTTCCAACCTGAAGCTTTCAAGTTCTTCATACAAGGCGGGTAGCTTGTCCTTAAGCATAGCATTCAAGGAACAAAGCCTTTCTGCTTATGGCATCTGCTACCACATTAGCCTTCCCAGGGTGGTATTGAACACTGAGGTCATATTCTTTGATCAACTCTAGCCATCTTCTTTGCCTCGTGTTCAATTCCCTTTTGAGTGAAAATATACTTCAGACTTTTGTGATCCGTGTATATCTCACATCGCTTTCCTAAGAGGTAATGTCGCCATGTCTTCAGGGCATGAACCACTACTGCTAGCTCAAGATCATGAGTAGCATAGTTTTCTTTATGAGGCTGTAGTTGCCTTTGAGAGGAGGGGCTTGCAGATATGCACGGTCTTCAACGCGGAAGCTCACTCCTTGACGACGGTGGTTGGTATAGTTCTTCCTCCTTGACATGGCGGTCTTCGGATGTTCACTAACCAGCTGATCAACTCTCCTTTCGTCTTCACGTGGACATACATGTCCTCAAGTAAGGATGATGATTTACTTGCCCAAGTACTCTATGAAGTATTTGGGGTACGTAGAGTGGGCTGAGGCATTGGTGAGGGTCACGGTTGAGCATTGGTCAAGGTCTTATTGATCTAGAGCCAAGGCCCAAGGTCATGATCCAACCGTGTGTGGCTTGGTAGGGCATAAGGGTTTCAAGGATTCTAGTGTGCGAATGAACATTTATCATCCTATCTCTAAGCACGGTTTCTGAGATGCCAATAGTCTATCTAGTCCTTTAAACAAATCACATCATATCACTGATAGCATCATTTCGTATAGGCCAACCCCAATCATCACTCATGCTATTCATATCCTCATGACTCCCAAGAGGAGGTCTAACAACATCATATATGTCTACGATCCCCAAGCTCACGTGTGTGTGGCTAACCCTAAAAATCCATGGGTAGAGCATACAAGCTTCCAAGCTGGAATAAAACAGGACAATCCAAGTGCTCACCCTATTCTTCCAAGGCCCATACTAGTGCATCTCTATCCTAAGGAAACACATCGTATGCCACTCCAAAATCTTGTTTCCTCCCTATGAATCAACTCCAACAGTCCATTAACTTCCCTCAATAGCCACATAATCCATTTAATTCTACAAATCCAACGGTTAAGGTGCTCCACCTGATCTCCTAAAGTCCTTATAATCCCCAATACTCGAAAGGGCTGCCTTACTATAGTTAGTCCACCAATTCCCATTATTGTGATCTAGAAATACTCCAAGGTCACGCCCACAAAGATGCCTAAGTAAACCCCGACAATTAGTCCAACCTCCTAGTTTATCGTCTACTGAGAAACATGGTATCATGATCGAGATCATCAGTCTAAATCCAATTTACTCCGATCCATGTAGACATACTCAGCATTTATATTCAACTAGAATCACCTTCTTAAATCCAAATCTCTTGTCCAATGAGAATTCCTACATGTTCCCCCCCAGGTCATTTACATAGTATCAACTTTCTCCTATCAATATCCCATGGCTAAGTTAAATCCAATTACTTACAATTATCCTACTAAATCCAATTCACTCATGGGTAGTGAAAGCTACGCTACTCTATAATCATGATCCCACCAAGTTCATCTACCAACATGAAAGCCTCATAATCCACCAAATAGTCACGTATAATTCCTCAAGTCATTGCTATAAACTCACCAGGTCATTTCTCCTCTATTCCTATATCCTCAAATTGGTCTTCCCTATGGCATCGTCAGCTTTGGTGCTATATTAGGATGATAATGTGCTCGTTCACTATGTCCACTAGTTTCATAATGAACCCAGTGTTGTGCGAGGTTTACAGAGGCTTAACTGGTTCTCTTGCAATACTGTGGGCAAAGCACATGGTTAAGGTCTCGAGCTGGGGTATCTCATGAAGTCTCGAAGGGTCTGTGAATAGGGTTCTAGTCTTGAGGTGTAAACATACTCTAAGGGGTTGCACTTGGTCGAGGAGGCTATAGCAAAAGTCTTCAACGCTTGTTGGTCGCCAAGGTGGAATCCTTGGTGCATATTGTCTTGCTTGTCTTCAGTTGAGGAAAGAGATGAGAGGGAAAGCTAGCATAGAGGAGGGGAATGCCTAAAGGGGGTTCTATAGTGCAAGTGCAAACAAACAGGTGCAAAAAGGGCCAAACAGAAAAAGCAAGGTAAGGAAGGTGATATAGTCGCATACTTGTCGCCTAGGGCAAAAGTGCGACCTATATCAAAACACAAACAAATAAAAACAAGCAACACAATCATGGTTCTATTCGAACTATCATACGGCTCGATCACAAGATAGGGGGTACACGACTCATCCTACCCTAGGGGTTCTCGGACTCCATAGTCGTGCCTTGTGCCTCGTGCAGTCTCCCGGGTTTCCTCAGGTGCTGCTACGTCTCTTGTAGTTGTTTGATGAAACGATCCCGGTTGAGCTTGAAGAGTCTTCAACAATTTCTTGCCTGTTGAAGTGATGGGGTGAAGGTGGCTCCTCATAACTGGCATTGACTTGGTCTTCTATTGTCTTCTTAATCACGACGATCCCTTGTTGTCTTCTAAACCGTCGATGGTACCAGGTAGGTAATCCTTTATGCAATGATATTATCAAGGCGTAATAGAGGTCCATCATGTCGGTTACGTTGATGACAACATCGACACCAAGAGCGGGGGATGAGGAGAACCGTTTTCCTGCTCACTATAGTGAGGCGGACCAAATGGCTAGGTTCTCATCCACCGGTGGTTGCCGATACAACAACAGTAGTGACAGGGTTACTCTATTAGCGATGTATATCATGATCTTGCATATTCTATGCCCTGATCATCGTAGGCTATGGTTGCATCATCTTGGGCAGTGTCAAGGGTGTCACCATCTCCTGGGTCCTCAGGTCCTCATTCCTCGAGGATGTATCTTCTGTTGTATTGTCTTGTTGTGATATCGCCAATCTTGTGTTCAGGAGATGTGGGTGAATGTCTGGCAAGGCATCTTCCTTCTAGATTATCCGCGAGGATTTCAAGGAATTTAGTAGTCAGGGGCATAAGGGTTCTAGCGACCAAAGGTTTTGAAGGGGAAGAGATTAATAAGGAAAGTATACCTTAGTTTTCGAAAACTGAGAAGGGAAGAGAGGTATAGATAGTTTTGAAAACTAGTAGTTGTTTTGGAAATATTTTTACCCTAACTAACGACCATGCTAACTAAGGCTTCCTACAGTCAGGATGGCTCTGATACCAGCTCTGTGGGGACCCCGACTCATAAATCGTGATCACCGAATGCACGCGTACAAAGGATCCCGAGATCAATGCTCACCGAACACACGTAAGTTGAATAACAAGAGTCTTACATCCATACTTATCAGATACACAAGTAGGACCATTATGGTCAAGTCTTGAGTATATCATCGCAGCGGAAATCTTTGTCGATAACTTGGACCCATGCCATCCGCCTTAACCCTACAGCATTCTTGACCGAAGCGCCCTAGCTCGCATGGTCGTCATCGAAGTATTCTTCATCATACCCTGTTCTTTCATGCCTGGTCAATGAAATAACCAGTGGCAAGCCAATGAGTACTTTGAATGTACTCGCAAGCAATCCATGTTTTGGTTCAAGGTACAACAATGCATGATATAGGTAAATTTTTGCAGAAAGCTAGTTTTGAGTGCAATGACATGTTCAACATCTTTATAAAGCATGCATCAAGAGAGTTCAAGTAACCATGAGAACAGGTTACAGATATCAACATAAATAGAGTGGGCACCACCCATTTAACATAGACGGAGTGGGCACCAACGCATCTCAATCATGTCAAGACCCTTGACTTGACCCAAGTCATTTTCATCATCACCACACACACGGTTGAAAACTCTGGACGTAGTTTAAGCAGCATCGCCCAACTGTCCTTGACCGTGGACACGGCTGTTCGAATAGTTTTACACTCTGCAGAGGTTGCACACTGTACCCACTAGATCCGGGGAACTTCCGTGTCATCCACGACCATTCGTACCTCAAGTACCCGGTAAGCACCCAATCACTACCTTTCCCTAGGCGACACTAACATGGAGTCCACTCGATTGGCAGTAACCCCCGTGCCCAACATTTCACAAAACACTTTCTTGGAGCCTCGCTCCCATAATTATCACATACCACTGGTACGGGGTACCAACGGTGTGTCCGGTGCCCTGTGAAAACAGTCATGGCCGCCCTACCTGGCACGACCCCGTCCCAAGAGAGAGCACCAACTCTCCCCCGTCACTAGTAATGCGGGCTCCAAGCTAGTATCGGTCTAGGTACTCAATAATGCCCTTTCCCATATAAGGGTAGATTGGTTGCGCATGTAAGGTTGGTTCAGTCAACAAATCTTAAATCTAATCCGTTTTCGAAAACAACACCCACACTTGCCTCGGTACACCACTTCGTCATCAAGTGGTTACCCATTTCATCATCTCCTTGGGCATAAGTGGCACCCGACGGGTTTTCAAAAGTCCTTTGAAAAAGCTTTGTCTCCTTCACCATGCATAAACCCGACCCTTTTTGCGTAGCAACTACTTTAGCATCCTATCTACTCCCACCGGCATAACCCTCATAAGAAGGTAGGGCCATGCACAATGCAAGTATCAACGAGGAAATAACAGAGGCAACCAACCCACGTGGTTCACCATCTCACCATGATTCCGATGCAACAATAATAAAGAGATATATATGACATGCATAAAAAGGGTTCCATAGACATGGTCAAAGGGCTGCTTGCCTGTTTCAACAAAGTCTTCGAGGTCTTCAAATATCTCTGGTCCAACTCCGAGCATTTCGTCTACTTTGTCCACTATCGTCGAAAGCAACCATAATAAGCAACACAACAAGGCAGGAAATAAAAGTGCTCTAAAAATATGAGTTGGACTTTTTCGATACCTCTGTCATATGAGGGATGACCAAAGTGGTTTCAATGAGAGTGGATCTATGGATATTTCTAAACATTTCGATAGGATGGAATCAAGGGGTTTATGGAATTGCAAGAAGTGTACAGAAGAATTATTTTGAAAAATGAGCAAAGGCACCTGTCGGTGTCAAAACCGGCGGATCTCGGGTAGGGGGTCCCGAACTGTGCGTCTAGGCGGATGGTAACAAGAGACGAGGGACACAATGTTTTTACCCAGGTTCGGGCCCTCTCGATGGAGGTAAAACCATACGTCCTGCTTGATTAATATTGATGATATGGGTAGTACAAGAGTAGATCTACCACGAGATCAAGGAGGCTAAACCCCAGAAGCTAGCCTATGGTATGATTGTTGAGATGTCTGTTCGTCCTACGGACTAAGGCCCTCCGGTTTATATAGACACCGGAGAGGGCTAGGGTTACACAGAGTCGGTTACAATGGTATTAGAAATACATATCCGTATCGCCAAGCTTGCCTTCCATGCCAAGGAAAGAACCATCCGGACACGAGCCGGAGTCTTCAATCTTGTATCTTCGTAGTATGGGTGTCCGGCGGATATTGATAGTCCGCTGTCCGGACACCCCTAGTCCAGACTCCTCAAGAGTCCTCGAACCAATCTTCAATGACGATAAGTCCGGCGTGCATAATGTTCGGCATTGCAAGGCGGGTTCCTCCCTTGAATAATCCGGAGAAGATAATGAACACCAGGATAGTTTCCGGCTCTGCAAAATAAATTCCACATTCCACCATAGAGAGAATAGAATATACACTTAGTTCAATCTGCTGACGTATTATGCGGCGTGACATCGCACCGCAGCCAAGCCCTCGTTCGAATCGTTTTTCATTATTCCACCTCAAAGACGCTTAGTGAAGCGTTTCTTGGCACGCCTTGTCGAGCAGAGATCGTGTTCCCTTATTCCGGATCCTCATCAATACGCTGCGGGTAACCCAACCGCTCCTGCCGCCACGCCACCTCTATCGAAGGGGAATCCCAAACGGTCACGGAGACGGCCCTTGGTATTTCTTCCCTTTATAAGGGACCAAGGCCAGCCCTTGTTCTTCAATCTCGTGATCGAATCTTTTCCCGCCACCAGTTCCAACACCCAGAGCCTCAGATTCGAGCGCCGGATCCTCAATCATGTCCGCCCGACCTCCGTGGGCGGTGGATGCCATCCTCCGCCACGGAGGAGGACATACTGAAGCTGCGTGAGGCCAAGCACCGCCCACGAGGTTTCAGACAGATTGCTGCCCAAGGGCAGGCCAGCCCCCCGAGCCCGGCGAATCGCTGCCAGATCCCACCTCCGCCGGGTTTAGGCTTCCCGACGGATCCCTTCGTGAGAGGGCTCTGTTCTACTACGGGCTGGACTTTCACGACTTGGCTCCGAGTCTATCCTCCATATCTCCGCATTCATCGCCGCTCATGGTTTTCCTCCGCCATCCCCACTTTGGCATATGGCTGAAGACTTTCAAGGTGGAACCGAAGATGATCGGGGGGCGTCAAGCGGAGTGCGGCGGGGCGACCATAAGCAAGAAGGTCGATGCTCCGTGGCTCGAGGGTTCCTTCCAAGAGGAACTTGGATCGTGGCAGCAGGAGTGGTTCTATATCACCGCTCCAAGGGGCAGCAAGCAAAAGCCGCCGCCCTCATTCTGCCCGGGACCTCCACGCCAACTGATGTCGTGGGTCAACCAAGGGCTCAATTGGGGGCTGTCCAAAGACATGCCCTCACTGCAGGGCCGGATTCGAGACCTCCGAGCAAGGGAGATCGACCTGGTCAAGGTGATGCAGGTCATGCTAATCAGGCACCTCCTGCCCTGCAAACGCGGTCCTCTCCGTTTGTGGGAGTTCAATCCGGAGGGACCTCGGATTCTCCAACACTTCATGGGCGCGACACCCGTGGAGATGTACAAGTTGTTCTTCGGACCGCAGGTAGCGTGTCCGGATTCAGCCGAGGATGCAGGTCTAAGCCGCAATCGCCTGGATACTCAGGTAAGTAGCTCAGAGTCCAAACATTCGGTTTATATGCCTTTCTAGAGTTCGCATCCCGACCCTTTGTTCTTTACAAGAATGGGTGGCGCGATCAAGGCTGATAAGGTGTCCGCCCTTCCCCGGAGACCGTGACTGGAGCCCGTGCTGGTCGAAATGTTGAGGTTGCGCCTACGTAAGGGGCGACGGGGGAAATAGAGGAGCTAATACTTCGCCCAAAGGGGCGACTTAAGAGGAGGGAACCAAGAACCCCTCCCTTCAGAGGGAGAAGAGGACCGCCTCCGAAGGTCCGGAGGCCAAAGCCCCTAAGCGTGGGAAGAAATCTCACCAGGGGTCCGCGTCCGGAGAGAATACGGACGCACAATCATCGCCGAAGGACCAGCCCTCCAACGAGCCGTGAGTATGAAAGAGGAAATTAATTAGTAAAGAAGTACCTTCATTTGTGCTTCTGTGGGTAACCGAAATATTTACATCGCAGTTCGGATCTGCAGCCTTCTCAAATGAGTTCATCTTCGGGGGACCTTCTTCCGGAGATGATGGAGAGCGATACGCCTCCGTCTGCAGCGCTGCCAGATGAGGCAGGCGAGCCCGAAGTGTCGTCACGGAGGGCGTCTCCGAGTCCGGAGGGGCCAGAGAGTTCGGCACCCACCAGAGTCCAGCCGGGTGGACTGAAGAGTCTGCTTGAGAGGGCGTCCATTTCAGAAGATCACCGCGAACGCGTATGGTGATTGAAGGATTTCGCCCATCGAAAGCGGATTACGAATGCCGCCATGAGCTTGTTGGCGGATTTGAGGTATGCGAAAATGGCGCACCTTTGTCTTTTAACAGTTTTGCATATAAAAATGCGCTCAGATAGATAGTAGCCCCGAGACTCGGTAGGTTGTCGGAAACGACAGCGCGTCGAGGATCAAATCTCAAAATCTCAAGTAATGAATACCGCCGCCCCGACATAGTGGCGATAGTCCGGGCCAGCCGGACTAATGAGTTTGCCGAATTAAGTCGGCAACTTGACGTGGCAGATGTTGACATCGCACTTGTCAACCGGCGACTTGACGAGTCGCAAGGTCAATAAATTCTCCGCAGTTCCTTTATGTAAGGGGGTCGAAGCCCTCCTCTAATAAATTGTATGCTGTCGCATGAGCGGTGCTGCTGCTGTGGAGAGTTTTCGCGAACTTGCTCAAGCTAAGGAGCAAGCCCGGCGGAGTGATGCGGCTGCCTCAAAGGCGTCAAGAGTTGAAAGTCGATAGGGTCTGCGCGACCGCCTAAGCAGGGCGTAGGTGGCAATTGGCCATGAAGGTAAAGGATGCTGCCGACCGCTATGGGGCTCTTGAAAAGGAGCGCCTATCGAGCGGAACACTGAAGAAGGCCACCGCCGGTTAAGGATGCCCGCCTGCAATGCGGGCTATGAAGGAGGAACTGCGCGCCAGCCGAGAGATCGTGGCTGGCAAGCCTATTCTGCTGCGCCGCCGTTTATGGATGCCAAGTATGCTCGATGAAGCGGCTATGGAGTCCGGAAGATCCGTGATATGGATTTGGCTGCGAAAAGCGATCGATGCCGCTGAGCACTTCCGGAGCCGGGAGGATCACGAGACTAAGAGTTATATTGGTCTCAATTCCACACCAGACGCTCACTTCCGTTGACGGACCGGCTGGCCGAATGGGCCGAGCTAAATAGATTGTCCAGACTTGCCATGACTGACATCGTGGCACATGTCTGTCCAGAGAGGTCCAAGGCGACGAGCTACTTCGGCTTGCTGCAGCAATTCCTTGGAGCGGTGCCGCATATAAAGGACATGAAGCGGTCGGCCTGTATCGAGGGCGCGCGGATGGCTCTTGCCCGTGTGAAGGCACATTGTCCAGAGATGGATGGCACCGCTGTTGCCGCCCAGGGTCCGGATGAAAGCCAGCTCCCTGCTGAGCACTACTTTGGAGAAGTCATGCGCGACGCTCGTATAATAGAGTCGCAGTGCTCGAAGAATGTAACGTTCAAGTGAACGCATTAGTTTGTAAATCGATGATTATGTTATAACTGCTTTTTATACTTGTGCGTCCCAAGTAGTAAAACTTCTCCTGTGTGGCCGTTTACGCATACTTGTGTATAACCCGAAAGATGCAGTCTTTGGCTTCAGCCCCTCGCACAAGGTGCCGGGTGTTTGCAAAATAGCTGCTTTCACACTTAATCCGGCGCCTCGGTCCTGTTATAAGGAGGTGGTAGCGTAGCTTAACGAGGCAATCCGGACTATAATGCTTTATCTCTTTCACTTAGCCAATGGAGCTCGAGGGTGGGGCTACGATATAGCCTCGGTGGCACCGCACATCTCCGCATTCGGGTGCGATGTACCGACCGAAACGGTCCTTTGTCAAAGAGAGGAATTCTAAACATTCCGATAGTCGATCGAGTGGTCGACTGCACTCGCGTATCATCATGACACGGTTTTCGCTTTCTACTAAGGTGCTCGCCAAATTAACCGGGGCACAATTGCAGAGTTCTCCGGTGCCGCGTTAGCCGGGTGATACGGAACGTAAGGCAGCAAAACACGTGAGCCGCAAACCCAACATTTGACCAAAGACATGATTCGGAGCTGATGCATATAATGCCTAATCTCGAGACGCCTAACACTCCCGAAGGTGTTCGACTTTATAATGATGGGCAGGATTATGCCCTAAGCCCCTAGTGTCCGTGCACGGGCATGGTCTTCGACGCGCCGATGCTAAAGCGTCCGCCCGCTTTGGCTATAGGAAGAAGCCAAGGAGAGTAACAACAAGAGACAGTAATAAAAAGGTCTACGCAGGGTCTTAATCTGAAAAGAATCCTTGCAACGGGTCCCTGCTGCACGTCTGTGCCTGTGTCTCCGTTGCGCCGTTATCCTGGATGGGTACGCATGTTGTTCATCACGGTGATCTGTGCGCGCAGCCCCCTGTGAAAGGGTATGCGGCTAGGGAGCCCCTAGCCTGCTGAGTCCGGATTCGTCTATCCGAGTCCGGGGTCCTTAAGTGACCTTCGCACCGAAATAGCGCCATGTGGACCGGCATCTTGAGTGTAAGAGACGCCGAATGCGGTATGGCGTTGAAGCGGACGAAAGCCTTTTGTCCCAAGAGTGCTTGATATTCACTTTCAAATGGGACGATATGAAAATTAATTTTTCGCGTCGAAAATTGTTCGCGATCCAACACGACTTCTAGTAGTATCGAGCCCGCACTTGGCGTAAGGGCCTGGCGCCACCCTTTGAAGGAAGTGCGGTTGTGTCAATTTTGGTAGGGTTCATCCTCATCCTACGGATTGTGTTTGAATATAGCAGGTTTAAGTCACCGCCTCCGCCCATTAGGACGTTAGTGAATTGTAATCCGCCTATTATAGGATTCAATACCGGGGGTCCATCCTGCTGCTTTGACGCTTCGAATAGTCCGTGGTCGAAAGTGATTGGTTTTGATATCCAATCCCTCACGGTTCTGCTGGCTTGGACCGTATGGGCTATTTTAGAAAGTGCCGCACTATTTTTCCGTGTTATCACATGAAGTGAGTTTATCGCTTTGACCCCTTGTGGGAAAGTCTTTTGTTTTCCGTGCCCTGCTGGGCGGGTTTATCTTCTTTGCTTGACGCGCCGAGCCCCTTGTGTTCGCATTTAATCGGCGGATTGTTTGAAAACCCAGCAGTCCCTCGTGGGTGTGATTTGCAGGCCTTCCGGGGGTACTGTGGATTTGACATATCCGACCTAGAATTTTGTGTAGGTTGGATAGTTCATCACCGCCATCCTTGAGGGACTGAGTTTTGTTATTGGACCGCGAGCTTTTGAATCCGGCGCTGACCGCCGTGTTTTTGGGCTTTTCTTTATTCCGTGCTGCTTTTTCAAGGCTCGTGATTTTCCGTTTCCATCTCTTATCTCGGATGTACTTGGGTCGCTGGTGCTGCTTCTTGCTAGCCAGCTATCCTCTCCCGCACAGAAGCGGGTCATGAGGCTTGTTAATGCGGTCATTGTCCTCGGTTTCTCTTGACCGAGGTGCCTGGCAAGCCATTCGTCTCGGACATTGTGCTTGAAAGCTGCTAAGGCTTCGGCGTCCGGACAGTCGACTATTTGGTTCTTTTTGGTAAGAAACCTGTTCCGAACTTCCGCTACCGACTCTCGGGATGTTGAGTTATATGACTTAAATCATCTCAGATCCGGAGGACGGACATAAGTCCCTTGAAAATTTGCTCTAAACGCTTCTCGAGCTCTTCCCAACTTCCAACAAGAGTTTTCGGGAGGCTTTTGAGCCAATGACGGGCTGGCCCTTTGAGTTTGAGGGGTAGATATTTTATGGCGTGGAGATCATCTCCTCCGCCATATGTATATGCAGATATAATCTTCTATCCGCACTCTGTGGTCTGTTGTTCCATCGTAGGCCTCTATGTTTATGGGTTTAAACCCTGCTGGGAATTATGATCCAAGACCTCGTCGGTGAAACATAGTGGGTGCGGCGCCCTATTTGTATGTGCCGCTATCATCGGACACTTGACGGTTGCTTTGCTTCCCGGGCCTTCTTTTGGGTCCGAGATGGACCTGGCTGGGCCATTTGACGGTGGAGGCTCTATGGCCTCTTCGTCGAATTCGTAGCAGCTTACGCTCGGGTAGCTCTTTGATTGGTGGCCATTGCCGATTTATCTCATGGTTTTGAGTACTTTGCTCCATCTTATTCTCGAGCGTGTCTTCCGCTGTTTTGAGCTTCCGTTTTTCTTTCTTCAGGCTTCTTGCTGTGGCGATGAGCCTGCGCTTAAAAAGCTCTTGTTCGACGGGGTCCTCGGGCGCGATGAGTTCGTCGTCATTGAGGCTTGCTTTGTCTTCGGAGGGAGGTATATAGTTATGACCCTCGACCTCTTCGTCTGCCGCCCTCTCATGGGGGCTTGTTTCTGCATCCTCCTGCGCTGAGTTTTGCTGGAGGGGATTGTCTTCGGCACTCTCTGGGGTATTGTTATTTCCTATGCCGGAATCTCTATTCTTGCTGTGGCGGGATTTAGAGCGACGCCGCTGACGCCGGCGTTTGGGCTGCTTCTTTAAAGAGTCTGCCTCCGCTGCTTCTTCGCCCTCCGCTTCTTTCGGGGTATCCACCATGTATACGTCATATGACGAGGTGGCCTTCCAGTGCCCTATAGGCGCTGGTTCCTGTTCGTCTCGAGCATCGTCATCCATGGCGTCGATGTCATCGGAGTCGTAGTCTAGCATTTCTGTTAGGTCCTCGACAGTGGCTACAAAGTGGGTGGTGGGTGGGCTCTGAATTTCTTCATCGTCCGAACTCCAACCGCCCCGGCCATAGTCCGCCAGATTCTCCGACAGCGAGAGATGCTTCAGTGAATTCAGGATATCGCCAAAAGGCGAGTGTTGGAAAATGTCCGCGCGGTGAATTCCATAACCGTGCCCAATCCGGATCAATTGGTAGGGCGCGGGAGGTTCGAGTCCGTGAAGAGTCCGCGCCGGAATCACGAGTCTCGCAGGGACATGGTCGTGTTCGCCCGCCGCCGTGGATGTTGAAGCCCGGGCGGCGCTTATCCACCGACCTCGATCCGGGCGATCGGCTCCGGCGACGGCCAAGCGGATCCGAAAAGGGCCACCAAGGCACCGTCCGGCGGCAGAGCTAGATCGCGCCCATCGCCACAAAGGCGGCGCGCTTTGGCTGTGGCTCGAGTCCGTCAAGATCAAGTCTCCGCGTCATCGGCCGTGAAGTTTAATCTTCCGACCGACTGACGCCAGGGCGAGCTCTCGATCTGCTCCAGTGGCCAAGAGAATTGCCCGCAGCAAAGCCGCCAATACGAAGATCTGTCGGGGAGAAAAGTTCACCTGCCAGCGTTGCTGGTTGAAGATGCCATCGCCTATCGTACGACGACACGAGGAACTCTCAATGAAAGCACCAATGTCGGTGTCAAACCGCGGATCTCGGTAGGGGTCCCAATCTGCGTCTAGGCGGATGGTAACAAGAGACGAGGGACACAATATTTTTACCCAGGTTCGGGCCCTCTCGATGGAGGTAAAACCCTCGCCCCGCTTGATTAATATTGATGATATGGGTAGTACAAGAGTAGATCTACCACGAGATCAAGGAGGCTAAACCCTAGAAGCTAGCCTATGGTATGATTGTTGAGATGTCTGTTCGCCCCACGGATTAAGGCCCTCCGGTTTATATAGACACCGGAGAGGGCTAGGGTTACACAGAGTCGGTTACAATGGTAGGAGATCTACATATCCAGACGCCAAGCTTGCCTTCCACGCCAAGGAAAGTACCATCCGGACACGAGCCGGAGTCTTCAATCTTGTATCTTCGTAGTCTGGGTGTCCGGCGGATATTGATAGTCCGGCTGTCCGGACACCCCCTAGTCCAGGACTCCCTCAGCACCCATTTAACAAAGGATGATTTTAGAAGCATCTAGGAATTGGTTTCACTGGATTTGGAGTTCAAATGAATTTCCTATGAATTTGCAAAGTTGATAAATATGAAGAAATGGCTCAATAATTTATGTTGTACAGAAAGTATCAAGAAAAATGTTCATAAACTAGGTTATGAGCTTAGATTCATCTAGGAATTGGAATCATGGCATTTGGAGCAAGTTTGAGCCTTCTGTGATTTTCTAAAGTTTATCACAGAAATAGGAAAAATAGGATGTGATAATTATTTGTGAAGAAAAAGTCTCGAAAAATTGTGCATGTTGCACCAACAGTAGATCATGATTTATAGAGTCACTAGAAATTTGAATCATCAAATTTGGAGCTCATGATTTATTTATGGATTTTACAAATTGTACAGTAAAAGAAAAGGAAAGGGAAAAGGTTTTATCCTTATCCAAAGGCAATCGGGCGCAGATTTAGAACTGCAGCAAGACGGGCCAGCCAAGCGCCTTGGCTGCGCTGGCAGGGAGGTGACGTCGGCGCGCACTCGAGAGCGCCACCAGCGGGGAAAGCGGATCAGCCTAAAGCCGTTTCCACTTAACCCGACTGGTGGGCCGACCCGGTCGCCTCTGCCGCTGACGGGCGGGCCCCTGCCAGCTGGCGGGCGATCGTCCTCTACCTCCCGCTCGAGGCAGAGCGGGGGAGGCAGAGTGCACGCCGGTGCTCGTCCGGCGATAGCCGGTGCCTCCGCCGCCTCCAAGGGCGCCGCTTATGGGCGAGCTCAGCTCGGAGCGACGCATCCGCTGGTGCAGGTCACGGCCGCCGGAGGGGGCCGAGGTGACCGCAGCTTTGACAGTGGCGGGGAAGGTCGGTGGCGGCGGCGGTTACGGCGCTACGGTCACCGGGAGGAGAGGGAGAAGCACGGGAGGGCTCGCGGTGATGGTGGTGATGCTCCAGTGCAGTCCAGAGGGAAGGAGGAGGAGAGGTGGGCGCGAATTTGGGCGGAGTCCGGCGGCTCGGCTCCGGCCATGGAGGGCTATGGAGGGCGCGAGAGGGTAAACGAGTTGGTCCAGAGGGTCTATTAGAACGCAAACAATTTTTGAATAGACGAACATCTTTTTTATACTCCAGAATAAATTTTGAAAATGGGAACATTTTCCAAAACTCCTGAATTTTTAAAAAATACACAAACAATTTTGAAAACACAAACATTTTTTGAAAATGGGAACATTTTAAACTTCCAAACAAAATGTAAAAATGCGAACAATTATTGAAACACGAATATTTGTTTAAACTCCAGAACAAATTTGGAAATGGGAACTTTTTAGGAAACTCTTGAGTTTTTTTAAAAAAACACGAACAATTTTAAAAACACAAACATTTATTGAAAACGGGAACATTTTAAACTCCTGAAGAAAATAATAAACGCGAACAAAATCAGAAAACACAAACATTTTTTTAAACTCCGGAACAAATTTGGAAAATGGGAACATTTTATGAAACTCTTCAGTTTTTTTAGAAAACATGAACAATTTTGAAAACACAAACATTTATTGACAACGGGAACATTTTAAACTCCCAAACAAAATAAAAAAGCGAACAAAATTTGAAAAGACGAACATTTTTTAAACTCCGGAACAAATTTTGAAAATGGGAACATTTTCTGAAACTCTTGATTTTTTTAAAAACATGGACAATGTTGAAAACCCAAATATTTATTGAAAACGGGAATAATTTTTTAACAGGAACATTTTTGAAACTCCTAAAAAATGAAAACATGAACAATTTTTGGAATTTGTGAACTGTTTTTGGAATTTAGAATAACTTGGTCATTTTTCAAAAATCCCAAACTATATTTTAAAAGTGACCATTTTCTGAAAACAAGAACATATTTTCAAATTTTTGAACATTTTTTTGAAAACACGAACATTTTTTTTTGACCGTAACACGAACATTTTTTTTGTAAACAGTGAACATATTTTCAAATTTTCGAAATTTTTTGAATTCTATACATTTTTTAAAATTCTGAATTTTTAAAGAAAGAAACAGAAAAAGGAAAAGAAATGAAAAAAGAAGAAAGAAACAGGAAAGATAAAACCAAAACCGAAATAAAAATAAAACAGAAAATAAACGAAAGAAAAAACCTATAAGAAAACCAACCAGAAAAACAACAGAAAAAACCCGATTTGGGGAACCTTCTAGAAGGTTCCCAAAACCGGGAGAACACCCGCCCGTACTTATGCTAACCACTAACGGGCCGGCCCAGATTGCGTCGCTCGCGCATGAACCCTATGCGTTTCCTCGATAGTTTGTCGCAAGGTGCGTCACATAGGATATTCCGGGGAAAGGGGGCAGTACCCCCCCTTCCCTTTCCTACTCCCTCTCTCGTTCCCTCTTTCTTCTCTCCTACTCCGGAAAGGAAAAGGGGAATCCTACTAGGACATGGGTGTCCTAGTAGGACTCCACACACTTGGCGCGCCCCCTCTAGGGTCGGCCTCCTCCTCCTCCTCCCTCCTTTATATACATGGGCAGGGGACACCCCAAAGACACAATAGATACACAAGTTGATCATTGATCTATTAGCCGTGTGTGGTGCCCCCCTCCACCATAATCCACCTCGGTCATATCGTAGCGGTGCTTAGGTGAATCCCTGCATCGGTAGCTTCATCAACATTGTCATCATGCCGTTGTGCTGACGGAACTCTCCCTCGAAGCTCTACTGGATCGTGAGTTCGTGGGACGTCACCGAGCTGAATGTGTGCAGATCACGGAGGTGTCGTACGTTCGGTACTAGGATCAGTCGATCGTGAAGACGTACGACTACATCAACCGCGTTGTCATAATGCTTCCGCTTATGGTCTACGAGGGTACGTGGACGACACTCTTCCCTCTCGTTGCTATGCATCACCATGATCTTGCGTGTGGGTAGGAAATTTTTTGAAATTACTACGTTCCCCAACAGTGGTATTAGAGCCAGGTTTATGCGTAGATGTTATATGCATGAGTAGAGCACAAGTGAGTTGTGGGCGATACTACTCACACTGCTTACTAGCATGTCATACTTTGACTCGGCGGTATTGTTGGATGAAGCGGCCCGGACCGACATTACGAGTACGCTTACGCGAGACTGGTTCTACCGACGTGCTTCGCACACAGGTGGCTGGCGGGTGTCAGTTTCTCCAACTTTAGTTGAACCAAGTGTGGCTATGCCCGGTCCTTGAGAAGGTTAAAACATCACTAACTTGACGAACTATCGTTGTGGTTTTGATGCGTAGGTAAGAACGGTTCTTGCTCAGCCCATAGCAACCACGTAAAACTTGCAACAACAAAGTAGAGGACGTCTAACTTGTTTTTGTAGGGCATGTTATGATGTGATATGGTCAAGACGTGATGCTATATTTTATTGTACAAGATGATCATGTTTTGTAACCGAGTTATCGACAACTGGCAGGAGCCATATGGTTGTCGCTTTATTGTATGCAATGCAATCGCCGTGTAATTGCTTTACTTTATCACTAAGCAGTAGCGATAGTCGTAGACGCAATAGGTGGCGAAACAACAATGATGCTACGATGAAGATCAAGGTGTCATGCCGGTGACGATGGTGATCATGACGGGGCTTCGGAGATGGTGATCACAAGCACAAGATGATGATGGCCATATCATATCACTTATATTGATGGCATGTGATGTTTATCTTTTATGCATCTTATTTTGCTTAGATCGACGGTAGTATTATAAGATGATCTCTCAGTAAATTTCAAGGTATAAGTGTTCTCCCTGAGTATGCACCGTTGCGAAAGTTCGTCGTTCCGAGACACAACGTGATGATCGGGTGTGATCGGCTCTACGTTCAAATACAATGGGTGCAAAACAGTTTTGCACATGCAAAATACTCAGGTTAAACTTGACGAGCCTAGCATATACAGATATGGCCTCAGAACACTGAGACCGAAAGGTCGAGCATGAATCATATAGTAGATATGATCAACATAGTGATGTTCACTATTGAAAACTACTCCATCTCACGTGATGATCGGACATGGTTTAGTTGATTTGGATCACATGATCACTTAGATGATTAGAGGGATGTCTATCTAAGTGGGAGTTCTTAAGTAATATGATTAATTGAACTTTAATTTATCATGAACTTAGTCCTGATAGTATTTTGCAAATTATGTTGTAGATCAATAGCTTGCGTTGTTGCTTCCCTATGTTTTATATGTGTTCCTAGAGAAAACTAAGTTGCAAGATTATAGTAGCAATGATGCGGACTGGGTCCATGATCTGAGGTTTATCCTCATTGCTGCACAGAAGAATTATGTCCTTGATGCACCGCTAGGTGAAAGACCTATTGCAGGAGCAAATGCAAACGTTATGAATGTTTGGCTAGCTCAATATGATGACTACTTGATAGTTTAGTGCACCATGCTTAACGACCTAGAATCGGGACTTCAAAGACGTTTTGAACGTCATGGACCATATGAGATTTTCCAGGAGTTGAAGTTAATATTTCAAGCAAATACCCGAGTTGAGAGATATGAAGTCTCCAACAAGTTCTATAGCTAAAAGATGGAGGAGAATAGCTCAAGTAGTGAGCATGTGCTCAGATTGTCTGGGTACTACGATCGCTTGAATCAAGTGGGAGTTAATCTTCCAGATAAGATAGTGATTAACAAAGTTCTCTAGTCACCATCACCAAGTTAGTAGAACTTCGTGATGAACTATAGTATGCAAGGGATGACGAAAACGATTCCAGAGCTTTTCATGATGATGAAATCGATGAAGGAAAGAGCATCAAGTGTTGATGATTAACAAGACCACTAGTTTCAAGAAAAGGGCAAAGGTAAAGAAAGGGAACTTCATGTAGAATGGCAAGCAAGTTGTCACTTCCGTGAAGAAGCCCAAAGCTAGACTAAAGCCTGAAACTGAGTGCTTCTACTGCAAACGAAATGGCCACTGGAAGCGGAAATGCCCTAAATATTTGGTGGATAAGAAGGATGGCAAAGTGAACAAGGGTATTATATATATAGGTTATTGATGTGTACCTTACTAGTGTTTATAATAGACCCTGGGTATTTGATACCTGTTCAGTTGCTATGATTAGTAACTCGAAACAGGAGTTACAAAATAAATAGAGACTATTTGAGGGTGAAGTGACGATGTATGTTGGAAGTGGTTCCAAGATTGATATGATCATCATCCACACTCCCTATACTTTCAAGATTAGTGTTGAACCTAAATAAATGTTATTTGGTGTTTGCGTTGAGCATAATTATGTTTAGATCATGTTTATTGTGATACGATTATTCATCTAAGACAGAAAATAAATTGTTATTCTGTTAACATGAATAAAACCTTCTATGGTCATACACCCAATGTAGATGGTTTATTGAATCTTGATCGTGGTAATACACATATTCATAATATTGATGCCAAAAGATGCAAAGTTGATAATGATAGTGCAACATATATGTGGCACTGCTGTTTGGGTCATATCGGTGTAAAGCGCATGAAGAAACTTCATTAAGATGGATTTTTGGAATCACTTGATTATGAATCATTTGATGCTGGCGAACCGTGCCTTATGGGCAAGATGACTAAAACTCTGTTCTCCGGAACAATGGAACGAGCTAGTGACTTATTCGAAATAATACATACCGATGTATGCGGTCCAATGAGTGTTGATGCTTGTGGCGGCTATCCTTATTTCCAGACCTTCACAGATGATTTGAGCAGATATGTGTATATCTATTTAACAAAACACAAGTCTGAAACATTTGAAAAGTTCAAAGAATTTCAGAGTGAAGTGGAGAATCATCATAACAAGAAAACAAAGTTTCTACGTGTAACGCCCTCGATGCGGCTATAGCTCCCACGTGTCGAAGCACGACTTAGAGGCATAACCGCATTGAAAGCAATGTCGCAAGTGAGGTAATCTTCGCACAATCCATGTAATACATAAGGGAAAAGGTACATAGTTGGCTTACAGTCGCCACTTCACACAATACATGAATAAAGCATTACATCATCCAGATACAATCAAGGTCCGACTACGGAACCAAAATAAAAGAAGAAAACCCCACATGCGGCACAGATCCCCGATCGCCTAACTGGCTCCACTACTAATCGTCCGAAAGGAAACATAGTATCGACCAAGGGCCTCATCAGATTCCCACTTCAGCTCGGCATCGCCATCTGCTACCGCATCACCGGTACCAGCATCTGTTTTGGTAGAATCTGTGAGCCACGTGGACTCAGAATCTCACACCCGAGATCAAGACTATTTAAGCTTAAGGAAGGCTGGTGTCAAAAGGAGGAGCTGCTGCAGTTTACTTAGCATATATGGTGGCTACATCGCAAAAGAGAGCGAGAAGAGAAGCAAGGCGCGGTCGGAAACTATTAGCGATCAAGAAGTGATCCCGACTACTTACGCCAAACATAACTCCAACACGTGTTCACTTCCGGACTCCGCCGAGAAGAGACCATCACGGTTACATACACGGTTGATGTATTTTAATTAAGGTCAACTTCGGTTTTCTACAACCGACATTAACAAATTCCCATCTGCCTCATAACCGCGGGCACGGCTTTGAAAGATAATACCTGCAGGGTGTCCCAACTTAGCCCATCACAAGCTCTCACGGTCATCGAAGGAATAAACCTTCACCCAAGACACACCGATCGACTCGGTATCCCGGACATCAAGACATTTCGACAATGGTAAAACTAAACCAGCAAAGCCGCCCGACAGCCGACAAATCCCGATAGGAGCTGCACATATCTCGTTCTCGTGGCACATCCGGATAATTCAAGCTACGAGTAAAACCAGCCCTCGAGTTTCCTCGTGGTGGCCCCAAGAGGTTGCCGGTTCGACCAACACTGAAGGAGCACCGCCCGGGGGCTAAATAAAGATGACCCTCGGCTCGCGAAAACCCAAGGGAAAAGGGGTGTAGGTGGCGAATGGTAAAACCAAGGTTGGGCCTTGCTGGAGGAGTTTTATTCAAAGCGAACTGTCAAGGGGTCCCATAAATCACCCGACCGTAAGGAACGCAAAATCAAGGAACATAACACCGGTATGACGGAAACTAGGGTGGCAAGAGTGGAACAAATCACCGGGCATAAGGCCGAGCCTTCCACCCTTTACCAAGTATATAGATGCATTAATTAAAACAATAGATATTGTGATATCCCAAAATATCCATGTTCCAACAAGGAACAAACTTCATCTTCACCTGCAACTAACAACGCTATAAGAGGGGCTGAGCAAAGCGATAACATAGCCAAACAACGGTTTGCTAGGACATGGGTGGTTAGAGGTTGACATGGCAATATAGGTGGCAAGATATAGCATGTGGTAGGTATCGCAGCATAGGCATAGCAAAAGAGCGAGCAACTAGCAAGCAAAGATAGAAGTGATATCGAAGGTATGGTCATCTTGCCTGTAAGGTTCTCAGAGTTGTCGAAGGCTTGATCCTCGTAGGCGTTCTCAACAGGCTCCTCGTTCACGTACTCGTCTCCCGGCTCTACCCAAAGCAATAACACAAGCAAACGGAACCACAATCAAACAAAGAGCAATGCACAAGCAATATGATGCAAAACATGACATGCGATGCGAGATGTGACATGCTATGCATAAGTATGCTCCGGAAGGAAAATGATGAACCGGGCATCAACTTGGCAAACCAAGTATGCCGCTGGAAAGATGAGATGATTTCGGTTGAAATCGATATAAAGATCACCGGAATCGGATGCACGGTTTGCAAAAGACAAGCAAAACAAGAATGACGCAAATCTGCGTTTAACAGCCCGATGCTACTTAGCACGCAACACAAAACTATGCTACAGCACCCCAACATAAAAACAAAGCATATGGCAACGAACTACAGAAGATGCTTAACAATAGAGGAACACTGAGCTACGGCTAAATCGCATCATAACATGTTCAAACAAGCATGGAGAAAGTGCTCAAAATATCAGGTTCACAGACTTAGTGAAAATACTAACATGGCAGGAATTAACATCAGGAAGGCATGTTTAGAGCAAGCAAACAACATGCTACAGGAACTTATAATAGCAAAGCAAGGCATGACATGATTCTACTCAAAGCATATTTCAATAGTCCCTTACTGACCATAAGCCAAAAAGGACCTTAAGAAATGATGGCACCCATGTAAACATTGCAAGTTTTATTACAGATTTCAGACTTAGTGAAATCTCAGGACATGGCAAAAACAGATTCAACATGGCATGTTCGTGAGCTCGATGCACTCACTACAGAGCACCTCATGATAAACTAAGCATACACCCATCAAGAAGACATGGCATAGGAGCTATACATGGCAAGAACAACATCATAGCATACACGGATCAACTACACCGACCTCGTGAAAATTGAATCTAATTCAAACAGTCTGCCAGGAAACAATTTCAAGCAAAAGTAGAGCACGAAAATGACATGCTAGACTAGTCCAAAAATACCAACAAAGGCATGGATGGATAGAGCACAACCATATGCTCAAAAAACCCTTACTGATCATGCTCAAAAAGGGCATAGATCTCTCTGAAACAACCTAAACATATGGCATAAAATTATCAGCAGGACAAGACTTAGTGAAATCACTAAGTTCCTGAAATCAGTAACAACATCATCCCTACTTTGCATGCTTGTTCTAGTCAACACATAGCTCACAAAAATACATGGAAAATACCCCTGGAAAGATGGCATGGCAATGTTCAACTTACATGTAGGACTCAAATTCATAGGGTGCACACATAATTCATGGCAAAAATGACAAAATAGCTCGAACTGATAAGATTCTGAAACTAACGATCTGAAGCTATCTTCCAACAGCATTTCGGGCATCAAGATGAGCTCAAATGCAAATGATGCAATGGAATTAAATGATGTACTCTTCGAGACGAACATTTTGACATATTATACGCCCTAAACGGAGCGACGGTTGAGGAGATGTGATGCGTTGAAAAATGCCCGAAATTATGACAGATTAATAACTTAGACGAATTTGGAGGGGGGAAAAAGTCAACCGGATCTGGATCTCGCCGGATCCGAGGAGGTTGCCGGCCGGAGGAGCTCGCCGGAGTAGGACGGTCGCCGACCGGAGGAGCTCGCCGGAGTAGGACGGTCGCCGGCGGGCGGCGAGGTCGGCGGGCGGCGCGCGGCGATCGGCAGAGAGCACGGCCAGCAAGCGGCAAGCGCGCAGCAGCGCTTGGCCTTGGAGACGAGCGGCGGCGGCGGCGGAGATGGCGTGCGAGCGTCGCCCGGCGACGCCGGGCGGCAGAGGAGGCGGCGGCGCGGCGGCAACGGCGCGGGCGGGCGGAGACCGGTCATGGGGCCCGCAGACGGCTCATGCATGGCCCGCTGGGTCAGCAGCGATGTGGGCGCTGGCTGCCCACGTGGCGGCGCTGCATTCATCCGGCGGCGCTGGCGGGCGTGTCCGCCGCCGGATTTCGCCCGCGGCGCGATGGGAGCGGGAGACTAGGGTTTGCCCGGATTTTTGGGGAGGGTCTATATAGGCATAGAGGGAGCTAGGAGAGTCCAAATGGGGTGTAGTTTTCGCCCACACGATCGTGATCGAACGACCGAGGGCATGGAGGTGACTTAGATGGGTTATTGGGCTGTTTTGGAGGGTTGTTGGGCTGCAACTCAAAAGAGGCCTTTGCGAGGGTGCGGTTAACCGTTGGAGTACCAAACGAACTCCAAATGACCCGAAACTTGACAGGTGGTCTACCGGTGCTATACCAGGGCCACTTGGCAAGGCTCGGTCCATTCCGAGTATGTTCAACACCCGCACACGGAAAAAGGACAAGAGGGGACGCCGGGGAACATAGGAGTGTCGGATTGCAAAACGGACAACGGGGAATATGCTCGGAATCATGAGACGAACACGTATGCAAATGAGATGCACATGATGACATGATATGAGATGCATGACATGAACAAAATGCAAAACGAAAACAAAACCCAACCACGGAGGGAATATCATATCACATATCCGAAAATGGCAAGAGTTGAAGTTACAAATATGGAAAGGTACATCCGGGGTGTTACACTACGACCTGCTCATGGAGGAGAATATTTGAGTTATGAGTTTGGCCATCATTTAAAATAATGTGGAATAGTTTCACAGCTCACGCCACATGGAACACCACAACATAATGGTGTGTCTGAACGCTGTAACCGCACTTTATTGGATATGGTGCGATCTATGATGTCTCTTACCGGGTTACCACTATCGTTTTGGGGTTATGCATTAGAGACAGTTGCATTCACTTTAAATAGGGCACCATCAAAATCCGTTGAGATGACGCCTTATGAACTATGGTTTGGCAAGAAACCAAAGTTGTCGTTTCTTAAAATTTGGGATTGTGATGCTTATGAGAAAAAGTTTCAACCTGATAAGCTCGAACCCAAATCGGAGAAGTGCATCTTCATAGAATACCCAAAGGAAATTGTTCGGTACACCTTCTATCACAGATCCGAAGGCAAGATATTCGTTGCTAAGATGGATCCCTTCTAGAGAAGGAGTTTCTCTTGAAAGAAGTGAGTGGGAGGAAAGTAGAGCTTGATAAGGTAATTGTACCTTCTCCCGAATTGGAAAGTAGTTCATCACAGAAATCAGTTCCAGTGATTCCTACACCAATTAGTGAGGAAGCTAATGATGATGATCATGAAACTTCAGATTAAGTTACTACAGAACCTCGTAGGTCTTCCAAAGTACAGTCCGCACCAGAGTGGTACGGTAATGTTGTTCTGGAAGTCATGTTACTAGACCATGATGAACCTATGAACTATGAGGAAGCGATGATGAGCCCAGATTCCACAAAATGGTTTGAAGGCCATGAAATCTAAGATGGGATCCATGTATAAGAAGAAAGTGTGGACTTTGGTGGACTTGCACGATGATCGGCAAGCCATATAAATAAATGGATCTTCAAGAGGAAGATGGACGCTGATAGTAGTGTTACTATCTACAAAGCTCGAATTGTCGCAAAAAGTTTTCGACAAGTTCAAGGTGTTGAATACGATGAGATTTTCTCACTCTTATCGATGCTTAAGTCTGTCCGAATCATGTTAGCAATTGCCACATTTTATGAAATCTGGCAAATGGATGTCAAAATTGCATTGCTTAATGGATTTATTAAATAAGAGTTGTATATGATGCAACCAGAAGGTTTTTGTCAATCCTAAAGGAGCTAAGAAAGTGTGCAAGCTCCAGTGATCCATCTATGGACTGGTGCAAGCATCTCGGAGTTGGAATATACGCTTTGATGAGTTGATCAAAGCATATAGTTTTATACAGACTTGCGGTGAAGCCTGTATTTACAGGAAAGTTAGTGGGAGCACTATAGCCTTTCTGTTAAGTATATGTGAATGACATATTATTGATCAGAAATAATGTAGAATTTTCTAGAAAGCATAAAGGAGTGTTTGAAAGGAGTTTTTCAAAGAAAGACCTCGGTGAAGCTGCTTACACATTAAGCATCAAGATCTATAGAGATAGATCAAGAAGCTTGATAAGATTTTTCAATGAGTACATACCTTGATAAGATTTTGAAGTAGTTCAAAATGGAATAGTCAAAAGGGTTCTTGCCTGTGTTGCAAGGTGTGAAGTTGAGTAAGACTCAAAACCCGACCATGGCACAAAATAGAAAGAGAATGAAAAATCATTTCCTATGCCTCAGTCATAGGTTCTATAAAGTATGATGTGTTTTGTACCAGACCTATTGTGTTCCTTGCCATGAGTTTGGCAAGGGGGTACAATAGTGATCTAAGAGTAGATCACTAGACAGCGGTCAAAATTATCCTTAGTGAAGACTAAAGAAATGTTTCTCGATTATGGAGGGGATAAAAGAGCTCGCCGTAAAGAGTTACATCGATGCAAGCTTTTACACTGATCCAGATGACTCTAAGTGTCAATCTAGATACATATTGAAAGTGGGAGCAATCAGCTAGAGTAGCTCCATGCAGAGCATTGTAGACATGGAATATTTGCAAAATACATACGGTCCTGAATGTGACAGACCCGTTGACTAAACTTCTCTCACGAGCAAAACATGATCACACCTTAGTACTCTTTGGGTGTTAATCACATAGCGATGTGAACTAGATTATTGACTCTAGTAAACCCTTTGGGTGTTGATCACATGACAATGTGAACTATGGGTGTTAATCACATGGTGATGTGAACTATTGGTGTTAAATCACATGGAGATGTGAGCTAGATTATTGAGTCTAGTGCAAGTGGGAGACTGAAGGAAATATGCCCTAGAGGCAATAATAAAGTTGTTATCTATATTTCCTTATATCATGATAAATGTTTATTATTCATGCTAGAATTGTATTAACCGGAAACTTAGTGCATGTGTGAATACATAGACAAATAGAATGTCACTAGTATGCTTCTACTTGACTTGCTCGTTAATCAAAGATGGTTAAGTTTCCTAGCCATAGACATGAGTTTCCATTTGATAACGGGATCACATCATTAGAGAATGATGTGATTGACTTGACCCATTCTGTTAGCTTAGCACTTGATCGTTTAGTATGTTGCTATTGCTTTCTGATGTCTACTACACAACCTTCTTCTTGTAGACGTTGTTGGGCCTCCAAGTGTAGAGGTTTGTAGGACAGTAGCAAATTTCCCTCAAGTGGATGACCTAAGGTTTATCAATCCGTGGGAGGCGTAGGATGAAGATGGTCTCTCTCAAGCAACCTACAACCAAATAACAAAGAGTCTCTTGTGTCCCCAACACACCCTATACAATGGTGAATTGTATAGGTGCACTAGTTCGGTGAAGAGATGGTGATACAAGTGCAATATGGATGGTAGATATAGGTTTTTGTAATCTGAAATTATAAAAACAACAAGGTAACTAATGATAAAAGTGATCACAAACGGTATTGCAATGGTAGGAAACAAGGCCTAAGGTTCATACTTTCACTAGTGCAAGTTCTCTCAACAATAATAACATAGATAGATCATACAACAATCCCTCAACATGCAACAAAGAGTCACTCCAAAGCCACTAATAGCGGAGAACAAACGAAGAGATTATGGTAGGGTACGGAACCACCTCAAAGTTATCCTTTTTGTTCTATCTATTCAAGAGTCCGTAGTAAAATAACATGAAGCTATTCTTTCCGTTCAATCTATCATAGAGTTCATACTAGAATGACACTTTAAGACACAAATCAACCAAAACCCTAATGTCACCTAGATACTCCATTGTCACCTCAAGTATCCGTGGGCATGATTATACGATATCCATCACACAATCTTAGATTCATCTATTCAACCAACACAAAGTACTTCAAAGAGTGCCCCAAAATTTCTACCGGAGTGTCAAGACGAAAACGTGTGTCTAACCCTATGCATAGGTTCATGGGCGGAACCCGCAAGTTGATCACCAAAACATACATCAGCTGGGTCACGTGATATCCCATTGTCACCACAGATAAGGACGGCAAGACATACATCAAGTGTTCTCAAATCCTTAAAGACTCAATCCGATAATATAACTTCAAAGGGAAAACTCAATCCATTATAAGAGAGTAGAGGGGGAGAAACATCATAAGATCCAACTATAACAGCAAAGCTCGCGATACATCAAGATCGTGCGAAGTCAAGAACACGAGAGAGAGAGAGAGAGAGAGAGAGAGAGTGAGATCAAACACATAGCTACTGGTACATACCCTCAGCCTCGAGGGTGAACTACTCCATCCTCGTCATGGAGAGCGCCGGGATGATGAAGATGGCCACCGGTGAGGGATTCCCCCTCCGGCAGGGTGTCGGAACGGGCTCTCGAGAGGTTTTTGGTGGCTACAGAGGCTTGCGGCGGCGGAACTTCCGATCTATTGTTCGCTTTGATGTTTTTAGGGTATATGGGAATATATAGACGAAAGAAGTCGGTCAGGGGAGCCACGAGGGGCCCACGAGAGTGGAGGGCACGCCCAGGGGCTGGGCGCTCCCCCCTATCTCGTGGCCTCCTCGAAGCTTCCCTGGCTTGCACTACAAGTTCCCTAGATTGCTTCTGTTCCAAAAATAAGTTTCCCGAAGGTTTCATTCCGTTTGGACTCCTTTTGATATTCCTTTTCTTCGAAAGACTGAAATAGGCAAGAAAACAACAATATGGGCTGGGCCTCGGTTAATAGGTTAGTCCCAATAATAATATAAAAGTGTATAATAGAGCCCATAAACATCCAAAATAGATAAGATAATAGCATGAATGCTTCATAAATTATAGATACGTTGGAGACGTATCAGCATCCCCAAGCTTAATTCCTGCTTGTCCTCGAGTAGGTCAATGATAAAAGAAAGAATTTATGTAGTGTGAATGCTAGCAGGTGCACAAGTTTGATCAATGATAATTTCAGTCACCTTTTCTAGCATGATTATATGTCATAACAGAAGTTCATCTCATAAAACTTCTCACAAACAAGTAACAAGCAATTCACATGTTAAAGCATAGACCATAAACTTTCTTGAAAACTTGCAAACTTCATTCTCAATCATCAAACAATTACAATTTGTCCTATTTTCAGGAAGGGTCTATGTCAGAGCTATGATTTAGCAAACTTCACATACTCAACTATCACATAGTCTTCTACAATTGCTAACACTCACGCAATACTTATGGTTATGGAGTTTTAATCAGACACTGAGAAAGATAGGGGCTTACAATTTCGCCTCCCAACGTATTCACCTTTGGGTGATGTCAACAATAATATTTCATGCTAACTTACATCCAATTGGATATATATATCAGGATCTTTCCAACACGAGGTGCTTGCCAAAGGATAAAATGAAAAAGGGAAAGGTGAAGATCACCTTGCCTCTTGCATAAAGTAAAAGATAGGCCCTTCGCAGAGGGAAGCAGGGATTTGCGGAGGTGCCAGAGCTCGATTTTGAAATAGAGATGAAAATAATTTTGAGAGGTATGATCTCATTGTCAACATAACAACCAAGAGTTCCCAATATCTTCCATACTACTTACATTATAGGCGGTTCCCAAATAGAATGGTAAAGTTTTTACTCCCCCTCCACCAACAATCACACTCCACGGCCATCTGAAACAACGAGGTACCGTCCATACCAACAACAGTCCTGGGGGAGTTTTGTTTTAATTCTTTTTTATTTGATTTTGATCTTTTGATCATGCAACTAGGCATCCCGGTTACCAGCCATTTTTCTCGTGAATGATGAGAGGACTCCACTCATCTTGAGAATAACCCACCTAGCATGGAAGATACTGACAGCCCCTAGTCGCTACATGAGCGATTCAGGCATACAAAACAGATTATTATTTGAAGGTTTAGAGTTTGGCACATGCAAATTTACTTGGGACGGCAGGTAAATACCGAATATAGGTAGGTATGGTGGACACTCATGGCAAAAACTGGGTTTAAGAATATTTGGAAGCACAAGTAGTATCTCTACTTGGTGCAAGGAATTTGGCTAGCATGAGGGAAAAATGCAAGCTCAACATGTTTGAATGATCCATGACAATATACTTTAACTGAGATGTGAGAAAACATAACCCATTACGTTGTCTTCCTTGTCCAACATCAACTCTTTAGCATGTCATACTTTAATGAGTGCTCACAATTATAAAAGATGTCCAAGATAGTATATTTATATGTGAAATCTCTCTTCCTTCAATATTCTTTCATGAATTGTTCAAATGACCAATACGATGCTTGCTAACCTTCAATAAATTTACAACCTCTACTTCTTAGATGTGAAATCACTACTCCCCTTGGGATAAGCAAATGAAACATATATAATTTCATATTTATGACATTCAACTCATTCAACTATTTACTCATATGATTTAAGTGAAGCACACGAGTAAATGACAAACTACTCCAAAAAGATATAAGTGAAGATCAGTGAGTAATTAAATAATTATGTGACTATGTGAAGACTCTCTATCATTTAAGAATTTCAGATCTTGATATCTTATTTAAACAGCAAGAAAAGTAAAATAAAATGATATTGCAAGGATAGCACAACTCATGTGAAGAAGCAAAAACTTAGGCTCAACCGATACTAACCGATAGTTGTTGAAGAAGAAAGGTGGGATGCCTAACGGGACATCCCCAAGCTTAGATGCTTGAGACTTCTTGGAATAATATATTGGGGTGCCTTGGGCATCCCCAAGCTTGAGCTTTTGTGTCTCCTTAATTCTTTTTATATCTCGGTTTCCTAAATCTCGAAAGCTTCATTCACACCAAACTCAACAAGAACTCGTGAGATAGGTTAGTATAAACCAATGCAAAACCTTATCATTCTGTACTGTAATAAATATCAGTAAAACTATTATTCAACATTGCATACTAAATGCCTCTGCATATTTAATACTCCTATCCTCAAATAGAATCATTAAACAAGCAAACATATGCAAACGATGCAACCATAACAGCAATCTGCCAAAACATTATAGTCTGTAAAGAATGAAAGATTCATCATACTTCCCTAAATCCAAAAATTATGAGAAAAATACCTCACTGTAGAAGATTTATCAGAGCTCAATATGCAAAAAGTTTCAACATTATACCATCCTCTGACTTTTCTAGGGAATTTTTGCAACAGCGGTAAACTTTCTGTTTTCAAACAGCAACATGTATACTAGCAAAATAAGCATGGTAAAGGCTATCCTTGACATTTTTATTGAAACTAAAGATGCAAAACATTATTCTAAATAACAGCAAGCAAATACTAACAAAAGAAAATGACGCTGCAAGCAAAACACATATCATGTGGTGAATAAAAATATAGCTCCAAGTAAAGTTACTAATGGACGAAGACGAAAGAGAGGATGCCATCCGGGGCATCCCCAAGCTTAGGCTCTTGGTTGTCCTTGAATATTACCTTGTGGTGCCTTGGGAATCCCCAAGCTTAGGCTCTTGCCACTCCTTATTCCATAATCCATCGAATATTTACCCAAAACTTGAAAACTTCACAACACAAAACTCAACAGAAAACTCGTAAGCTCCGTTAGTATAAGAAAATAAAACCGTGTAAGTGCATCTAGTGCCACCCCTAGTTGGTTTTGGAGTATTGACGACAAACTTGGTTGAGGGACTAATGCGTTTGTGAGAATTGCAGGATAACACAGGTAGTGTCCCTCATTGATTCGGTTTACCTACCAGAGATGACCCCTAAAAATGTATGAAGACATTGACGACAATGGTGGTATGTGAAGATATTCATATTGAAGACTATGACATGAGAAGACATTGAGTGAAGACTATGGAGCACGAGACTGTGTCGTTTTGTTGTTTCCTTTTTCTTCTTTGTTGAGTCATATGAACCACCGTACTTTTAAGTGGGGTCCAAGTGAACAAAGTCAGAATGACTGAAGTGATGCTCAACCCAAATCCTATGTCTTCGAGCGAAGACAATGAGAGAAAATCTTATCCAGAGCTGGATGAGTCAGCTTTGCTTGTAGCCCAAGTAAAGTTGCCGTGTGTGTTTGAAATCTGACCGTTGGAACACGTGTCAGTTCCTTAGTGACCCAGGGTCATTTCGGACATATCAGGTCGAGTTGCCTAGTGGCTATAAATAGCCCACCCCCTACACCATAAATTGGTGGCTGCTCAGAGTTAGTGCACGGCTTTTGTCGTTTGAGAGCAACCCACCTCGAAGCCTTTGAGAGAGAGAAATCCTTGCGAGGACAAAGCCCAAACACCTAGAGCCAAAGAGTGTTAGGCATCACTGAAGTCTTTCTGTCTGTGTGACCTGAAGACTTATTACACTTGAGGACTGTGAATCCTCCAGCCGGTTAGGCGTCGCGTTCTGAGCATCCAAGAGTCATTGTGGATCACCGGTGAACGAAGTCTGTGAAGGTTCGGAAGTCTACCTTGAAGACTTACCAGAGTGATTGGGCGAGGACTGTGTGTCCTTAGCTCAAGGCGAATAAGGTGAAGACACGGTCTTCGAGTTGAATCTCAGCCTCCCTAACTGACGTCACTTGTCACAAAGAATCGAACTGGTCCAACAAATCCTGTGTCTTCAACAAGTGACTTGTTCTATCCCCTCCCTCCCTTTACTTAGAGTTTGTCTTCGTGAAGTCATTGTCTATTTGTCGTACCTGATTGACTTCATTGCTTGACTACTATCGTTGATTGGCTTCATACTATCTTCCATCCTGATCCTTACTACTAAGCTGCTATTAGTCTTGTACTTTCACATTATTGCATACTTGACTATGGTTTGCTTTTTGTAGTTTATCTTCCGCTGCATATCAATTAGGTCATTTCTATTGTTTGTCTTCGGAACTTCCACGTTTTGAAGACTTTCATAAAAATCGCCTATTCACCCCCCCCCCTCTAGTCGATAACTAGCACTTTCAATTGGTATCAGAGAAAGGTACTCCCTTGTTCTGTGTGATTCAGTTCAACCACCTGGAGTTTTAGCTATGTCGACTGCAGGGATAATCAAAGTATCCGCTGCTTGCCCCGTGTTCGATGGAACTGAATATTCCTACTGGAAGAATAAGATGCGCATGCATCTTGAAGCCATTGATGTCGACCTCTGGCATGTCGTCAAGAATGGCGTTCCCAAAACCGGTGAAAGGTTTTACCCCTGCTGATGTCAAGAAGTTCATTCAACTGGACTCTACTGCCAAGAACATAATCTGTGGTCATCTAACCAAAGGACAGTATGCCCGTGTGAGTGCTCTAGAAACGTCAAAGCTAGTCTGGGACTGGCTATCCAAGGTCAACGAAGGCGTCTCAACCCAGAGAGATCAAAGGACCAGTGTTCTTCACGACCTCTTCAACCGCTTCAAGAGAAACGACAATGAAAATGTCCAGCTCACGTTTGATCGCCTCACCGACATCACAAATGAGCTTCGTGCTCTCGGCACCACTGAGATTACCAAGCATGAAATCTTCAAGACACTACTGAGATCACTTGACAGCTCCTTTGACACCCTTGCCCTCATGATACAAGAACGCCCTGACTTCAAGACACTCGATCCGTCTGATATACTTGAGAGGATCAACACACATGAGTTCCAGCTTTCTGAGAAAAGAGATATTTATGGTCCCAACTCTGGCCGAACTCGCGCTTTGAAGGCAAAAGTTGTTTCCTCATCCAAGAAGAATCATTGCAGCCTCGATGATCCCAAGACATTGGAAAGGAACTTGCTATGCTTGTGAAGAAGTTCCATAAGTTCACTAAGAAGAACGGTTTCAGAAAGTCTTCACGATCTAGCTCAAGAAATGATGAAGCTTCCACTCATGACTACAAGAAGAGAACATGTCACAAGTGCAAGAAACCTGGACACTATATCTCTGAGTGTCCACAGTGGGACAATGAGAAGAAGAAGAAGAAGAAGAGCAAGGAATATGATTCTGATGACAAGAAGAAGAAATCTTCAAAGTCTTCTTCCAAGTCCTCGTCAAAGTCTTCATCTCATAAGAAGAGCTCATCTGGCAAGGCTCGTGCTTTTGTTGGCAAGGATATGGATTCAGAGGAGGAGTCTGCTTCTGAGGAGGCGGAGGTGGAGTCTGAAGAGGAGTCCGACCCTGGCGTTGCAAGTCTGGCTCTAGCCACAGCCTACGTTGCCAAGTCCATCTTCAACACTGAAGACAATGACTTTCACACCAACGCTGAAGCTGATAACAAGGACGACCCTGCTCCCACCTACTACTTCATGGCACGTGGTGCCAAGGTAAAATCACGTGATGCTTACTTTCAAACATCAAGTGAAGATGACTCTGATTGTGAATCCAAACCCAACTACAAAACACTTGCTAAAATTGCAACTGAACAACAAAAAGCTATGGAACATACACAAAAACTGTTAGACAAAAGCGATGACCTATTGGATGCGGAAATGACACATTCACAGTCCTTAGTTGAATACATAAAAAATCTTCATGCTAAGTACCAAGAACTTGAAAGTCGTCATGAAACGCTCTCAACCACTTATGAAAAGCTCTCCTATGATTATCTTCAAAGGAAGCAAGAGCTTGAGAAAGTGAGAGCGGCTCATGAAGATCTTCAAAAAGAGAATGAGTCACTCCGCGCTCAACAGATTAGTCCCGCTCAGGATGGATTTGAACCACCATGTCTAAAATGCATTGAGCGTGATAACGCTACCTCTGTTGCTGAATGTTCCACTGCTGCTACTATTGCATTGTCTTCAACTACTGATGTGGTAACTAACTCCTCTATGGAGGATACCACTACTATTGCTGATGAAAATGCTAGGTTGAAGACATTGCTTGAAACAGGGATGTATAAAAGTCTGAAAGGACATTAGACACTTTGCGATGTCCTCAAAAAGCAGATTCCGAACCGAAACCCTAGGAAAGAGGGTGTTGGGTTCGAGAGGAAAATGAATGTTGATGGGTCGCATCGAAGCCCGAAAGCAGTACCCCAAAACCACATGGGTTGCTGCAAAGGAACCTTCAGTAGATCCATCCACCTTATCTGGTTTCACTTGCGCTAACCCTATCATCATTGATGAATCCTTTGATGCAAACTATAAATGGTTTAAGAATCAGAATGGTGAAGTGTTCGCCAGGTATATTGGTACTAACTGCAGGAATGGACCACCTATGAAGAAGATCTGGGTACCAAAGTAGTGTATTGAGAATCTTCCTGTGAATGTCATCATGACACCACCGAGGAAGAAGACAAACCCCAGACCTATGGCTTCATATGGCCCAAAGGCTTCATACAGATACAGGACTCACCTAAGTCACCCTAACGCCAATGTTTTGCAGGGAAACCATACTCAGACTTATGAATATGAGTGTGTGTCTTCAAACCGCTATGTTCATAGAACTAAGAACTTTTCTGCTTATTCATATGAGTATCATTCATCTCCTGCAAGGCTATTTGCTAGGGCTCCAAAGACGAAGTTCTCAGATGCTGCACTTAGACTCATTGCTTCTAAGCCACCCCTGAAGATGTGGGTGGTGAAGAAGAATTAACTTTCTTTTGCAGGGAAAGGTCTCCAGCCAGTAATCAAAGGCGTCCGATGCTATTGCTGGGGACCTAAAACACATTAAGGGATGCATGATAAAATGGTCTTACTATGTATTTCACATCTGAATGGCTTACCAGTCATACTATGAGTCCTAACCTTGATGTAAGCTGTGATAATCCTCATGTGCATCAAATGCTTACGCTTCACAACACTCTTTGTGAAGCCTATCCTCCTAACTGCACTGTAGGGTATGACACCTCATGCTTCAGAATGGATTATGGACAGCGGGTGCACTAATCATATGACTGGTGATCGAAGTCTTCTCATGGACTCAACCTTATGTCCATCAGATAAGAGTCACATCACATTTGCTGACACTGGTAAAAGCAAGGTATTGGGTCTAGGTAGAGTTGCAATCTCAAAGGATCAACACATGGATAAAGTGATGCTTGTCGAATCCCTTGGTTTCAACTTAATGTCTGTCTCGATGCTTTGTGACTTGAACATGATTGTGCTATTCGGAAAATATCATTGCCTTGTACAAATGGAATCTGAAAAAGTCTCTAGTCTTTGAAGGGTATCGGAAAGATGATCTATACATGGTAGATTTCTCAGCAGGTCCACAACTTGCCGTATGTCTTCTTGCAAACGCTTCAAAATGCTGGCTCTGGCATCGGAGGCTAGGGCATGCTGGCATGAGGAACTTACACACACTCACCAAGAAGAAGCATGTCATAGGCATCGAGGGTGTCAAGTTCAAGAAGGATCATTTGTGTGGTGCCTACGAAGCTGGAAAGATGACTAGGGCTAAGCACCCCTCGAAGACAATCATGACGACATCTCAACCCTTTGAGTTGTTACACATGGACTTATTTGGCCCTACTCACTACTCTACCCTCACAACAACCGCTTGTCTCTATGGCTTCGTCATTGTTGATGACTACTCAAGATATACATGGGTACACATAATTCTCTACAAGACTGAAGTGCAAGATGTCTTCAAACGCTTCGCCAATCGAGCCATGAACAATTATGGCGTCAAGATCAAGCATATCAGAAGTGACAACGGCACTGAGTTCAAGAACACCAGACTTGATCTTTATCTGGATACAATGGGAATCATTCATGAGTTCTCTGCTCCATACACACCGCAGCAAAATGGCATCATAGAGCACAATAACAGAACCATCATTGAGATGGCTCGAACAATGCTCGACGAGTACAAGACACCAAGAAAGTTCTGGCCTGAAGCTATTGATACAGCATGTCACATCATCAACCGTGTTTACATCCATAAGCTTCTGAACAAAACATCCTATGAGCTCCTTCTCGGCAAGAAGCCAAATGTCGCCTACTTGAGTATTTGAGCTAGGTGCTGGATCAAGGATCCCCATCACAAGTCAAAATTTGCACCTAAAGCTCACGAAGTCTTCATGCTTGGTTACGGAAAGGACTCGCACTCATATAGAGTCTTCAATCTCTATCTCTATAAAATCGTCGAAACTGTGGACGTGCGATTTGATGAAACCAATGGTTCACAAAGAGAGCTCCTGGCAAGTACACTAGACGAAGCTCCGCCAAATAATCTATCAAGCGATGGGAACCGGTGAAATCATGCCTTCAAGCACAACACTCAAGAGGAACTTATCATTTATGTACCTAACCAACTCAAGACAATGCTCGATCAAGACAATCCTCCCAATGATGACAATGATCGGCAAGAGCAAGGTCTTCGCCCGCTTCATCCTCGAGTTGCAAATGAAGTACACATTGAGAAGATAATTGATAGCATCAATGCACTGGTCCACTTACTCGCCAAGAGCAACACAGCTTAGCAAATTTCTGGGCACTTTTCTTTTGTGTCAATATCGTAACCCAAGAAAGTTACTGAAGCCTTTATGGAACCTGAATGGATACAAGCTATGCAAGAAGAACTTCAACAGTTCAAGCTAAACAATGTTTGGGAACTTGTTAAGCGTCCTGACCCTCGCAAGCATAACATTATTGGCACAAAATGGATATATCGAAACAAGCAAGATGAGCATGGTCAAGTCGCCGAAAACAAAGCACGCCTTGTGGCTCAAGGATATACTCAAGTCAAGGAATTGACTTTGATGAAACATTTGCTCCTGTGGCTAGGCTTGAAGCTATTCGCATACTGCTAGCCTATGCTAACCACCACAACATCTTGCTATATCAAATGGATGTGAAGAGTGCATTTCTCAATAGCAAGATTGAAGAAGAAGTATATGTCGCTCAACCACCTGGCTTTGAAGATCCAAAACATCCTGATACGGTGTACAAGCTAAACAAAGCACTGTATGTCCTCAAACAAGCTCCTCGCGCTTGGTATGATACGATCAAAGACTTCCTGAAGAGCAAAGGCTTCAAACCTGGATCCCTAGATCCCACACTCTTCACGAAGACATATGATGGTGAACTGTTTGTGTGCCAAATATATGTGGATGACATTATCTTCGGCTGCACCAACCAAAAGTATAGTGATGAGTTTGGATACATGATGCAAGAGCAATATCAAATGTCCATGATGGGTGAGCTGAAGTTCTTCCTTGGTCTTCAAATTCGTCAGCAAAGGAATGGCATCTTCATATCTCAAGAAAAATACCTCAAAGATTGTCTGAAGAAGTTTGGAATGGAAGATTGCAAAGGTTACACGACGCCAATGCCGATAAACACCATCCGGGTCCCGATGACAATGGTAAAGAGTTCGATCAAAAGGTATACCGCCCATGATTGGTTCCTTACTTTACCTATGTGCATCTAGGCCGATATTATGCTTAGTGTTTGCATGTGTGCTCGATTCCAAGCGGCACTAAAGGAATCGCATCACTTAGCCGTGAAGCGAATTCTTTGATATTTGGCTTACACCCCAACACTCGGATTATGGTATCCAAAGGGCTCAAAATTTGATCTGGTTGGATTCTCGGATGCTGATTATGCTTGGTGACAAGGTGGATCGCAAGTCTACATCGTGCACATGTCACTTTCTCGGGCGATCACTTGTCTGTTGGTCTTCAAAGAAGCGTAACTGTATCACTCTCAACCGCTGAATCTGAATACATTGTTGCTTGGATCATGTCGCTCAGCTTCGTGGAGGAAGAAAACTCTCAAGGACTATGGCATCAATCAAACAAGTACCTCTCTTCTGCGACAACGAAGCACCATCAATATTGCCAACAATCCAGTCCAGACTCAAGACAAAAGCACATTGAAATTCGCCATCACTTTCTCGTAGATCATGTCATGAAGAAAATATTGACATCATTCACGCCCACATCAAGAGCAATCGGCCGATATCTTCACAAAGCCCTTGGATGAGAAAAGGTTTTGCAAGTTATGGTGTGAGCTAAATATCTTGGAATCCTCAAATGTCCTGTGATCAGGCACACATCCTAACACTTATGCATGTTGATGACTTAGATGTGCAACACATGAAGTAATGTATATCTTCAATCAATGAAGACTTACATTCTGAGTGTGAATACATTAACGAGGAATTTGACTTCGGAGCGCCACGATAACTGTGCACCGTGTCTGGGTCTAATACTTCCTATACGGTGGGTAACGCCACCACCAAATTTCTTTGTTTGAAGTGTTTTACTCATGGCGTTATTTTTGCAATGTCTTCGCATTTGTTTTGTCTTCAATTTCAACTTATCTTCATGATTTTCTTCACTATGTTGATTTAATTGCTTTCTGATATATATACTAGTGTTCTGTCCTCTACAGCATTCACTTATAGCTATGTCTTCCTAGTTGAATCTTTTGAACTAAGTGAATGTGATCGGACCCTAATCTCTCTATGCTTTATATCTCAAACTCTATCTATCCAAATCATATGCATTCTATTGAAACTGTAGAATGTCTTCTCTGCGTCCTTGTCAGCAGAAGACACTGAGACAAACATTAAGTCTGTTTTAAATGATTCATCCTTATTGTTTGAAATCCGGAGAAGCCGGAACAACCATCCGGCAAACCTGGCGGGCGTGGGAACGTGGGACAACTCTGAGTATGTTGCATGCTTGCCACGTGCCCCTCAGATGTGAACCGCCAGGGGCACCTGCGTAATTGCGCTGTGCCGCACACTTCCTTATAAATATATGTCCCCTGCGGTAAAGAAAACCTTCTTCCACCTCTCCACCTCGTCAAAACCCTAGCGCCACCGCTAGCTCTCGACGATGCCGGCGACGAAGCGCTTAGCTGTCGTGACTTCTCCGACGCCGTCCTCACGCCGGCCGCGGACATCGTCCTCTCCGCCGTCGGCGTAGGTGTCCTCCGTCGCCAAGTTAGGGCACGGTGGATTGAACTGCTCGGTCTCCTACTCATCCCATCTAGCAGTTCTTCGTGTGGTAAATACAACTCTATTTTTACCATCTTTTTGATCCTCAAAGATTCATCCTATTTACCAAAATTGGTTTCTGCCTATACAATGTTAGATCTATTCTGCATCTCATCTCATACGCCTAGTATATTCACTTAAGCTTCATATCTAGTTAGATTCCTCACTTGTACTTATTCACGGATTCGCATAAATCTGAACCAACTCTCAACATATAAGTGAATGTCTTCGCATCATGAGGTCAATGTCTTCAAACTGATTTATCTTCAAAATCTTCTGAGAATGCATATGACCTCTTCCCCTTCCCTTGCATCTCTAATGCTGTCATAGGTACATGTCCGTGGGAGAATCCCTTGGTTCTCATAGTCTGCATTCATTTGCAGAATTCTTACAGCATCACATTAACTCTCCCGAAGCCAGTTCCTGTTTATCCAGCAAGTGAAAGCCTTTGAAGCCTTTGAACGTGTTGAAGCCATTCAGTTTGAAGTTCATGGCTCCAGAGAAATCAGTAAGGAAAGGTGGCAGACAGCATCGTGGGGGAACATCAAGAGATTTGCATGATGACCTCACAGAGCTTTACAAGACAGATCCTGAAGAGAATTATCATCAGCTCAAGACACGAATCCAATGGATTCGACGATATTGGGCTGAACAATGGTTCAAATACAAGTTCGTGACCCAGGAATACGCTGAGAAGAATGCTATCAAAAGTCCTTGGGGTGATATTCTCTATCGAGGCCTTCAACCCAAGAACAGAGCTGAAGCTATTGCACAGGGTTTCTATCCTTGTATGGTCCGTGGACCTCAGCCTGAAAATGCCGACCCATCGTCATTGCTCTGGTGTCGTGACGAAAATCTCTTCAAGCGCAACTTCCAGCACGCAAAGGCATCGGCAAAGGAAAACAAGAAGTCATTGGGATTAGACTTCAACCCTGGTCCCTCTGCTCCCCGTGCTGACGGCTCACGTGATGCAGAACCCAATGTCATCAGTCCCTTCTACAACCTTGATGGCCTCATCACTCACATCTTGGTCCAAGGTGCCAAAGTGGATCATTCTGATGATGATGATGACACTGATGAAGCCCCAGCTCCTCCTTAACAGCCGAAGAAGCCGAAGAAGGCTAAGGCTTCAAGATCAGCTGCTCCTCCAAAAGCTTCACGCATGAAGCCAGCGCCATCGCACCTCCTCAAGACAAGCAGCGATCGAAGATCTATCACGTATCTCCAAGAAGATAGAGAAGAAAAAGAAAATCGTCAAGAATACTGATTAGACATTGACTCCTGCTGCCATTTTGCGAGCAGAGCACATTGATCTGTCCAGTGATGAAGATCTTGCAGATGATGCTCTTGAGCAACTGATCAAGAGCAAGGAAGAAGCAGAGATCTTCAATATTTTGCCTCTCTTCGATGTGGCAATCATCCATAACTTCATTGATGAGTGGTTTGACACCCCAAATCTCAGCTTTGAAGATCTGCAACTTCCCATTGGCCTCAGCGTCTCCTTCAATGGCGCCATTGCTTCTGAGCTAGCTCTTGCTCAGTGCATCGTGGAACTGAAGCACAAGATCGACTATGAGAAAGCTCAGTTCAAGAAGCATGTGGCAAGGCTCAGCGTGCAAGATGTCAAAAACTTCAAGATCATGTTGCACGAGCTCAAAGAAGCCTTTCTCAAGAAGCGCGAAGAAGCTCAAGGCTCTCGTGAGCGCATGAAGAGTCTGGCTGACAAGTGTGTGCTAGCCTACAATGAGGCTGAGAAGCGCAAGGCTCTTGGTCGTCCTGGCATTGACCCCAGAATGGCTGCAAAGAAGAAGAAGCTATCAACTGACCACTCTGCACCTTCAAGGTAGGAAGAACCTCGCATAGTCTTCCCAAGCAGCATGACTGGCTCAAAGCCAAAGGTCATGTCAACCGCTTCAGAACTGAAGAAGACGAGGACTGCCGAGGATGAACCCAGAAAAAGGAAAAATACTGAAGCCTCCGATGTTGCTCCCTTCAAGAAGAAGCGCAAAACCAAGAAGAATCGGGCTGCTCCCACAGAGCCCTTAGTTGTTGAACTTATCTCAATGGTTCGCCCTGCATCTGAACACCAAGAACAACAGATGATAGTTCATGAGCCTGCTTCCACAGAGGCTCATGAAGCGGAAGAAATTCCAGTAGTTGATCCCACCGCTGCTGAAGACATTGGTCACAATGACAATGTTGAAGATGATGAAGTTCTTCCTCAGATCGAACACAACTTGGTATCATCGCCTGTTCTCACGAACAACGAACGTATCAGCATTGGTCGTCCTCTGACGCCAATTGCTCAGGATGCATCATGGGCTGATCACCCACAACAACAAGACTCTCTGAGTACTCCCCAACAACAACAAGTCACACCACCTATGCAAGAAGAAGAGGCTGACTTTGAGGCCCAGCCAACTCCAAAGGCGTCGCCAGCATTACGCAGGCTTCGCAAAGGACCAAGGCCTCAAGTCCCTCTTTCGAGCGTTCCAGAAGGAGATGTGCACCACCAATCTGTTGCACGTCAAGTGTTTCCAGAAGCCACTCCGACTGTGAATGTCTCCGTGTCTGAAGCCAAAGCTGCTAAAGACAATCCGACTGCATCAGCCGATGACAAACAAGAAGACGAACGTGTCCCTACTCCCCCCATCACTGAAGAAGTTGTTCCTGATGTGAACGTGCCAGTGCCCGACCCTCTAGCTCGTCAAGTGGAGGTTGAAAATCTTGAGGCTGCCACCACCAACACAAATGAAGCCAATGACGTAGTCATGGCTGAAGCAAATGTGGAGCTTGCACCAACCAATGTGCCAGAAGCCAATGATGCAACTGCTCCTGAAGCATCTGTTGTGCAGCCTAACGCCTTAGTTGTTGCCACTGCTCCTGTTCCGCCACCAAGGCCCTATACAATTGAACAAGCTTACAACTATGGTCAACTAATCACTGTCAAATGGCCGGTTCTGGTCCCTCCGCCTACTGCCTCTGGTCCTCAGTTTGATTATCATGTTGAGCATAGGCCTCTGGTCCAGAAACCAAAGCCAAGACTGCCAAGGTTCCTAGGTACTGCCACCTCTACAGGGTCCTTCAATGCAAATGGCTTCAAAAGCCACAACACCTTCTTTGACAGAGCAAAGAACCCCTACTCAAAGCCAAGAATATCATCTGATCATTTCTGGAGCTATCAGCAGCGAAGCTATTACTCATGCGTTCTGTATGATCAAGGGAGCATTTTCCCTCATATGCGCCTCGACACTGAAGCCATTGCTGGACTGCCATGCTTAGAAGAAGCACTTGAATGCTTTCGTGATGTAGGTCTGCTCAGCTTTGTGACAGACAAAGAATATTGGAATGAGGAACTTTTGCTTCAATTCTATGCTACCCTCCACATTCGCGGCTACAACAGGGATACAAAGACATTGGTTCTCGAGTGGATGACTGGAAATGTTCATCATGAAGCCAAAGCTCTTGACCTCATTGAGCTTACAGGCCTACCCACTCCTGGAGAACTGTTCGAACCACATTGTCAACTCCACCGCAATGCACTGGAGAGCATCTTCCATAAGCCAGAGCCCAACATGAGCCAAATGTTGAGCATGATGAAGCCTTTGCCACCTGACGCTGAATACCCAAAGGAGTTCTTTGTTGATGACTGAGGGAGTCCTGGACTAGGGGGTGTCCGGACAGCCGGACTATCAATATCCGCCGGACTCCAAGACTACGAAGATACAAGATTGAAGACTCCGTCCCGTGTCCGGATGGGACTTTCCTTGGCGTGGAAGGCAAGCTTGGCAATACGGATATGTAGATCTCCTATCATTGTAACCGACTCTGTGTAACCCTAGCCTCCTCCCGTGTCTATATAAACCGGAGTACTTTAGTCCGTAGGACAACATACATTACAACAATCATACCATAGGCTAGCTTCTAGGGTTTAGCCTCTTTGATCTCGTGGTAGATCCACTCTTGTACTACCCATATCATCAATATTAATCAAGCAGACGTGGGGGTTTTACCTCCATCGAGAGGGCCCGAACTCGGGTAAAAACATCGTGTCCCTCGCCTCCTGTTACCATCTGCCTAGACGCACGCTCGGGACCCCCTACCGAGATCCGCCGGTTTTGACACCGACATTGGTGCTTTCATTGAGAGTTCCTCCGTCGCCACCGATAAGCTTGATGGCATCTTCAACCAACAACACCGCCTGGGTGAGACTTCTCTCCCGGACAGATCTTCAGATTCGCCGACCGCGATCAAGGGCCAATTCTCTTGGCCATCTGGAGCAGATCGAAAGCTACGCCCCTGGCCGTCAGGTTAGATTCGGAAGCTTAAACTTCACGGCCAATGTCCGCAGAGACTTGATCTTCGACGGACTCGAGCCACAGCCAAGCGCGCCGCACTGTGATGACGGGCATGATTTAGCTCTGCCACCGAAAAGTGCCTTGGTGGCCGCACACGGATCCGCTTCGGTCATTAGCCCGGAGCCGATCGCCCAGATAAAGGGATGGTGGATAGACGCCGCCCCGGGGGCTTCAACATCCACGGCGATGGAGCCGAACACTGATCTTGTCCCCTGCGAAACTCGTGATTCTGAGGCACCGGACTCCTCGCCGGACTTCGAACCTCCCGCGCCCCTACCAATCGATCCGGATTGGGTGCCGATTATGGAATTCACCGCCGCGGACATCTTTCAATACTCGCCTTTTGGCGATATCTTGAATTCACTAAAGCATCTCTCGTTATCAGGAGAGTCCTGGCCGGACTATTGCCAGGATGGTTGGGGTACGGACGACGAAGAAATTCAGAGCCCACCCACCACCCACTTCGTAGCCACTGTCGACAACCTAACCGACATGCTAGATTATGACTCCAAAGACATCGACGGAATGGATGACGATGCCAGAGACGAACAAAAAACAGAGCATATAAAGCACGGGAGGACCACCTCATCACATGACATATATATGGTGGACACCCCAAAGGAGAGCGATAACGAGGACCAACGGGTCGGCGATGAGATGACCCCGCCGATAAACGACCAAAAGCGGCGGCGCATACGTCGCCCTAAATCCCGCCGACGACAACAATGCTCCCAAGGAGCCCGCATCGGCAGGGCTCACAAGTGGACGATTTAACATGCAAATAAGCAACCGTCCGAACATGACGAGTCAGATAATCAGTCCAGGCCCGGTGAAGATAACAGTCCGGATGACCTCATGCCGGACACGCTGCCGGAGAGCAAGAACCTTCGGAAAAGACTCACAAGATCGCAAGAAGCTCAAGAAGGAAAACGGAGGCTCAAAACAGCGGAAGACACACTCAGAATGAGATGGAGCAAAGTACTCAAAACCGTAGATAAGTACGGCAATGGCCACCAATCAAAGAGCTACCCGAAGCGCAAGCTGCTACCGGAATTCGACGAGGAGGCCATAGAGCCTCCACCGTCCAAAAATAAAGGGGCCGCTTGGTTGGATAGACGGCCAGATGACAGGCCAAATTATGACAGCGGCGCCACACATAAATCCACCAACGAACTCGGAAGGATAGATGGCCCAGCCAGGTCCATTTACGAGCCAAAGGAGAAGGCCCCAAGAAGCAAGGCAACACGTCAAGTGTCCGGCGATAGCGGCACACACAAATACAGGGCGCCAAGACACCCACTATGTTTCACCGATGAGGTGCCGGACCATGAATTCCCAAAGAGGATTTAAACCCATCAACGAGAGGCCTACGATGGAACAACAGACTCGAGTCTGGATAGAAGATTATATACTACATATACATATGGCCGAGGAGACGATCTCCACGCCATAAAATACCTACCCTCAAGCTCAAAGGGCCAGCCCGTCATTGGCTTAAAAGCCTCCCGAAAAACACTATTGGAAGTTGGAAAGAGCTCGAGGACGATGAGCAAATTTTCAAGGGACTTATGTCCGCCCTCCGGATCGCGATGATCTAAGTCATATAACTCAACAGCCCGGAGAGTCAGTGCGGAAATTCTGGAACAAGTTCCTTACGAAAAAGAACCAAATAGTCGACTGTCCGGATGCCGAAGCCTTAGCAGCTTTCAAACACAATGTCCGAGACGAATGGCTCGCCAGGCACCTCGGTCAAGAGAAACCGAGGACAATGTCCGCACTAACAAACCTCATGACCCGCTTCTGTGCGGGAGAGGATAGCTGGTTAGCAAGATGCAGCACCAGCGACCCAAGTACATCCGAGATAAGAGATGGAAGCGGAAAATTACGGCGCAGAAAAGAGCAGCACCGGAATAAAGAGAAAAGCCCAAAAGAGCGCGGCAGTCAACGCCGGATTCAAAAGCTCGCGGCCCAATAATAAAACACAGCCTCTTAAGGATGACAGGGACTAATTGTCCAACTTAAACAAGATTTTGGGTCGGATATGTCAAATCCACAAGACTTTAAGGCTCGCAAATCACACCCACGAGGATTGTTGGGTTTTAAACAGTTCGGCCGACTAAATGCCGACACAAGGGGCTCGACGCGTCAAGCGAAGAAGATAAACCCCACCAAGAGAGCACCGAAAACAAAAGACTTTCCCACAAGGGGTCAAAGCAAGAAACTCACTTCATGTGATAATACGGAAAAATAGTGCGGACTTTCTAAAAGAGCTTGCGGTCCAACCCAGCAGATCGTAGAGATTGGATATCAAACCAATCACTTTCGACCACCGGACTATTCCAAGCGTCAAATGCGGACGGACTCCCCTGATAATGAATCCCATAATAGACGAATTACAATTTACTCATGTCCTAATGGACGGAGGCAGCGACTTAAACCTACTATATTCAAAAACAATCCATAGGATGGGGATAAACCCTGCTAAAATCCGACACAGCCGCACTTCCTTCAAAGGAGTGACGCCAGGCCCTTACGCCAAGTGCACAGGCTCCATATTACTCGAAGTCGTGTTCCGATCTCCGAACAATTTTCGACGAGAAAAATTAATCTTTCATATCGTCCCATTTGAAAGTGAATATCAAGCACTCTTGGGACGAAAGGCTTTTGTCCGCTTCAACGCCATACCGCATTACGCGTCTCTTACACTCAAGATGCCCGGTCCGCGTGGCGTCATTTTAGTGCGAGGGTCACTTAAAGACCCCGGACTCGGATAGACGAATCCGGCTTCAGTAGGCTAGGGGCTCCCTAGCCGCATACCCCTTCACAGGGGGCTGCGTGCACAAACAACCGCGGGTTTATACAAACCCTACTTTAATTATTTATATTTCTTATTTTACACATATTTTTCGCACGAATTGTTTCTAAAACTAAACGTTCCTCTCTTTCTACAGATGAACAACGTGCATACCCGTCCAGATAACGGCGAACGGAGACACAAAGCAGACGCAAGAGGGACCCGCTAGAGGATTCTTTTCAGATTAAGACCTGCGTAAACATTTTTACCGTCTCTTGTTGTTATTCTCCTTGGTTTCTTCCTATAGCCAAAGTGGAGCCTCGACGCTTTGGCATCGGCCGTCGAAGACCATGCCCGCACTCGACACTAGGGGCTTAGGGCATCTCGCCCATTATTATAAAGACCGAACACCTTAGGGAGTGTTCGCGCCTCGAGATTAGGCATTATATGCATCAGCTCGAATCATGTCTTTGGTCAAATGTTGGGTTTGCCTGCCCCGTGTTTTGCTGCCTTACGCTCAGATCACCGCTAACGCGCAACAGGAGAACTACTGTGATTTTGCCCCAGTTCGGCTGGCGAGCACCTCAATAGAGAAAGCCGAAAACTGACTATCATGATACAGCGAGAGACTGGTCAACCACTCGATCGACTACCGGAATGTTTAGAATTCCCCGCTTTGACAAAGGACTGCTTCGGTCAGCACATACGCACCCGAATTCGAGATGTGCGGTGCCACCAGGGGCTATATCGTAGCCCCACCCTCGAGCTCCACTGGCTAAGTGAAAGTGATAAAGCATTATAGTCCGGATTGCCTAGTTCGTTACGCTACCACCTCCTTAAACAGGACCAAGACGTCGGATTAAGTGTGAAAAGCGCTATTTTTGCGAACACCCCCGCACCCTGTGCATTGGGGCTGAAGCCGAAGACTGCAATCTTTCAAGTTATACAAATGTATACGTAAACGGCCGCACAGGAGAAGTTTTACTACTTGGACGCACAAGTATAAAAAGCAGTTATAACATAATCATCGTTTTACAAGCTAATACGTTCATTTGAACGTGATATTTTTCGAGCACTGCGACTCTATTACATGAGCGCCACGCATAACTTCCCCGAAATAGTGCTCGCCAGGGAGCCGGCTTTCATCCGAACCCTGGGCGGCAACAGCGGTGGCATCCATCTCCGAACAATGCGCCTTCACACGGGCAAGAGCTATCCGCGCGCCTTCAATGCAGGCCGAACGCTTCATCTCCTTTATATGCGGCACCGCTCCAAGGAATTGCTGCAGAAGTCGAAGTAGCTCGTCGCCTTGGACCTCTCTCGCCGGACATGGGCCACGATGTCGATCCATGGCAAGTCCGGACAATATATTTAGCTCGCCCATTCGCTAACCGGTCTGTCAACGGAAGTGAGCGATCCGGACTGTGGAATTGAGACCAATATAGCTCTTCCGTCTCGTGATCCTCCCGGCTCCGAAGTGCTTAACGGCATCACCGCACTTGCGCTAAGTCCATATACGGATCCTCCGGACTCCACACCGCCAAATTGAGCATACTTTCCATCCATAAACCGCGACGATGAAAAAGGCTTGCCACCACGATCTCTCCACTGGCGCAGTTCCTCCTTCATAGCCCGCATTGCAGAGCGGGCATCCTTGGCTTCGGCGGTGGCCTTCTTCAGTCTTCCGCCCGATAAGTGCTCCTTTTCAAGAGCCTCATTGCGGTCGGCAAGATCCTTTAATTTCATGGCCAACTCGCCACCTCGCCTTCAGCTTCAAGAAGGCGAAGCCCTTTCGCTTTCAATTCCTCGGCCGCTCTCGAGGCAGCCGCATCACTCCTTCGGGCTTGCTCCTTAGCTCGAGCAAGTTCGGCCCAAAGGTTCTCCATAGCAGCAGCACCGTCTGTACAATAGCATAAAATTTATCAGAGGAGGGCTTCGACCCCCTTAAATAAAGCGACTGCGGAGAATTTATTTACCTTGCGACTCGTCAAGTCGCCGGTTGACAAGTGCGATATCCGCATCCGCCATGTCAAGTTGCGAACTTAATTCGCCAAACTCACTAGTTCGGCTAGCCCCTGGACTATCCGCCACCTGCATAGGAACGACGGAATTCATTACTTTAGATTTCGATCCTCGGTACGCTGTCGTTTTCGACAACCTAGTGAGTCTCAGGGGCTACTATCTATACAGGCCGCATTTTTATGTGCGAAACTGTTAAAAGACAAATGGGTGCGTCATTCTCGCATACCTCAAATCCCGCCAGCAAACTCATGGCGGCATTGCTCAATCCGCTCTTGGCGGACGAAATCCTTCCAATCACCATACTCATCAACGCACGGTGATCTTCTGAAATGGACGCCCTCTCAAGCAGATTCTTTAGTTCTCCCAGCCGGATACTAGTGGGTGCCGAACTCTCTGGCCCCTCCGGACTCGGGGATACCCTCCGTGACGATATTTCAGCTCGCCTCGCTTTATCTCGACGGCGCGCAGACGGCAGGCGTATTACTTCCATCATCTCCGGAAGAAGGTCTCCCGAAGACGAACTCATCTGAGAAGGCTGCAGATCCGAACTGCAATATAAATATTTCGGTCACAGAAGCACAAATGAAGGCATTTCCTTACTAACTAATTCCCTTTTTCATACTCACGGCTCGCTGGAGGGCTGATCCTTTGGCGATGATTGTGCGTCCGGATTCTCTCCGGACGCCGGACCCCCCGGTGAGGATCTCTTCCCGCGCTTACGGGCTTTGGCCTCCGGATCTTCGGAGGCGGTCCTCTTCTCCCCTTGGAGGGAGGGGTTCTTGATTCCCCCCTCTTCAGGCGCTCCTTTGGACGAAATATTAGCTCCTCTGTTTTCCCCTTCGCCCCCTTCTGTGGGTGCGATCTCCAACATTCTGACCAGCACGGGCTCCAGTGCGGTCTCTGGGAGGGGGGCCGGACACATTATCAGCCTCGATCGTGCCACCCATTCCTGTAAAGAACAAGGGGTCAGGAGGCGAACTCTAGAAAGGCACATAAACAGAATGTCCGGACTCTGAGCTATTTACCCGAGTATCCGGGCGATCGCGCTTAGGTCTGTGTCTCGGCTAAATCTGACACGCCACCGCGGTCCAAGAACAACTTGTACATCTCCACGGGTGTCGCACCCATAAAGTGTTGGAGAATCCGGGTCCCTCCGGTTGAACTCCCATAGACGGAGAGGACGGTGTTTGCAGGCGAAGATGCCCGATTAGCATAACTCGCATCACCTTGATCAGTCGATCTCCCTCGCTAGGAGGTCTCGAATCCGCCCCGCAGGTGAGGACACGTCTTGACGGCCCCCAATTGAGCCCTTGGTCGACCCACGACATTAGTCGGGCGTGGAGGTCCCGGCGGATGAAGGCGGCGGCTTTTGCTCGCGCCTTCGAGCGGTGATATAGAACCACCCTGCTGCCACAGTCCAAGTTCCTCTTGAAGGAACCCTCGGCCACGGGCATCGGCCTTTTGCTTATGGTCGCCCACCAAGACTCGCTGACGCCCCGATCATCTTCGCCCACCTTGAAGGTCTTCACCACAAGCCAAAGTGGGGAGGACGTGGAGGAAGGCTTCGCAGATGATAATGAATGCGGAGATATGGAGGATGGACTCCGGAGCCAAGTCGTGAAAGTCCAGCCCATAGTAGAACAGGAGCCCTCTCACGAAGGGGTCCGTCGGGAAGCCTAAACCCCGACGGAGGTGGGATACAAAGACGACGTATTCACCGAGCTCGGGGGCGGGCACGGCCTGCCCTTGGGCAGGCAACCTGTGCTTGAAACCTCAGAGGCTGTGTGCTTGGCTTCACGTAACTTCAATATGTCCTCCTCCGTGACGGAGGAGGGCATCCACCGGCCATGGAGGTCAGAGCGGGACATAGTTGAGGATCCGAAGTGCTCAAATCTGAGGCTCTGGGTGTTGGAACTGCGAGCGGGGAAGAGACTCGATGCGAGATTGAAGAACAAGGACGAGCCTTGGTCCTCTTATAAAGGAGACGAAATACCAAGGGCCATCTCCGTAACCGTTTGGGATTCGCCTTCGATAGAGGAGGAGTGGCGACGGGAACGGTTGGGTTACCCACACACGTATTGATGAGAATCCCGGAATAAGGGGAACACGATCTCTGCTTCGACAAGACGTGCCAAGGAAACCGCTTCACTAAACGTGCTGAGGTGGTATAGTAAAAACGATTCAAACAAAGGCTTGGTGGCGGTGTGATGTCACGCCGCATAATACGTCAGCAGATTGAACTAAGTGTACATTTTATTCTCTCTACGGTGGAATGTGGAATTGTTTTGCAGAGCCGGACACTATCCTGGTGTTCATGATCTTCTCTGGATTATTCAAGGGAGGAACCCGCCTTGCAATGCCGAACATTATGCGCGCCGGACTTATCGTCATTGAAGCCTGGTTCAGGGGCTACTGAGGGAGTCCTGGACTAGGGGGTGTCCGGACAGCTGGACTATCAATATCCACCGGACTCCAAGACTATGAAGATACAAGATTGAAGACTCCGTCCCGTGTCCGGATGGGACTTTCCTTGGCGTGGAAGGCAAGCTTGGCAATACGGATATGTAGATCTCCTACCATTGTAACCGACTCTGTGTAACCCTAGCCTCCTCCGGTGTCTATATAAACCGGAGGGCTTTAGTCCGTAGGACAACATACATTACAACAATCATACCATAGGCTAGCTTCTAGGGTTTAGTCTCTTTGATCTCGTGGTAGATCCACTCTTGTACTACCCATATCATGAATATTAATCAAGCAGGACATAGGGTTTTACCTCCATCGAGAGGGCCCGAACCTGGGTAAAAACATCGTGTCCCTCATCTCCTGTTACCATCCGCCTAGACGCACAATTTGGGACCCCCTACCCGATATCCGCCAGTTTTGACACCGACAATGACCTTGAGTATCTGCCTCGCACAATATATCAGATCATCAGGCAAACTCTATGGCCTATCAAAGGGCATTCCTCAGCTGCAAAACTTGAAGGAGCCATGAAGATATTGGTCTTTTACATCCTCAATGGCATCAGCTTCAATACACAAGAATTCTTCATCAGGCAACTGGCTGCGTCTGGATCTGACCTTTTTGGCCTGAAATTCTATGCTCCATGGGTCATGCGCCTCATCAAGCTACACTCCTCTATCAACTATCAACCCTCTGCTCGCAATCATCTGATCTTTCTACCAGAGGTTGGTATGTCAGTTGAAGCCATATACCCTAAGCCTGCCAAGAAGCCTCTTTGTCTTCAAAATGCTGATCACCAAAGCTTCACTCAACCCATGGAAGGCGTTCAAGCAGTAACTCGTGTCTATCCAATGGCTGGGAACACTCGTCTGCCTCACCGTGCGCAAACAAAAGCTACCGAGAGCACAATTTCCCAAAGGCCTAAGAAGCGCTCTCGCGTTCTAAATGACCGAGAACTTCTTGTGGCACTGCATCAGAAACAAGACAAACATCACTTTTGGCTCAAGCGACACATGCAAAGCCTCTTGGTGGACGTCAATCGCATTCGAAATCTTGCCACCAAGAATGCTTTTGTCACTCATGAGACCTGTCGACGATCATGGAAGAGTTTGACGCTGCTCAATGCTGAAGTAGATCTTCAAGACGATGGCTCCACTGAAAGATTCAAGTTTGACTCCACTCCTCCACGGAATGTTGTCCTACGTCGAACTCCATCTCTTGAAGACCCTGACTATTCTTCCTCCGCGGCGATTGTGCATGCCAAAGTGATCGATGATGAAGACGATGCTACTTCACCGCCCCCTACTTCTGCACGCATCGACACTGCACCAAGTTCGTCTGCACCACCAAACAACAACGACAACCCTGTTGATTCACCTACTCCTCATGGGAACGAGTAGATGCTCCATGTCTTCAAACCTTTCTGGTCATTACTGACAAAAGGGGGAGAAGCATATGAGTTTGATAGTCTTCAAGCGGGTTCATATGGGCGGTTGCTTTATATTTTGCCTAGTGTTTACAACTCTCGCTTTTGATACATTTGGTTCTTTGAGTTGTAACACTTAAACTCGATGGTCGTCTGCTACTTATATGCTTTTCTGTGATGCGATGATAAATTCCGCATGTGCGATGATAACTTCCGCACTTAGATCATTCTGCAAACGTCCATTTTTCATTATGCATGTCATTCTCTTTGTTATATCATTTCATGCATGATGAATTATCTTCACAAGTTGAAGAGGATCTCCACAAGTACAACCTGCCATGTGCATTTGCAATCCAAACGCAAATTACTTATATGCACATCTTCAGGGGGAGCCTTTGCCACTTATGAAGACAATACCCTATCCTTTACAATTTCACATACTTTATCCCCGTTGAAAACTTCAACCAGTTTGTCATCAATCACCAAAAAGGGGGAGATTGTAAGTGCATCTAGTGCCACCCCTAGTTGGTTTTGGAGTATTGACGACAAACTTGGTTGAGGGACTAATGCATTTGTGACAATTGCAGGATAACGCAGGTAGTGTCCCTCATTGATTCGGTTTACCTACCGAAGATGACCCCTAAAAATGTATGAAGACATTGAAGACAATGGTGGTATGTGAAGATATTCATATTGAAGACTATGACATCAGAAGACACCGAGTGAAGACTATGGAGCCTTGATCGTGTCATTTCGTTGTTTCATTTTTCTTCTTTGTTGAGTCATAGGAACCACCGCATCGTTAAGTGGGGTCCAAGTGAACAAAGTCGAATGATCAAGTGATGCTCAACCTAAATCCTATGTCTTCGAGCGAAGACAATGAGAGCAAATCTTATCCAGAGTGGATGAGTCAGCTTTGCTTGTAGCCCAAGTAAAGTTGCCGTGTGTGTTTGAAATCGACCGTTGGAACACGTGTCGGTTCCTTAATGACCCGGGTCATTTCGGACATATCGGTCGGGTTGCCTAGTGGCTATAAATAGCCCACCCCTACACCATAAATTGGTGGCTGCTCAGAGTTAGTGCACGGCTTTTGTCGTTTGAGAGCAACCCACCTTGAAGCCTTTGAGAGAGAGAAATCGCTATGAGGACAAAGCCCAAACACCCGAGCCAAAGAGTGTTAGGCATCATGAATTCTTTCATGCCTCAGGTGACCAAGACTTATTACACTTGAGGACTGTGAATCCTCCACCGGTTAGGTGTCGCGCTCGAGCATCCAAGAGTCATTGTGGATCACCGTGAACGAAGTCTGTGAAGGTTCGGAAGTCTACCTTGAAGACTTACCAGAGTGATTGGGCGAGGACTGTGTCCTTAGCTCAAGGCGAATAAGGTGAAGACGCGGTCTTCTCGAGTTGAATCTCAGCCTCCCTAACTGCACGTCACGAGTTGTCACAAAGAATCGAACTGGTCCAACAAATCTGTGTCTTCAACAAGTGACTGGTTCTATCCTCCTCCCTTTACTTAGAGTTTGTCTTCGTGAAGTCATTGTCTATTTGTCGTACCTGATTGACTTCATTGCTTGACTACTATCGTTGATTGGCTTCATACTATCTTCCATCCTGATCCTTACTACTAAGCTGCTATTAGTCTTGTACTTTCACATTATTGCATACTTGACTATGGTTTGCTTTTTGTAGTTTATCTTTCGCTGCATATCAATTAGGTCATTTCTATTGTTTGTCTTCGGAACTTCCACGTTTTGAAGACTTTCATAAAAATCGCCTATTCACCCCCCCCCTCTAGTCGATAACTAGCACTTTCAAACCACCACATAGGTACTGTAGTGAACTCATTATAAATTCATATTGGTGTAATATCTACTGTATTCAAACTTCTCTATGGTTCATACCCTCTGATACTACTCATAGATTCATCAAAATAAGCAAACAACACGTAGAAAACAAAATCTGTCAAAAACAGAACAGCCTGTAGTAATCTGTATCAAACATATACTTCTGGAACTACAAAAATCCTACCAAATTAGGAAGTCCTGAGAACTTTTTGTACCAATCCAAAGGAAAAAGAATCAGATCAACAGTACGTTTCTTTGAATTACCAAAACAAATTTACTGGGTGCAAAAGTTTCTGACTTTCAGCAGGATCAACACAACTATCACCGTAAGCTATGCTAAAGGTCTTACTTGGCACTTTATTGAAATAAAAGCTATAGAACATGATTACTACAGTAGCATAATCATGTGGACACACAAAAACAGTAAGGGTAAATATTGGGTTGTCTCCCAACAAGTGCTTTTCTTTAATGCCTTTCTTGCTAGGCATGATGATGACAATGATGCTCACATAAAAGATAAGAATTGAAACATAAAGAGAGCATCATGAAGCATATGACTAGCACATTTAAGCCTAACCCACTTCCTATGCATAGGGATTTTGTGAGCAAACAACTTATGGGAATAATAATCAACTAGCATAAGAAGGTAAAACAACCATAGCTTCAAGATTTTCAACACATAGAGAAGGAACTTGATATTATTGCAATTCCTAGAAGCATATGTTCCTCCCTCATGATAATTTTCAGTAGCATCATGAATGAATTCAACAATATAACTATCACATAAAGCATTCCTTTCATGATCTACAAGCAGAGAAATTTTATTACTCTCCACATAAGCAAAATTCTTCTCATGAATAGTAGTGGGAGCAAACTCAACAAAATAACTATCATGTGAGGCATAATCCAATTGAAAACTAAAATCATGATGACAAGTTTCATGGTTATCATTATTCTTAATGGCATACAAGTCATCATAATAATCATCATAGATAGCAACTTTGTTCTCATAATCAATTGGAACTTCTTCCGAAATAGTGGATTCATCACTAAATAAAGTCATGACCTCTCCAAATCCACTTTCATAAATATAATCATCATAAATAGGAGGCATGCTTTCATCATAATAAATATTCTCATCAAAACTTGGGGGACTAAACATATCATCTTCATCAAACATAGCTTCCCCAAGCTTGTGGCTTTGCATATCATTAGCATCATGGATATTCAAGCAATTCAGACTAACAATATTGCAATCATGCTCATCATACAATTTAGTACCAAACATTTTAATGCAGTCTTCTTCTAGCAATTGAGCACAATTTTCCTTACCATCATTTTCACGAAAGATATTAAAAAGATGAAGCGTATGAGGCAAACTCAATTCCTTTTTTTTGTAGTTTTCGTTTATAGACTAAACTAGTGATCAAACAAGAAACAAAAAGATTCGATTGCAAGATCTAAAGATATACCTTCAAGCACTCACCTCCCCGGCAACAGCGCCAGAAAAGTGCTTGATGTCTACTACACAACCTTCTTCTTGTAGACGTTGTTGGGCCTCCAAGTGCAGAGGTTTGTAGGACAGTAGCAAATTTCCCTCAAGTGGATGACCTAAGTTTTATCAATCCGTGGGAGGCATAGGATGAAGATGGTCTCTCTCAAGCAACCCTGCAACCAAATAACAAAGAGTCTCTTGTGTCCCCAACACACCCAATACAATGGTGAATTTTATTCGTGCACTAGTTCAGCGAAGAGATGGTGATACAAGTGCAATATGGATGGTAGATATAGGTTTTTGTAATCTTAAATTATAAAAATAGCAAGGCAACTAATGATAAAAGTGAGCACAAACGGTATTGCAATGGTAGGAAACATGGCCTAAGGTTCATACTTTTACTAGTGCAAGTTCTCTCAACAATAATAACATAGATAGATCATATAACAACCCCTCAACATGCAACAAAGAGTCACTCCAAAGCCACTAATATCGGAGAACAAATGAAGAGATTATGTTAGGGTACAAAACCACCTCAAAGTTATCCTTTCTGTTCTATCTATTCAAGAGTCCGTAGTAAAATAACATGAAGCTATTCTTTCTGTTCAATCTATCATAGAGTTCATACTAGAATAACACCTTAAGACACAAATCAACCAAAACCCTAATGTCACCTAGATACTCCATTGTCACCTCAAGTATCCGTGGGCATGATTATACGACATGCATCACACAATCTCAGATTCATCTATTCAACCAACACAAAGTACTTCAAAGAGTGCCCCAAAGTTTCTACCGGAGAGTTAAGAGGAAAACGTGTGTCTACCCCTATGCATAGGTTCATGGGCGGAACCCGCAAGTTGATCACCAAAATATACATCAAGTGGATCACGTGATATCCCATTGTCACCACAGATAAGCACGGCAAGACATACATCAAGTGTTCTCAAATCATTAAAGACTATCCGATAAGATAACTTCAAAGGGAAAAACCAATCCATTACAAGAGAGTAGTGGGGCAGAAATATCATAAGATCCAACTATAATAGCAAAGCTCGCGATACATCAAGATCGTTATTTATGTTTACTATAGGTTGCTTCTATTTTGCTAATTATGCATCTTTGTATTTCTCAAGTACATTATGTTGCATATTATGATTGAATTCATCAACTAACAATGTAGGTACATAGATCATATATGGCAAAGGACTTCTATGTTGTATTCATTTTGAGAGTTCCAGGAGTGTACGACCACTGGCCAGACGCTCAGACCCAGGTGGACAGGTACCCGGGCGCTAGCCACAGAGGGTTCGACAGCAGAGCTGAAGCGGAAAATAGTTAATTGAGGTGGACGCTCCGGCAAGAGAGGGAGCGAAACCGGTGCCTCAAAAAGTACTACATAGTCGTGCTCTTGCTCATATTGATCGTTCTTCTCTTCTACATCATGGTTTAGATAGAGATGATGAAACTTGTGTGTGTGCCATGACCATGCAGTTGCATTTATTCGAGACATGACATGACTTGTGTATCGCTATTTTCGAGATGTGATGATATTTGACTTGGAAGATGATGATAGTGATGATGATGATGGTATGACGAGACTACTGTATGTTTATGATATGATTAGAATAATGTGTGTTTATTATGATATGATGAAACTACTATATAGAGCATGCACAAATAAATCACAAATACGTAGGGGGAGAAATAAATCTGTGAAAGCAGGAATATTGGCAGTAGCGCTCACTACAAGAAAAAGCACTTTCGTGATGATACGTGTTTGTCAAAGTAGGTCACGTTTTCTGTCATGCATGTACATCCATGACGATTTTATGACAGATCAAGATATTCATACACGTGCTCTCGTAGAAGTGTTCCATGACAATACTAAAATTATCATCACGGAAGTGTCCACTTCCATGACGATAAATGGCACGTCATGGAACTGTTTTCGTCAAGGGTAATCGACATGTGGCATCCACCATAATGGGTCGTCATTAAGCTATCGGGTTCTGGTTTGGATCTGATAACCCGTTAACAGCACCGACGAATGGGGATTTTCCACGTGTAAAATTCTCATTCGCCAGATGATCCACGTGTCAGCTCATCGTTGGGACAGATATCATCCCTACAATGGATGGAAGACGCCTACGATAAGTGGACACGTGGCACAACCCAATAGTGGCCCATGTAAAGTAAAAAGGTCGGCCCAGCTATAGGCCCACCATATTTTTTGAAACACTAGTGGGCTGGCCCGTTAACAGCCTGCCATGTTTCCGGTCAAATTAAGGCCCATATTAGATCAGCCCGTTCATAAACTGTCGTGTTTTGGGCTAAATTACGACCCATATCAGACCAGGTTCGTTAACAGGCCACTTTTATTTTGGGCTCCTTCTAAGCCGGGTTTTTATTTCAACTTGGTAAATGCCCGTTTACTAGTTCGGCCCGATAATAGTTTCAGCCTATTAGCGGTCCGTGGTGCATCTAGGCCGTTGTTAGCCCAGTTTCACTTCGAGCCATTTAACGGACCATGCTGAAACTGGGCTATTTCTTGTCCGAAGTAACTTTAGGCCTCTTAAGGGCCTGTAGTCTTTGTGGATAAATTTCAGCACAACTAGCCTATCGGCCTGTTAATGGCTCGTGTAACAGTTGGGCCTAATTACAACCCGTTTTGAATCTGGCCTACTTACAGCCCATCTGGTAATGGCCCATGACACTGTTGGGCGTACGGCCCGCGTTGATACCGGCCTGATTAAAGCCCATAATTTTATTGGGCCAAACAGGGCCCGAGATATATGTTGGCCTGTTAACGGCTCCTTCTATTCGGGCCAAACATGGGCCTAAGGCAGTTTCGGCCTGTATTGGCCCGTGAATTTTCCGGCTCGACGCTAGCCTAATCTAGTTTTTATCCTACTAAAAGCCCATGGTATTCTCTCGCCCAGCTGGCCAGAACTTTACTCGGCCTGTTAAAGGCGGAAAACTATACGTTTAGACCTGCTAATGGCCATAGATTATTATAGGCCCATGTTTTAGCCCATATATAGCGAGTTATGGGCCGGCCTGAAGACTAACAACGTCGAGATTCGTTGAAGCTTCTGGCCCAAATTATAGCATATCGACCAAGAATATACCTAGACTATACAATAAAGAAATTACGGCATATTACATCCACTGGGCATCAAAATTCTCCACCGGTGATAATAAAGTGCAATACGACTGTGGATTACATACGCCGGGCATCAATGGTCGCCACCCGTGGATATAAACGCGCCAACAAAAGAATATACAAAATTGAGAGCACTTCAGAAGGCATTACGCCTGCCTTGGTGGTGCACCAAAAGCAGCAGAACAAGCTTATAAGACCTCAGTTGTGTCAATGATAGATGCTCTAACCATAGCTTTCTAGCAAGAAAGCACGCATGGATGTCCTCTGAGGCCTTCTTTACATCATTGACATCGAGTCGGAGCTGAGCTAAAGCAAGTCTTTCCACTTTAAGTCAAGACTGAAGAAGTCGAACTGATTGAGGTAGCAACTGCACAGAGGTTGTCTCACAGCTGCTGGTGAGTAGCTTCAACTCACTGTCTTCATCAAGATATGACCTTGGGGTCATCTTGCTCTCTTCAAGGTGGTTTGGTTCACTATCTTCCCTGAAGTTCTTCCTGGCATAAGAGATGTGTTGTAGGGTCAAACCCTAGAGGGGATCTTTTCACACTTGGAGGGGGAAAAGGAGGAAAAACACTCAAGAACACAAGGAACAAAACTATCAAACAAATCCAAATATCACATCCACTAGAGTAGCATATATGAGATCCACAAGATTACAAGATCAATCCAAGGATAATGGCACTAGGGTAAGGTTCTTCTCACTAGGTGAGGTCTTGCATCCAAAGAGGATCTTCTCCAAGAGGAGGGCTTGATATCCAAGAGGAGGTCTAGATCTCCTAAAGGAGGAAGATGAGCAAAGCCCTCTTTTGTGTTCTAAATACTTTGCTGACCCTACAAATGACCTAGGAGACAGATACTTATAGTCTAGGGACGAACTAGGAGGGGAGAGGGGATACAAGGTCAAAGACCCGAAGAGACACGCAGGCCCTCGCGGAGTGGTCCGGGCACCCGGGGTGAAGGGACCGGGCACCTAGACCGGTCGAGGTCATGGCACAATCGGCCGGGCACTGGGCGCCGGACCGCACCCGTCCACACAGGGCAGCTGGGAAGGGGGGGGGCACCATGGTCTCACGCCTGGTGCTGGTCGCCCAGCGGCCGGGTGGGCGGGGCCGGCACCCAGTGCGTGCAGTGTGAGGAAGGGCCCGGCACCGGGCCAATGTCGGGCACCCGGACCGAGCAGGGGCAGCGCCCGGGGTGGCGTTGGAGGTGGCCGGGCACCCGGAGATTGGGGGGCCGAGCACCCGGAGTGTCCAGGGGGGTTGGCCATCTTGCTCCCTTCCTTCTTCTCGACCTCTTCTTCATTCTCCTGCTCCATGGATGCTCGAACCTCCGTCTTCTCCTTCCCACGATCATCATTGATGTACCTAAGAATGCATAGCGTATCTCTTTGAGGTAGTATCCCATTCTCATGTGAAACTGGACGAAACTCGGAGAGGAAAGAAGTGACCTCGTTCCCGATGTTGCATGCACGTGCTCTTGTCATTGGCCCTCTTGGTGCTTGTGGTGGTGATGGAGTGTCGGTGCGGGTAGTCGAGGGATGCTCCGCATCATCTCCCCCCCCCCTTGGGAGAGATCCGACCTCGGATCATGATCATCATCACCACGGAAACGGTTGTCGTGGATGGACTTGTAGTTGGACGAAGTGGAAGTCATGGCACAATCCAAGTACTCCAAGGTGTCACCGGAGGAGTATACGTGCAAAAAGAGCAAACACAAACGACACTCGGAAATACAATGGTTAGCGCATACAAAGTGTCCATTAAGTAAGAATGTGTCCGTGCGGCAAGATTGTTCGTGGCAAAGTGCATGAAGCTTATCAAGATGATAAAGAATGAGATGCAAAGCGTTCATGGGAGCAAAAGCATTCATTGTGCACACAAATGTGTTGTGAATATGGTCAATGCAACCACGGTGCAAAATGATGTCATAGTGAGACGGTTTATCAATAGCATGACTATGGCAACGGATGCTCAATATGAAAAAGTTATCATGTAACTGATGGTAGGCAATAAGATCATGATGTATGAATATGCCATCAAGAAAGATCACAACTAATTTGCTAAGGAAATGCAAAAGCTCAAATATCATGGGAATATGAGATGCAACAAGGCTATCATAATGTGTGTCAATCCATGCATAGGGTGCAAACTTGCGGTGAGTATGAGATGTCCATCGAGCATGACATGTGGAAGCATAATCAACCAATATGGAGGTTGTGGTACAAAAAGTCAAAGGAGTGTTGATGTACCAAAGCTCGATGTCGTCGCATGAGTGGAGTTCCGAAGGTGCATCCAATAAGTGCAAGCGCTCCTCGACTTGAAGGTCCAAAGGGTCCATCTCCAATGTCGCTCCTTCATTTGCGAGATGTATCATGTAGACAACAAGAAGGAAACAACAATGAAAGAGTGACCCATCCAATGTGCGTATTTGAGGATGGCTCAAAGGGGAGGAGTTCGCCTTTATGAGGATGTCGAAAATGTTGGTGTCGCGCATCGTGTACGCCTTCACATGACCAAGTTGTCTTATCATGGTACCTCCTTGTGAATCCTTCAAAATGAAAGAACATGACGAACACTCGGAAAAACAAATGAGGTTAGCGGAAATGCAAAACCTATCATTCCTGTGGTAAGACACCCAACAAGTGTATGTATCATGCTCATCATAAGAAAGAACAAGGGAATTTGGCATGGTATGTAAGCATATGATGCGATAACAACCAAATACAATAGGTTCAAACAAACAAGCATGCATCACAAGTAAATTGTCAAAGTCTCCAAGATCAAGAAGCATAGTATAGTTGCACTCAATACAAGTGGATATGAGAGAGGCAACTAATGGAGGCAAGTAACAATGAGCAATATATATCATGTGAGAGGCATGAGCATATATGTCATCAACCCAAGATATCGAGTAAGAGTGGAACATGGGTGATGCAACATAGCAAGCAATCATAGCGATTAAGTCAAGCAAGCTAGTAGTGCGAAGATGCAACATACTAGGAGGAATCTTGGCAAGCATGTCAAGGGTGCAAATAGTGTGCATGAATAATTCACATGACATAGCACAAGCATGAAAGTAACATATTAGCAAAATAGCATCAATGGATTGGTGAGAGGCCATATGTGAATAGCAATGAGACATCATGACTCTCCCAACACAAGAATCAACAATAGCATGAAGCACATGGTAAACATGGCAATAGCAACAAGTATCTCCACCAAGCATGCAAATACTCATAGAAGTAGCATAATGGTGAATCATATGTAATTGCAAGCAAGGGTCACAATTGCATGGAAAAGGCATGGAAGGAGGCACAGCATGCAAAGTGAACATGAGAAAATATGCATAACGTAACAAGTGATATATATCCCAAAGCCGTGTGAGAGCCAAGTAAAAGAGAAGCGCGTAGTCCTTGCGCGAAGGGAATGTTGGTAAGGATAATCCATGGAATCTCAAATCGTTGTTGCTCTCAAGATCTTGTTTCGTAAACTCTTGGGATTGTGAGGTTGACGAGTATACGTGAGTACCTACACACAACAAAGACAAAGGGAAAATTGTGTGTGCGTTGTATATGTACACATCATCCCTTATGATGCGCACGTGCGTGTGTTGGTTTGCACAAAATAGCCAATGCTCAAATAAATGAGATGCGTGATATAGAAACATGTCATCCATCATGAAAGGTTTGTTATTATGTATAGCATAATAAAGACTTAAATTGTGGAATGCATCATTAGTGATATCTAGAGCATTTTTATGAATTGTATGCATATGATGCAAACAATTATGGGGAATTTCACCCATAGCATATGACAAGTTTAATGGATTGTCAAACATGACGTGACCTCTAGAATTTTCACAAGATATCCTATGAAGTATGGTATCATAAGTAGGCAAATAAACATGCTCATCAACATATTCATCATAAATAGGTGGCATATTTAAGCATGTAGAAGACATAGTATGTGGTGAATCCATAAGGTGATCATCATCATGGGAGCAATCGATGTCAATAGAGTGGGGGTGCATCATCACCTAGACGGACAAGAGAAGCACCATCACCTATGTTACCCTTGGAGCGTCGCTCATGTGTTGTAGGTGAGGTGTCGAAGATCCACTCGTTGGCATCTTCATCTTGATGGAACCATGTGGGGGTGCATCATCTTCCACCATGGCCATCATCGTCTCGATGTGAGGTATGGACTCATCGTGGATAGGCATGTCGTCATGTAGGAGACCTAGCACCAAAGAAGAAAACACACTCGGAGTAGATGTTAAGTCGTGAGAAATCATAGTGGGCTGACATGCCGTGTCAACTACCTCACTCACTAAATGTTGTGGCTCACTCACTCCCTTAAGGATGCGCTCATTCATATGGGTAGTGGAGTCAATCATATGGCTCTCAACCTCACATAGGATGTGTGGCATGCTCTCAAGTGTGGGGCTAGTGGTGGCCACACTCATCCTCTCATAGGAAATGCACTCAAAGTCACATATGGTGGAGTCAGTCATGTCACTCATGTGGTAGTGGCTCTCCTCACATGGGAGTTGGGGCATCTCTTCATATGTGGGTGTCGGAGAGATGTTGGTGCAAATGTCTCCATGCTCAAAGCCTATCGCCGCCTTGGTTGAAGGGATAGTCCCATTGTAACACCCACTATGCGGCTATATCTCCCACGTGTCGAAGCACGACTTAGAGGCATAACCGCATTGTGGTTTTGTCGCAAGAAGGGTCATCTTCACACAATCCCATGTAATGAACAAGAATGGAATAAAGAGTTGGCTTACAATCGCCACTTCACACAAAGAACATATAATTCATACATCATTCAGAGTACACACATAGTCCGACTACGGACGAAGCCAAAAGAAAAGAAGATAACCCAACTGCTAGATCCCCGATCGTCCCAACCGGGCTCCATTACTGATCAACATGAAACGAAACATAGCAATGACCAAGATCTTCGTTGAGCTCCCATCTAAAGCTCGGTTGCATCACCTGCACTGGTATCATCGGCACCTGCAACTGTTGTGATAGTATCTGGTGAGTCACGAGTACTCAGCAATCTCAAAACACGCGAGATCAAGACTATTTAAGCTCATGGGTAGGAAGTGGTAATGAGGTGGAGTTGCAGCAAGCACAAAGAAAATATGGTGGCTAACATACGCAAGTAAGAGCGAGGAGAGAAGCAACGGAACGGTCGAGAAGCTAGAAGTGATCAAGAAGTGATGCTAAAACTACTTACGCACAATCATAACACAAAGACCGTGTTCACTTCCCGGACTCCACCGAAAAGAGACCATCACAGCTACGCACGCGGTTGATGCATTTTAATTAAGTCAAGTGTCAAGTTCTCTACAACCGGATATTAACAAATTCCCATCTGCCACATAACCGCGGGCATGGCTCTCGAAAGTTTATACCCTGCAGGGGTGTCCTAACTTAGCCCATCACAAGCTCTCACGGTCAACGAAGCATATTCCTTCTCCCAAGAAGACCCGATCAGTCTCGGAATCCCGGTTTACAAGACATTTCAACAATGGTAAAACAAGACCAGCAAGACCACCCGACTGTGCCGACAAATCCCGACAGGAGCGGCACATATCTCGGTCTCAGGGCACACCGGATCGATGTGCTACGAGTAAAACCAGACTTGAAGTTTCCCGAGGTGGCCCCAGGGCGGCTCGGTTCGGACCAACGCCGAGGAGCACCGCCCGGGTGCTAAAATAAAGATGACCCTTGAGTCTGCAGAACCCAAGGGAGAGGTATAGGTGGTAGGTAGGCAAATGTAAAACCAAAGTTGGGCCTTGCTGGAGGAGTTTTATTCAAAGCGAACTGTCAAGGGGGTCCCATAAATCACCCAACCGTGTAAGGAACGCAAAATCAAGGAACATAACACTGGTATGACGGAAACTAGGGCGGCAAGAGTGGAACAAAACACCAGGCATAAGGCCGAGCCTTCCACCCTTTACCAAGTATATAGATGCATTAATTAAATAAGAGATATTGTGATATCCCAACATAATCCGGATCCAACATGGAGCAATCTTCAACTTCACCAGCAACTAACAACGCTATAAGAGGGGATGAGAAAAGCGGTAACATAACCAAGCAACGGTTTGCTAGGAATGGTGAAAAGGTTAGAGGCTGACATGGCAATATGGGAGGCATGGTAAACAAGTGATAGGTAGCGCAACATAGCGTTAGAACGAAGCAACTAGCAAGCAAAGATAGAAGTGATATCAAGGGTAATGGTCATCTTGCCTGAAATCCCGCAAGGAAGAAGAACGAGTCCATGAAGAAGACAAACAGATGTAGTCAAAGGAATCCTCACAACTCCGAAACGAAACTGAAGCTAACGAGAGAAGCAAACCGGAAAGAAGCAAACAACATGGTAAACAACCATCACATAATCATGGCATGATGCACAACCAAGTATGATGCATGTCCGGTTTAATGAGGCATGTCATGGCAAAGTGCAGTAAACAATACTACAAATTAAGTGGAGCTCAATATGCAACGAGTTGCATATTGATGAAACACCACATTCAAGTATTTGTTTCACTCTCGGTTATGTAACCAACAATATTAAATGTTATTAACATGGCAAGGGGTGAAGCATAAGTAAACTAACTATTTAGGCAAGTTTATAAATGAGGCCGGAAACAACAAACAACAATTCCGGAAAATCCTCATGTCCATATTTTCAATTAGCTATAGTTCTGCCCTAAACCATATTTTAGAGTTGTTAAACATGCAAGGTAATGCCACCATGTTAAACTAGGCATTTTTCTACCTCATTTACATATCAAGTTTGTTTAAAATGGAGCTACGGTTATTTAGTTATGAAATAAAGCATTTTAACATGGCATTTATGCAAAAATAAAGCAAACAGCCAGTTTAAACATTTTAAACAAGGATGAAAATAGCATATTATGAAAGTTCATGAAAAACTGAGCAAGTTACATATATGACATGTTTAAATCCGATGCACGGTTATTTAGTTGTGAGTAATTTAAAATCATGGCATTTTCTATAATTATTAATGCACTGGTTTAAATCACAAAATCGCCCAAGAAAAAAACATGAGATGGGCCAAATCTGGCTGGCCCGACAGGAGTACGGGGTGCGGCTTATAGATGGGCTGTAGCTCACCTAGCTGGCTTGGCCCAGGTCGGTGGAGAGGGAGAGGCCGCGAGGCTGGGCTCCATGCTGGATCTGGAGGCATGCTAGTCAACGCAGCGAGCGGCGGCAGGGGCACAGGGCGAGGCACGGGGTCAACGAAGAAGGGGAATCGAGCGTGACTTTGGGACGAGCTCACTCCGACGAGGGACTTGGCGGGGCGACGGCTTGGGCGGAGGACGGCGACTTGGCGGTTCAGAGCACGCCGAGAAGCTCCAGGGCGGCGGCTTGGCTCGAAGATGGACATGGTGCGCGGCGAAGGTAGTCGAGGACGGTGCGGTAGGCAGACACCGCTCTGGCAGATGGCGTGGCTGCAGAGGATGGCGAGGTCGCCGGAGACGACAGAGAAATGGCCGGACCTGACCGTCCCGAGGCAAACTCCATGGCACACGGGGTGCTCCTGCAGGGAAACGAGAGGGAGGGGAAGACGACGCGCTTAGAGAAGAGAAGAACCAGGGAAGGGAGAGAAAGGAAAAGGAGGGGGCACGGCGAGCAGTTCCTGCTGGTGCTCGACGTCGAGGTTCGCCGGGGCAGACGGCGCTCCGGTGGCTGGCGCAGGGCATTGCTGCTCCCGATCCATCCTGGATCGAGGCACGGGAGGAGGGGACGATGCGCTCGATCCTTGCGGTGCTGCGCGGGGCTGCTGGATGAGGCTGTGTGTGTGGGCGGGTGCAAGGTGGAGAGCAGCGGCTGGATCGCTGGGGATCCCGAGGGGAATGGAGACAGAGGCGGCGGTGGCTGGACAGGGGAGGATCCCTAGAAAATAGGGATTGGTCCAAAATGGACTAGGGGTAGACTATATAAGGGAAGAAGGGGGGTTTGGATCATCGGATCGGGATCGAAGGGTCGAGAAAATAAAAAAGGTAGGGAGTCCCAATAAAAAACGAAGATGTTTTCCAGATGTTTGGGGATGATCCTGACTCATTGGTAACGACAGAGCGGGTCGGGTTGGGACAACTTTCGGACGCGCGCGAGGGGTCTGAGGTTGTGCAGAGAGGCTGCGTAGGCAGACAAATAAGAGGGGAACGAAACTCGGTTGGTCTGCAATAGCCAATGAAGGCAAAGCGGTACGAGGAGGTCAACGAGGACAAGGGGCCTGAGAAAATGACAACGGAGGCAAAGAGAGAAAGGGCAACTGCGTACGGTTACGAGTTTTCTTAAAACATGCAGATGCAATGCGCATGATGCTATGAGATGAGATGCATGACAAGAATAAAATGCAAAACAAAAGATAAAAACCCAACCACGGAGGAAATAATATATCACATAGCCAGAAATGGCAAGAGTTGGAGTTACAAATATGGAAAGTTACATCCGGGGTGTTACAACACTCCACCACTACAAGAGGATCTCGTCCCGAGATCTAAGATGGCACTGGCGAGAAACGGAAGAGGAAGAGAAGAGCTAAAACTAAGTTGCTTCTCCGACCAATGAGTGAAACCAACCAACCTTGAGAGGTTGAAAAGTTGAAGAAAGAACACAATGGAGTTGAACACAATTGAGAGCACTGCGGTAGAAAATAGAAACAAAGAACACCATGTGAACCTTGGAGTTTGCAAAGCTATGAATGACGAGTACAATGGACAAGAAGGAATTGGAACCACTCTGGTTGAAATGAGATAAACAAGGAACAAGGAAGATCAAATTTGGACAACACTCTGGTTGAAAAGAGATGCAAGACTTGATAAGATGAAAAGAACTTGAAGAGATGACACAACACTTCGGTTCAATGGATAAGCACGAAAAGAACACGATCCTCACAATTCGAGATGATGAGTGAAAAGAGCAACATCACAATGCCTCCGTAAGAAAGAATAGAAGTAGATCATTGGAATAATATAATGGAGAAGAAAAAGCCAACTTCTACCACAAATGAGCTTGGAAAGCACCCTTCCAAGAAGGTTATAACGGAGTTATTGGAAAACCAACAACGAAAGCACAAGCTTGTTGTGGGCTTATGAAAGCAACTCAAACTTAGAGGTGAATACATGCCGCTATGGAAAACAATTGATTGCTTGAGAGCAACACGGAGATGAAAGCTCTTTCACCGAGAAGAGAAGGAGAAACTTGGATCATTAATAAGCACCATAATTAGCAACATTCCTTAGGGAAGGCTTTAGGTGAAATATAACCCAAGACAACTCCAACAAAGAGATTGATCGGTAGAAAAGATGTCTTCAGCAAAGAGAAAATAATGGATTTAAATATGTCACTCTTGAAAACTTGTGAAACATGAAACACGAAGGGAAATTATCAAGAATGACATAACACCGCCTCAAAAGATAAGGTAGAAAGAATTGCACTTTGGAATGCACGATGAAGAATGCTTGAACTCCTCCAACAAGAATCTTGAAGAACACTTCGAGAATGAATTAAATCCTTGATGAACCACCATGAAGAGCCTCTTGGAAGATCTCCGGAAATAAAAGGATGATAAAAAGAAAGAGAAGTTGAAAACACAAGGTGAAGCCTTGTGATGATTTCGATGGAGCTTCGCGACGAGATAATGTGGAAAACTTGGAACTCCGGAAGAAAGATGAACAACAAGAAGCCAAGAATTTATTCCTCCTGAACAAACTCCGAAGGAAAGGATTAATCACTTGGATGAAACGAGAATAAGAATTATGTTATGCGTATCCTTCAGCAATTTAAATTGGTGAGAAGCATTGGATTTGCATACTACTTATTCGCGTAGAAAGGATTAAGAGAGATATAGTGTAAACTTGAGCAGGTATAGATGGAACCACCGGTGTGATTTGGAAACAACGAATATTTGATATGATAACGAAGGAAGTGAAATCTTGAATGAACCATCGTAAGAATTGAAAATGAAAGTAGCAAAGGCACAACTCACCGGGAAGAATTGGAAAATGAATGAAGATACTTGAGGGGATTTAGATACAAGAGAACGAAGAGATCGTGAATTGATTAGAGGGTATTTGAACTATGCACCGGTAAGATTTGGAGAATGAGATCTGAAAGCTGGAATGAATAATTCTGAGATGATGGCTTCGGAGAATCAAACTGAAAAGACTCCTGAATTGCTCCGAATGGGTGAATAGAATTCTCACAATTGAAAGCAATTATGAGAGGATGGCATAACGCTAGAACCATGAATCTTCAAGAGAAGGGACAAGATTTAAGAGAAATTCTTCCTCGGTCTTCACATGCTGAGAATGATGACGAGAACCACCAAAATAGTTGAAGCACTCCAGAATGAAGAATAGAAAGTTTGAACCAACGATCAAAAGAATTTGAAAGTGATCTTGAAGAAGACATCTGACTGATGAAAAATCATTCTTACGTCAAACTTGGACATGAATTTGAGAATAACTCCGAAAAAATAGAAGAGTCAGGTAAGAACCTAGGAAAAGACCTGTGGGTTAGGGGCCACTCAAAAGGAAACACCGTTGAACGATTGATTGAAAGGGGGATTGCACCGGTTGAATTAAATGGCTTGAATGAGATAACAACCCCAGAATAACTTGAACGGATTGAGAATGGAAACACGAATCTTCTGAGATATCTTCAGCGCTTTGGAACAAATGAATAGTGATAGGTGAATGATTAGGAGGTGCACCGGTATGAAAACATTTGAAACAAGGAAAGGATATGATCGACAAAGCTTGAATTGAATCCACCGGAGAAGAAAAGTGAACAAAGAATAATAAACTTGAAACTCTTGACCATCTTCATGATAATCACCGGGTAAGAACATTGATTGAAAAGAACAAAGAGACTTCCCATCAATAAAAGGATACATGATTAAGAAACCAGAGTCCCTGAAGAAAAAATGGTGGGAGGGCGGGAAAACAAAGGCAACTTGGGCAGATGGAATGGATACCGTTGAGAAAACTTAGAATTGATCTCGCAAATGTTGGAATGATCGGATGCACTTGAAGAGAAACACGCCGGTTGTAAAAGAATTAACATGAGAACCTTAGTGATCAAGAAGGATTAGCACTCCCATAGAAATATGAGAACACCATTTAGGAAAAGGTATGGATTCAACATTTGACTTCGAAGCAACTCGAATACCACAAATAACACAAAACAAAGGATTTGGCTTGCAGAATAAGCCGAAACAAACATATGATAGAGATTTCATCCAAAGTTTTTGTGGTGGGGCCCACACGGGCTCGATCATACAACACCATCATGTACAAGGCAATGCACATGACATACGAAGTGTCCCCGAATCGGCATAGCCAAGGATTCTTTAAGACACAACGAGACCACTATGAAAACGACCGTGGATAGGCGGACCACTAGACGTTGAACACCAATCTCATATCATGCATCTGTCGGAAAGAAAAAAACTAGAGCTACTTGAATTCCCACCTATAAAACTCCCGGAACTTTCTGGTTATGCAATCTAGTGTTGGGGATACAGGGGAAGCAATATATATCTCACCCAAAACTAACAATCCCTACATCCAAGCTGTATCCATCTGTCAACACATAACCAAGAAGACTCCAGAAATCGTGTACCTCAACCTTCAAAAAGCATCCGTTATACTAGCTATGGCAATACTCCTAAACTCCCCAGTACTGGGTGGCGTCGAGGTTATCTCACCAACAACTGCATAAAAGAGATTTTCGATGTCGGCGAAACTCAAGTATTCCAGAACTGCAATGATAAAATTATGATGACAACACCTCAGAGCTCAACTCCCCGGGACACTGCCACAACCCCTAAATGTCAGGAGGCACCAAGAACAATGTTCTCGTCATAAGAATATCGGAAGATCCCAAGATACCCGCATGATCCTAAAAAAAATTTAGTGAAATTTGAGGCGAGGAATGACAAAACATCTACGTTAGGAGGCCTCACCAGAGCGACGAAGGGACTGAGGAGTAAAAAGAATCCTACTCTCTGATATATATAATCCTAAGACTCGAAACATTTTTGTTCTAGACTCAATAACGCCAGCGATTCGATCAAGCAGGGAGCTCCTAAGTCGGGGATGTCTCTGATTACCAACTTATAACACCCACAATGCAGCTATATCTCCCACGTGTTGAAGCACGACTTAGAGGCATAACTGCATTGTGGTTTTGTCGCAAGAAGGGTCATCTTCACACAATCCCATGTAATGAACAAGAATGGGATAAAGTGGCTTACAATCGCCACTTCACACAAAGAACATATAATTCATACATCATTCAGAGTACACACATAGTCCGACTACGGACGAAGCCAAAAGAAAATAAGATAACCCAACTGCTAGATCCCCGATCGTCCCAACCGGGCTCCACTACTGATCAACATGAAATGAAACATAGCAACGACCAAGATCTTCGTTGAGCTCCCATCTAAGCTCGGTTGCATCACCGTGACCGTATCATCGGCACTGCAATCATTGATAGTATTTGGTGAGTCACGAGGACTCAGCAATCTCAAAACCCGCGAGATCAAGACTATTTGAGCTCATGGGTAGGAAGTGGTAATGAGGTGGAGTTGCAGCAAGCTCTAAGCAAATATGGTGGCTAACATACGCAAATAAGAGCGAGGAGAGAAGCAACGGAACGGTCGCGAAGCTAGAAGTGATCAAGAAGTGATCCTGAAACTACTTACGCACAATCATAACACAAAGACCGTGTTCACTTCCCGGACTCCGCCGAAAAGAGACCATCACGGCTACGCATGCGGTTGATGCATTTTAATTAAGTCAAGTGTCAAGTTCTCTACAACCGGATATTAACAAATTCCCATCTGCCACATAACCGCGGGCACGGCTCTCGAAAGTTTATACCCTGCAGGGGTGTCCCAACTTAGCCCATCACAAGCTCTCACGGTCAACGAAGGATATTCCTTCTCCCAGGAAGACCTGATCAGTCTCTGAATCCCGGTTTACAAGACATCTCGACAATGGTAAAACAAGACCAGCAAGACCACCCAAATGTGCCGACAAATCCTGATAGGAGCTTCACATATCTCGTTCTCAGGGCACACCGGATGAGACAGGCTACGAGTAAAACCAGACTTCGAGTTTCCCCGAGGTGCCCCGCAGACGGCTCGGTTCGGACCAACGCTCAGAGGAGCACTAGCCCGGGGGGGCTAAAATAAAGATGAGCCTTGAGTCTGCAGAACCCAAGGGAAAGGTATAGGTGGTAGGTAGGCAAATGTAAAACCAAAGTTGGGCCTTGCTGGAGGAGTTTTATTCAAAGCGAACTGTCAAGGGGGTCCCATAAATCTTACGACCGCGCAAGGAACGCAAAATCAAGGAACATAACACCGGTATGACGGAAACTAGGGCGGCAAGAGTGGAACAAATCACCAGGCATCAGGACGAGCCTTCCACCTTTACCAAGTATATAGATGCATTAATTAAATAAGAGATATTGTGATATCCCAACATAATCCGGATCCAACATGGAGCAATCTTCAACTTCACCTGCAACTAACAACGCTATAAGAGGGGCTGAGCAAAGCGGTAACATAACCAAGCAACGGTTTGCTAGGAAGGGTGAAAAGGTTAGAGGCTGACATGGCATTATGGGAGGCATGGTAAACAAGTGACAGGTAGCACAGCATAGTGTTAGAACGAAGCAACTAGCAAGCAAAGATAGAAGTGATATCGAGGGTAATGGTCATCTTGCCTGAAATCCCGCAAGGAAGAAGAACGAGTCCATGAAGAAGACAAATAGATGTAGTCAAAGGAATCCTCACAACTCCGAAACGAAACTGAAGCTAACGAGAGAAGCAAACCGGAAAGAAGCAAACAACATGGTAAACAACCATCACATAATCATGGCATGATGCACAACCAAGTATGATGCATGTCCGGTTTAATGAGGCATGTCATGGCAAAGTGCAGTAAACAATACTACAAATTAAGTGGAGCTCAATATGCAACGAGTTGCATATTGATGAAACACCACATTCAAGTATTTGGTTCACTCTCGGTTATGTAACCAACAATATTAAATGTTATTAACATGGCAAGGGGTGAAGCATAAGTAAACTAACTATTTAGGCAAGTTTATAAATGAGGCCGGAAACAACAAACAACAATTCCGGAAAATCCTCATGTCCATATTTTCAATTAGCTATTGTTCTGCCCTAAACCATATTTTAGAGTTGTTAAACATGCAAGGTAATGCCACCATGTTAAACTAGGCATTTTTCTACCCCATTTACATATCAAGTTTGTTTAAAATGGAGCTACGGTTATTTAGTTATGAAATAAAGCATTTTAACATGGCATTTATGCAAAAATAAAGCAAACAGCCAGTTTAAACATTTTAAACATGGATGAAAATAGCATATTATGAAAGTGCATGAAAAACTGAGCAAGTTACATATATGACATGTTTAAATCCGATGCACGGTTATTTAGTTGTGAGTAATTTAAAAATCATGGCATTTTCTGTAATTATTAATGCACTGGTTTAAATCGCAAAATCGTCCAGAAAAAAAACATGAGATGAGCCAAATCTAGCTGGCCTGACAGGAGTACTGGGTGCGGCTTAGAGATGGGCTGCAGCTCACCTAGCTGGGTTGGTCCAGGTCGGTGGAGAGGGAGAGGCTGCGAGGCTGGGCTATACGCTGGATCTAGAGGCATGCTGGTCAACGCAGTGAGCGGCGGCAGGGGCACAGGGCGAGGCGCGGGGTCAACGAAGCAGGGGAATCGAGCAGGACTTGGGGACGAGCTCACTCCAGCGAGGGACTTGGCGGGGCGATGGCTTTGGCGGAGGACGGCGACTTGGCGCTACAGAGCACGCCGAGAAGCTCCAGGGCGGCGGCTTGGCTCGAAGATGGACATGGCGCGCAGCGAAGGTAGTCGAGGACGGCGTGGCGGGCAGACAACGCTCCGGCAGATGGCGTGGCTGCAGAGGATGGCGAGGTCGCCGGAGACGACAAAGAAATGGCCGGACCTGGCCGTCCTGAGGCAAACTCCATGGCACGCGTGGTGCTCCTGCAGGGAAACGAGAGGGAGGGGAAGACGGCGCGCTCAGAGAAGAGAAGAACCAGGGCAGGGAGATAAAGGAAAAGGAGGGGGCACGGCGAGCAGTTCCTGCTGGTGCTCGACGTCGAGGTTCACCGGGGCGGACGGCGCTCCGGTGGCTGGCGCAGGGCGTTGCCGCTCCCGATCCATCCTGGATCGAGGCACGGGAGGAGGGGATGAGGCGCTCGGGCCTTGTGGCGCTGCGCGGGGCTGCTGGATGAGGCTGTGTGTGTGGGCGGGTGCGAGGTGGAGAGCAGCGGCTGGATCGCTGGGGATCCCGAGGGGAATGGAGACAATGGCGGTGGTGGACAGGGAGGATCCCTAGAAAATAGGGATTGGTCCAAAATGGACTATGGGTAGACTATATAAGGGAAGAAGGGGGGTTTTGGATCATCGGATCGGGATCGAAGGGTCGAGAAAATAAAAAAGGTAGGGAGTCCAAATAAAAAAATGGAGATGTTTTGCAAATGTTTGGGGATGATCCGGAGTCATTGGTAACGACAGAGCGGGTCGGGTTGGGCCAACTTTCGGACACGCGCGAGGGGTCTGAGGATGTGCAGAGAGGTTGCGTAGGCAGACAAATAAGAGGGGAATGAAACTCGGTTGGTCTGGAACGGCCAATGAAGGCAAAGTGGTCCGAGGAGGTCAACGAGGACAAGGGGCCTGACAAAATGACAACGGAGGCAAAGAGAGAAAGGGCAACTGCGTACGGTTACGAGTTTTCTTAAAACATGCAGATGCAATGCGCATGATGCTATGAGATGAGATGCATGATTAAGAACAAAATGCAAAACAAAAGATAAAAACCCAACCACGGAGGAATTAATATATCACATAGCCGGAAATGGCAAGAGTTGGAGTTACAAATATGGAAAGTTACACCCGGGGTGTTACATCCATGCTCAACCTTCTCGCCGTCGTCGCCGTGGATGAAGGCCGAAGATGGCACATCATCACTCTTGCCTCGAAAGATGGAAGCATCATCATTGCTCGCCACCGTGTCGCTCGCCTTGAAAGCTTGCTCCTTGAGGGTCTCCGTAGTTGTACTCGTCGCCGCACCGTCTTGAAAAAGAGTCGAAGTGGACTCGGCATCATCAATGCCACAAAGAGTGATGGCGGTGGAGTCGAACTTGGGAGTGTTTTCTTGGAGCTTGTCGGGCTTGGACAACGTGGTGGTACTAGCCTCATGCTCGCCGTCCTTGAGGTTGGTCTTCGAGAAGTGTGCTTGGGGTGGAGAAGTCTTGGCCTTCATAAGTTCTTGTTCCGCCTTGAGAGCACCAATGTAGTTGTCGTCGAGGGACTTGTAGTTCTCGAGGAACATAATCTTGGAGATGTCGTTGTTCAATCCCATCATGAAGTAGAACTTCATCCAAATGGGGTCGTCCACACCGGCTAGTCACAAGGCTTTCTTCATCTCGAGGAAGTACTCGTCGAGGGATTTGGATCCTTGGATGGTGTTCTCCAATTGGCGTTGAAGATGTTCCGTGGAGGTGGACGGCAAAAACGCTCGCCGCATAGCTTTCTTCATCTTGGGCCAACTGGTGAGGAAGGTCGTCGAAGGTGTATGAAGCCACCATGTCGGTGCGTAATCGTGGAAGTTACTTGAGGCGCGCTTCACTTGGTCTTCGGAAGGGACTTGATGTAGCTTGAGGTAGTCGTCCATCTTGCACTCCCACTCGATATACTCCTCGGGGTCTTGAGTTCCATAGAAAGGAAGCTCGTGGTCGGTGCCGAGGTCGTAGTAGATCGTGGAAGTCACGGACTTGAGCCTGGGGATCTTCTCTTGATGTAGCGCTCGTTGCGTGATGAAGTGGTTCTTGGAGACAAAGCTGGAATCATCACCTTTCTCCTTGAAAAGTGGGTTCGACGACGAGTTTTGCCTATCCACATAACCAAGTGGTGTGAGTAGGAAAATGAGAGAACAATACCAAAGTTAGCTTCTCCGAGGATTGAGGATGTAACAAGTGTCACTCAATGTAATGCCACAATAGGAGAATAACTGGGTTTGTTGCTCACACCTACAAATAAGAGGCTTATGGAGTATCTCGGATAGGATGGTGCCAAAAATTTCAAGCAAATGTTAGTCAAGATATCGATAAGGTTGAGAAGGTTGACAAAAATGCAAGTAAAGCAAATAGATCAAACCCAAAGATATCACTAGGTACACACGCATGGAAGATAGATGGGATCCGCACAACCAAGGAGTGAGCTCAAAACGTGCAATCATGGAAAATGCTCTTGTTGTGCGAATGCTCGAGAGACGCTAGCTCGATTGCTCAAATGGGCAAGATATGCTTGTGCACCTACCTATGAGAGAAACGTGCCGTCTTCAATCCCAACTATGCTATATATGCGATGACCAAAATGATATAACTATAAAAATGGCTCAATTCTATTGCTTGCATGCTCTTTGTTGCTCCTCTTTTGCTTAAAAGCTTTCTTCTTCTTTTTTTTCTATGCTTGATGCTCGAGCCGAGTATGATATGAGACAAGTATCTAAGATATGCATGGGAGAGACTTATGGCACTAAGATGATAACACAATCACTACGGTGCACAATAGCGTGGCCCGGCAATTCTCAACTCGCTAGTCTCGATGGGTAAGCAACGCAAAAAGGCTCGGGCTATCAATGCAAAAGCAATGGTGAGTGTCGTCGAGGTTACTGTAACACCCCGGATCCGATGCGCCAGGTGTCTGCCAGTTATTCGCCGTCGTTGCCATGTCATGTGCTTGCGTGTTGCACTTTGCCATGTCATCATTTGCATTTTATCATGTCATCATGTGCATTTCATTTTGCATACTTGTTCGTCCTCATGCATCCGAGCATTTTCCCGTTGTCTGCTTTTGCAATCCGGCGCCCTATGTCATCCGGCGTCCCTCTTCTCTCTTTTAGTGTGCGGGTATTAAACTTTCTCGAATGGCTCGAGGTTTGCCAAGCGGCCTTGGTATAGCACCCGTGAGACCGCTGTCAAGTTTCGTGCCATTTGGAGGTCGTTATACTCCAACAGTTAACCGGTAACAGTAATGTCCTCTGTTGTTGCAGCCCAACACCCCTTCCAAAGTGGCCCAAAACCCACCAAACTCCTCTCCATGCTCTCGGTCGTTCGATCACGATCGCGTGGCCGAAAACCGCTCCTCATTTGGACTCTCCTAGCTCCCTCTATGCCTATATATACACCCCTCATTCCATTTTCGGATCAAATCGCCCCTAACCCTAGTCATTTTCATCCTCGCGCCGCCGGACACGTCCGCCCAAGCCGGACATGTCCGCTGGCCACCTCGCTCCGGCCAATCGCGGCTTGCCACGTCATCTCCGCCGCCCCCGCGTCCAACCCTGTGCCGCCACCTGTCCTCCTCGCCGTCCCCGCGCCAGTTCGCGGGCCGGATCGAACCCAGGGGCCCAACCCGCCGCCCGCCGCCGCCGCCATGAAGGCTAGCTACCCGCCAGCGACCAGCGCCTCTGCCGCCCGGCCGGCCGCCGCCGCCCTGCTCCCGCCGCCGCCGCCGCCCCATGCCCGCCTTCCGCCTTCCGCCCGCCGCCGCCTCCCTTCCTTCGGCGCCGCCGCCGCCGCCGCTCTCCGCCGCCCGGCCAGCGCCTCGTCGCCCGCGCTCTCCGCCGCCGGCCTCCTCGCCGCCAGGCGCCCAGCAGCGCTGACCCGCCCGATCATGCTGCCTCGCCTCCGCGGCCCTCAAGCCTCGGTCATGCTGGCCGCCGTCTCCGGCGACCTGCCGGCGCCCTCTGGCGCGGCCATTGCCGCCGCGCGCGCCGCTCCGGCCACCCCCGGCCGGCCCCGACCTCTCTCCGGCCGCCGCGCCGCGGATCCGGCGAGATCCGCTGCCGCCTCGATATCCGTGCACGAGGTTGAACCCCTGAAAATCTGCTAAGTCCCCGATTCTGCATAATTTCATGCAATATTCATCGCGTCACATCTTCGCAACCGTAGCTCCATTTTGGGCGTATAATATGTCAAATTGTTCGTCTCGAAGAGTACATTATTTCATTCCATTGCATCATTTGCATTTGAGCTCATCTTGATGCCCGAAATGCTGTTGGAAGATAGCTTCAGATCGTTAGTTTCAGAATCTTATCAGTTCGAGCTCTTTTGTCATTTTTGCCATGATTTATGTGTGCATCCTATGAGTGTGAGCTCTACATGAATGTTGGACTTTGTTATGCCTTCTTTCCAGAGGTGTTGACCTTGTATTTTGTGATGCTTGTAGTGAGTGCATTGAGCTTATAAAGTAGGGTAGTTGCTGTTGTTGTTTTGCTAGACAGATTCTGTTATAATTTGATGCCATGTTAACATGCTTCTAGTAATCATTCTATGCATAATCTGGAGATGCTCTATAAACATGTTTTGATATACATGTCTTGCTCTATCCATTCATGCTCTTGGTTGCATTTTTAGCCTGCTGGAACATGTTCATTTCTTGCTCCAAAGTTGCTTGAAAATGTTTCCTGGCAGATTGTTTGCATGAGATTCAATTTTCACGAGGTCGTTGTAGGTGATCTGTGTATGCTATGACCTTGCTCTTGCCATGCTTAGCTTCATAATCATGCCTTCTTACTGTTGGTTGCCTTGCCATGCCATGTATTGCTCCGTAGTGAGTGCATCGAGCTCACTTAACATGCCATGTTGAATCTGTTTTTGCCATGTCCTGATTTTTCACTAAGTCTGAAATCTGTAATAAAACTTGCAATGTTTACATGGGTGCCATCATTTCTTAGAGTCCTTTTGGTTTATGGTCAGTAAGGGACTATTGAAATATGCTTTGAGTAGAATCATGTCATGCCTTGCTTTGCTATTATAAGTTCCTGTAGCATGTTGTTTGCTTGCTCTAAACATGCCTTCCTGATGTTAATTCCTGCCATGTTAGTATTTTCACCTAAGTCTGTGAACCTGATATTTTGAGCACTTTCACCATGCTTGTTTGAACATGTTATGATGTGATTTAGCCGTAGCTCAGTGTTCCTCTTTTGTTAAGCATCTCCTGTAGTTCGTTGCCATATGCTTTGTTTCTATGTTGGGGTGCTGTAGCATAGTTTCGTGTTGCGTGCTAAGTAGCATCGGGCTGTTAAACGCAGATTTGCATCATTCTTGTTTTGCTTGTCATTTGCAAACCGTGCATCCGATTCCGGTGATCTTTATATCGATTTCAATCGAAATCATCCCATCTTTCCAGCGGCATACTTGGTTTGCCAAGTTGATGCCCGGTTCATCATTTTCCTTCCGGAGCATACATATGCATTGCATATCACATCTCGCATAGCATGTCATGTATTGCATCATATTGCTTGTGCATTGTTCCTTGTTTGATTGTGGTTCCGTTGCTTGTGTTCTTGCTTTGGGTAGAGCCGGGAGACGAGTACGCGAACGAGGAACCTGTTGAGAACGCCTACGAGGATCAAGCCTTCGACTACTCTGAGAACCTTTCAGGCAAGATGATCATACCCTCGAAATCACTACTATCTTTGCTATGCTAGTTTGCTCGCTCTTTTGCTATGCCAATGCTACGATGCCTACTATTTGCTTGTCAGCCTCCCAAATTGCCATGTCAAACCACTAACCTTTGACACCATTCCTAGCAAACCGTTGATTGGCTATGTTACCGCTTTGCTCAGCCCCTCTTATAGCGTTGTTAGTTGCAGGTGAAGATTGAAGATTGTTCCTTGTTGGAACGTGGAGATGTTGTTCCTTGTTGGAACGTGTTTACTTGTTGGGATATCACAATATACCTTATTTAATTAATGCATCTATATATTTGGTAAAGGGTGGAAGGCTCGGCCTTATGCCCGTGTTTTGTTCCACTCTTGCCGCCCTAGTTTCCGTCATATCGGTGTTATGTTCCCGGATTTTGCGTCCTTACACGGTTGGGCTATAATGGGAACCCCTTGACAGTTCGCCTTAAGTAAAGCTTCTCCAAAGAATGCCCAACATTGGTTTTACCATTTGCCTCACCTAGCCTTTTCTTTCCCTTGGGTTCTGCAGACTCGGGGTCATCTTTATTTTAAACCCCCCGGCGGTGCTCCTCCGAGTGTTGGTCCGAACCGAGATACCAAGGGGCCACCTCGGGAAACTTGAGGGTTGGTTTTACTCGTAGCTAGACTCATCCGAGTGTGCCCCGAGAAAGAGATATGTGCAGCTCCTATCGGGATTTGTCGGCACATTCGGGCGGTGTTGCTGGTTTAGTTTTACCTGTCGAAATGTCTTGTTGTACCGGATACCGAGTCGATCGGAGTGTCTTGGGTGGAGGTCTATTCCTCCGCTGACCGTGAGAGCTTGTCATGGGCTAAGTTGGGACACCCTGCAGGATTTGATCTTTCAAAGCCGTGCCCGCGGTTATGTGGCAGATGGGAATTTGTTAACGTCCGGTTGTAGAAGACCTGAAGTTGACCTTAATTAAAATACATCAACCGTGTGTGTTACCGTGATGGTCTCTTTCCGCGGAGTCCGGAAGTGAACACGATGTTGGAGTTATGCTTGACGAGGTTGCTATAGGATCACTTCTTGATCATACTTTTATCGACCGTGCTTTGCCTTCTCTTCTCGCTCTCTTTTGCGATTGTTGCCACCATATGCTAGTAAACTTGCAGCAGCTCCACCTCATGCCTTTACCTTACCCATAAGCTTAAATAGTCTTGATCTCGCGGTGCGAGATTGCTGAGTCCTCGTGACTCACCGGATACTTCCAAAACCAGTTTGCGGTGCCTATGTTACCGAAAGGTGTGACGCAGCCAAGCTCAAGGAGGAGCTCAAGAAGATCTTGCCCTTTGTGTTGTTTCGCACTAGTTGATCAAGAGTGGAGCCCAGTTGGGGTCGATCGGGGACCGCTTGTCGATTTGGGGTTCTTCTTTTATTTTGGTTCCGTAGTCGGACCTTGATTGTATCTGGATGATGTAATGCTTTATTCATGTAATTGTGTGAAGTGGCGATTGTAAGCCAACTATGTATCTCTTTCCCTTATGTATTACATGGATTGTGCGAAGATTACCTCACTTGCGACATTGCTTTCAATGCGGTTATGCCTCTAAGTCGTGCTTCGACACGTGGGAGATATAGCCGCATCGAGGGCGTTATAAGTTGGTAATCAGAGCCTTCCCCGACCTTAGGAGCCCCCACTGCTTGATCGTTTTTAGTGGCCGAGTTGTGTCTAGAAAAATGTTTTGAGTCATTTAGGATTATATATATCGGAGAGTTTAGGAATTCTTTTGCTCCCCAGTCCCTTCGACCTTCTGGTGAGGTATCCTGACGTAGAGTTTTGACTCTTCTCTTCTCAAATTTCACTAAAATTTTTTTTTTAGGATCACGCGGGTATCTTGGGATCGTTCCGATATTCTTATGACGAGAACATTGTTCTTGGTGCCTCCTGTCATTTAGGGGTTGTGGCAAGGCCCGGGAGTTGAGCTCGAGGTGTTGTCGCCATAATTTTATCGTTGCGCTTCTGAATACCTGAGTTTAGTTCGCCGACATCGAAAATCTCTTTTATGCGCTTGTTGGTGAGATAACCCCGCTAACCCAATCTTCGAGGTGAGTACGGAGTATTGCCATGACTTGTATAACGGATGCTTTTCAAGGTTGAGGTACACGATTTCGAAGGTTTCTTGGTTATGTGTTGACGGATGGATACAATTGGATGTAGGGATTGTTAGTTTGGGTGAGATATATATTGCTCCCTGTATCCCCAACACCGATTGCATAACCGGAAAGTTTCGGAGTTTCATAGGTGGGAATTCAAGTAGCTCTTAGGATATCTTTCCGACGGATGTATGATATGAAATTGGGGTTCGACGCCTAGTGGTCCGCCTATTCACGGTTGGTTTTACATGGTCTCGTTGTGTCTTAAAGAGTCCTTGGCTATGCCGACTGGGACGCTTCAGTATGTCATGTGCACTACCTTGTACATGATGGTGCTGTACGATTGAGCCCGTAGGCCCCACCACGAAAACTTCGGACGAAATCTCTATCATATGTTTGTTCCGCTTATTCTCGCAAGCCATCCTTTGTTTTGTTTTGAGTTGTGGTATTCGAGTTGCTTCAATGTCAAGTGTTGATTCCATACCTTTCCGAAATGGTGTTCTCATACTCCGATGTGAATACCAATCCTTCTCGACAATCGAGATTGTCATGTCAATCCTTTTCAACCGGTGTGTTTCTCTTCTAGTGGATCCGATCACTTCAACGTCAGCAAGACCAATTATCATTTCTTCTCAACGGTGTTTGTTTCATCCGTCTCCAAGTTGCCTTTGTTTTTCCCGCCCTCCCACCCTTTTTCTTCAAGGACACAGATTTCTTAATCAAGTATCCATTTATTCAGGTGAAGTCTCTTCATTTTTTTTTTCAATCAATGTTCTTATCCGGTGATTACCCATGAAGATGCTCAACAATTTCAAGTTCATCATCCTTCATTGTTGTTTCTTCTCCGGTAGATTCAAGTCAAGTTTTGTTGATCATATCTTTCCTCATTTCAATGTCTTCTCTTACCGTGCACCTCTTAATCATTCTACTTCTCGCTATTTGTTATTCCGAGTGCTCAAGATATCTCAAGATTCGTGTTTCCACTCTGCATTCGCTCAAGCTCTTCGAGATTGGTATCTCATTCAAGTCATTTAATTCAACTGGTGCAATATCTCTTTTAAATCATTTCCAACGGTGTTTTCTTTTGAGTGGGCCCTAACCCACAGGTCTTTTACCAGGATCTTACCTGACTCTTCTATTTTCCCAGAGCTATCTTAAATTCTTCTCCAAGTTTGATGTAAGAATGAGTTATCATCACCAAATGTTTTTCTCAAGATCTTTCAAATTCTTTTCATAGTTGGCTCAACCTCTTCGCTTTTGTTTCTTCCGTGTGCCTCAATAATTTTGGTGGTGTTTCTCATTGTCATTCTCATCATTTGAAGACCGAAGAAGAGTTTCTCTTTAATCTTGCTCTATTCTCTTCAAGATTCATGGTGCTAGCTTGTTGCCATCCCTCTCATAATTGTTTTCGATTGTGAGAATCTTTTTCACCCATCCAGAGCATTTTAGGAGTCTTTTCAGTTTCATTCTTTGAAGCCCATCTTCTCAGTATTATTCATTCAAGCTTTCAGCTCTCGTTCTCCAAATCATACCGGTGCATCAATCGAATATCCTCTAATCAGTTCATGATCTCTTCGTTCTCAAGTATCTAAATTCCCTCAAGTATCTTCATTCGTTTTCCAATTCTTCCCGGTGATTTGTGCATTTGCTACGTTCAATTTCAATTCTTACGGTGGTTCTTTCAAGATCTCTCTTCCTTGTTCATCATATCAATTCATTTGTTGTTCCAATCCTACCGGTGGTTCGTTGAAGACCTTCTCAAGTTTACGCCATATCTCCTTAATCCTTCTACGAGAATAAGTAGTATGCCAAATCCGTTGATTGTCATCAATTTAATTGGTGAAGGATAAGCATAACATAATTCTTGTTCTTGTTTCATCCAAGTGATTAATTCCTTCTTTCAGAGTTTATTCATGATGAATAAATTCTCGGTTTCATTTGTTTCATCTTCTCTTTTTCTCGGAGTTCCAAGCTCTCATTATCATGGAGATCCATCTAAATCATTGCAAGGATTCACCTTGTGTTTTCAATTTCTCTTTCTTTTCATCCTTTTATTACCGGAGTTCTTCATGGAGGCTCTACATCATGGTTCGTCAATGATTCCTTTCATTCTTGATTTGTTCATCAAGATTTCTCTTGAAGTTAAGATCCGACAAGTCATACTCAAAAATAAACATGGTGCTCAACACATGTTTTGTTTTGAGGAGTTCAAGCATTCTTCATCTTGCATTTCGAAGGGAAATTCTTTCTACCTTATCTCTTGAGATGGTGTTATGTCACTCTTGACAATTTCCTTCATGTTTCATGATTCATATGTTGTCAAGAATGAGATATTTAAATCCATCATTTTCTCTTATTCAAGAGATCTCTTCAACCGTCAATCTCTTCATTGGAGTTATCTTCGTATAGGTTTCACCTAAAGCCTTCCCTAAGGAATGTTGCTATTTGTGGTGCTTATCAATGATCCAATTTTCCCCTTCTCATCTCGGTGAAGAAGTTTTTCATCTCTTTGGTGTTCTCAACCAATCAATTGTTTCCATTAGTGGCAGGTTGTCACCTCATAATTTTGAGATGTTTCCATAAGCCCACTACAAGCTTGTGCTTCTCGTTGTTGATCTTCCAACAACTCTATTCTAACCTTCTTGCAAGGACGCTTTCCAAGTTCACTTGTGGCAAAGATGTCATTTTCTTCTCCGTCCCTTTATCCCAACGATCTAACTTCTATTCTTTCGTTCCGGAGGCAATGTGTTGTTCATTTCATCAAGTATCCTCTCATCTTGTCAAGTTCATGTTATATTCCTTCCATGTTCAACCGGAGTGCTGCCCGAATTCTTCCCCTCTCATCATGTTTTAATCGGAGTGGTTTCGAATTCTATCTTGTCCTTTAAACTCTTGATTCATGTCTTTCAACCTTCAAGTTCTCGTAATACTCCTTGTTCCTCTTTTCTAACGGATTGTTTGCAATCTCATTCATCTCTATTGTACTCTTTCTTTTCAATTGCTCAACCTCTCAAGGTTCATGGTTTTACTCATTTGTCAGAGAAGCAACTTAGTTTTACCTCTTCTCTTTCTCTTCCGTTTTCCCTCCGGTGCCATTCTAGATCTCGGGACGAGATCCTCTCGTAGTGGTGGAGTGTTGTAACACCCGGATCCGATTGCGCCAGTGTCCGCCAGGTTATTCGCCGTCGTTGCCATGTCATGTGCTTGCGTGTTGCACTTTGCCATGTCATCATTTGCATTTTATCATGTCATCATGTGCATTTCATTTTGCATACTTGTTCGCCTCATGCATCTCGAGCATTTTCCCGTTGTCTGCTTTTGCAATCCGGCGCCCTATGTCATCCGGCGTCCCCTCTTCTCTCTTTTCGTGTGCGGGTATTAAACTTTCTCGGAATGGCCTGAGGTTTGCCAAGCGGCCTTGGTATAGCACCCGTAGACCGCCTGTCAAGTTTCGTGCCATTTGGAGGTCGTTTGGTACTCCAACGGTTAACCGGGTAACCGTAATGTCCTCTGTTGTTGCAGCCCAACACCCCTTCCAATGTGGCCCAAAACCCACCAAACTCCTCTCCATGCTCTCGGTCGTTCGATCACGATCGCGTGGCCGAAAACCGCTCCTCATTTGGACTCTCCTAGCTCCCTCTATGCCTATATATACACCCCTCATTCCATTTTCGGATCAAATCGCCCTAACCCTAGTCATTTTCATCTCAGCGCCACGGACACGTCCGCCTAAGCCGGACATGTCCGCTAGCCACCTCGCCCGCCAATCGCGGCTTGCCACGTCATCTCCGCCGCCCGCGTCCAACCTGTGTTGCCACTGTCCTCCTCGCCTCCCCATGCGCCAGAGCCCGCGGCCGGATCGAGCCATGGGCCAAACCCCGCCGCCGCCGCCATCATGAAGCGCTACTCCGCCAGCGACCAGCGCCTCGCCGCCCGCCGCCGCCGCTTGCCTGCTCCCGCTGCCGCCGCCTGCCTGCCTTCGCCGTCATCCGCCCGCCGCCGCCGTCCGCCGCCGGCCGCCGCGCCGCCGCCGCCGCTCTCTCCGCCGCCCTGCCAGCGCGCCTCGTCGCCGCTCTCTCCGCCGCCTGGCCTCCTCGCCGGCGCCCGAGCTCGCCGGACCATGGCCCATGCCTCGCCTCCCATGCCCCGCGCTCTCGCTCTGCAGCCGCCATTGCCGTCTCCGGCGACCTGCCGCGCCCCTCTGCCGCCGCTGCCCGCCGCGCCCGCTCCGGCCACCCGGCGGCCCGACCTCTCTCGGCCGCGCGCCATGGATCCGGCGAGATCCGCCGCCTCGATATCCGTGCACGAGGTTGAACCCCTGAAAATCTGCTAAGTCCCCGATTCTGCATAATTTCATGCAATATTCATCGCGTCACATCTTCGCAACCGTAGCTCCATTTTGGGCGTATAATATGTCAAATTGTTCGTCTCGAAGAGTACATTATTTCATTCCATTGCATCATTTGCATTTGAGCTCATCTTGATGCCCGAAATGCTGTTGGAAGATAGCTTCAGATCGTTAGTTTCAGAATCTTATCAGTTCGAGCTCTTTTGTCATTTTTGCCATGATTTATGTGTGCATCCTATGAGTGTGAGCTCTACATGAATGTTGGACTTTGTTATGCCTTCTTTCCAGAGGTGTTGACCTTGTATTTTTGTGATGCTTGTAGTGAGTGCATTGAGCTTATAAAGTAGGGTAGTTGCTGTTGTTGTTTTGCTAGACAGATTCTGTTATAATTTGATGCCATGTTAACATGCTTCTAGTAATCATTCTATGCATAATCTGGAGATGCTCTATAAACATGTTTTGATATACATGTCTTGCTCTATCCATTCATGCTCTTGGTTGCATTTTTAGCCTGCTGGAACATGTTCATTTCTTGCTCCAAAGTTGCTTGAAAATGTTTCCTGGCAGATTGTTTGCATGAGATTCAATTTTCACGAGGTCGTTGTAGGTGATCTGTGTATGCTATGACCTTGCTCTTGCCATGCTTAGCTTCATAATCATGCCTTCTTACTGTTGGTTGCCTTGCCATGCCATGTATTGCTCCGTAGTGAGTGCATCGAGCTCACGAACATGCCATGTTGAATCTGTTTTTGCCATGTCCTGATTTTTCACTAAGTCTGAAATCTGTAATAAAACTTGCAATGTTTACATGGGTGCCATCATTTCTTAGAGTCCTTTTGGTTTATGGTCAGTAAGGGACTATTGAAATATGCTTTGAGTAGAATCATGTCATGCCTTGCTTTGCTATTATAATTTCCTGTAGCATGTTGTTTGCTTGCTCTAAACATGCCTTCCTGATGTTAATTCCTGCCATGTTAGTATTTTCACCTAAGTCTGTGAACCTGATATTTTGAGCACTTTCACCATGCTTGTTTGAACATGTTATGATGTGATTTAGCCGTAGCTCAGTGTTCCTCTTTTGTTAAGCATCTCCTGTAGTTCGTTGCCATATGCTTTGTTTCTATGTTGGGGTGCTGTAGCATAGTTTCGTGTTGCGTGCTAAGTAGCATCGGGCTGTTAAACGCAGATTTGCATCATTCTTGTTTTGCTTGTCATTTGCAAACCGTGCATCCGATTCCGTGATCTTTATATCGATTTCAATCGAAATCATCCCATCTTTCCAGCGGCATACTTGGTTTGCCAAGTTGATGCCCGTTCATCATTTTCCTTCCGAGCATACATATGCATTGCATATCACATCTCGCATAGCATGTCATGTATTGCATCATATTGCTTGTGCATTGTTCCTTGTTTGATTGTGGTTCCGTTGTTTGTGTTCTTGCTTTGGGTAGAGCCGGAGACGAGTACGCGAACGAGGAACCTGTTGAGAACGCCTACGAGGATCAAGCCTTCGACTACTCTGAGAACCTTTCAGGCAAGATGATCATACCCTCGAAATCACTACTATCTTTGCTATGCTAGTTTGCTCGCTCTTTTGCTATGCCAATGCTACGATGCCTACTATTTGCTTGTCAGCCTCCCAAATTGCCATGTCAAACCACTAACCTTTGACACCATTCCTAGCAAACCGTTGATTGGCTATGTTACCGCTTTGCTCAGCCCCTCTTATAGCGTTGTTAGTTGCAGGTGAAGATTGAAGATTGTTCCTTGTTGGAACGTGGAGATGTTGTTCCTTGTTGGAACGTGTTTACTTGTTGGGATATCACAATATACCTTATTTAATTAATGCATCTATATATTTGGTAAAGGGTGGAAGGCTCGGCCTTATGCCTGGTGTTTTGTTCCACTCTTGCCGCCCTAGTTTCCGTCATATCGGTGTTATGTTCCCGGATTTTGCGTCCCTTACACGGTTGGGCTATAATGGGAACCCCTTGACAGTCGCCTTAAGTAAAGCTTCTCCAAAGAATGCCCAACATTGGTTTTACCATTTGCCTCACCTAGCCTTTTCTTTCCCTTGGGTTCTGCAGACTCGGGTCATCTTTATTTTAAACCCCCCGGCGGTGCTCTCTCGAGTGTTGGTCCGAACCGAGATACTCAAGGCCACCTCGGGAAACTTGAGGGTTGGTTTTACTCGTAGCTAGACTCATCCGAGTGTGCCACGAGAAAGAGATATGTGCAGCTCCTATCGGGATTTGTCGGCACATTCGGGCGGTGTTGCTGGGTTTAGTTTTACCACGTCGAAATGTCTTGTTGTACCGGATACCGAGTCGATCGGAGTGTCTTGGGTGGAGGTCTATTCCTCCGCTGACCGTGAGAGCTTGTCATGGGCTAAGTTGGGACACCCTGCAGGATTTGATCTTTCGAAAGCCGTGCCCGCGGTTATGTGGCAGATGGGAATTTGTTAACGTCCGGTTGTAGAAGACCTGAAGTTGACCTTAATTAAAATACATCAACCGTGTGTGTTACCGTGATGGTCTCTTTCCGGCGGAGTCCGGGAAGTGAACACGGTGTTGGAGTTATGCTTGACGTAGGTTGCTATAGGATCACTTCTTGATCATACTTTTATCGACCGTGCTTTGCCTTCTCTTCTCGCTCTCTTTTGCGATTGTTGCCACCATATGCTAGTCGCTTGCAGCAGCTCCACCTCATGCCTTTACCTTACCCATAAGCTTAAATAGTCTTGATCTCGCGGGTGCGAGATTGCTGAGTCCTCGTGACTCACCAGATACTTCCAAAACCAGTTTGCAGGTGCCTATGTTACCGAGCAGGTGACGCAGCCAAGCTCAAGGAGGAGCTCGAAGAAGATCTTGCCCTTTGTGTTGTTTCGTACTAGTTGATCAGTAGTGGAGCCCAGTTGGGGTCGATCGGGGACCGTTTGTCGCATTTGGGGTTCTTCTTTTATTTTGGTTCCGTAGTCGGACCTTGATTGTATCTGGATGATGTAATGCTTTATTCATGTAATTGTGTGAAGTGGCGATTGTAAGCCAACTATGTATCTCTTTCCCTTATGTATTACATGGATTGCGCGAAGATTACCTCACTTGCGACATTGCTTTCAATGCGGTTATGCCTCTAAGTCGTGCTTCGACACGTGGGAGATATAGCCGCATCGAGGGCGTTACAGTTACCATCCTTTCTTATGCTTAGCGGCCAAGATGACTCCGAGGCGATGATGAATTGTGGTGATGTCGATGTCACACACTCCTAAGTAGCCAAAACACCTTAGGAAACGCAAATCGCAACTCAAAATCGGTCAAATGCGAAAGGTGGGTGTTTTTGTGAAGATTTTTTTGGATGGTGGCTAATGGTGATGGTAATGATATATGTGGATGGGGGATGTCAAGAGCTTCCAAACGAGCTAAAGAACACGAAAAACGGAATTGGGAGGTGGAAATTATGGCCAAGACGTTGTTCGAAGTGGGCTGATTTGGGGGGGTGCGGGCACCCGGGGGTGGAGGGTGCGGGTGCCCGGGGTGGTCAGGGGGAAATGGCCAGGGGTGCGGGTGCCCGGTGGTTCGAGCTGCGGGCACCCTGTGGTGTCCGTTTGGGCGGAAAATTTTGGGAATTGGCAAAATTTGGAGGATTTCATGGTGGGAAGGGTGGGGATTGTTGGGGAGGGGCTAGATCCACTTGCCAAACATCAAATCCATGGACCAAAACAACCAAATCTCACAAGATCCAACAAATTGCAAGAAAAATTTTTGGGGCTATTTTTGTGGGGATTTTCGAATTTGGACGAAAAACAACAAAATCAAGCTAGCAAATGGGGGGATGGGACTCCAAGATGTGAATAAACCTTGCTCATGATACCAAGATGTTGTAGGGTCAAACCCTAGAGGGGATCTTTTCACACTTGGAGGGGGAAAAGGAGGAAAAACACTCAAGAACACAAGGAACAAAACTCTCAAACAAACCCAAATATCACATCCACTAGAGTAGCATACATGAGATCCACCAGATTACAAGATCAATCCAAGGATAATGTGTAACGCCCCGGATCCGATGCGCCAGGTGTCCGCCAGTTATTCGTCATTGTTGCCATGTCATTTGCTTGCATGTTGCACTTTGCCATGTCATCATCTGCATTTCATATCATGTCATCATGTGCATTTCATTTTGCATACGTGTTCGTCTCATGCATCCGAGCATTTTCCCCGTTGTTCGTTTTGCAATCCGGCACTCCTATGTCCCCCGGCGTCCCCTTTTCGTCTCCTGTTGTGAGCGGGTGTTAAACTTTCTCGGAACGGCCCGAGGTTTGCCAAGCAGCCTTGGTATAGCACCGGTAGACCGCCTGTCAAGTTTCGTGCCATTTGGAGGTCGTTTGGTACTCCAACGGTTAACCGGGTAACCGCAAAGCCCTCTTTGAGTTGCAGCCCAACACCCCTTCCAAAGTGGCCCAAAGCCCAACAAACTCCCCTCCATGCTCTCGGTCGTTCGATCACGATCGCGTGGCCGAAAACCGCTCCTCATTTGGACTCTCCTAGCTCCCTCTACCTATAAATATGCCCTCCCCGTTCAAATTCGCGGATGATTTTCCCCTAACCCTAGATCCGTCCCTTCCGCGCCGCCGGACATGTCCGCCCGGCGACCGGACGTGTCCGCCCGCACCCGCCAATCCGCGGCCGCCACGTGGCTGCGCCGCCGCCCAGCCATTGCCCGGCCCGCTTCGGCCGCTCCGGCCCCAGCCCGTTCGCGCCCGCCGCGCGACCAGCGCCGCCGCCCAAGCCCTCGCCGCGCCGCCATGCCCTCCTCGGCCCGAGCTCCGGCGACTCCGTCCGCCAGCGGTACCCGCCGGCCCCGAAAACCGGCAGATCCGGCGACCCCGCGCCCAGATCCGCCCATCCCCGGTGCTGGCGCCCCTCCTCCGCCTCGCCGGCACTTGCTCCGGCCGCCTCTTCTTCAACTCCGGCGAGACCCGAAGGTTGACTTTCCCCGCCTCAAAATCTGCTAAGTCCCCGTAATTTCTTGCATAAACATGCCATATTCATTGCATCACATCTCTGCATTCGTAGCTCCGTTTTGTGCATATAATATGTCAAATTGTTCGTCTCGACGAGTAGATCATTTCATTCCATTGCATCATTTTCATTTAAGCTCATCTTGATGCCCGAAAAGCTGTTGGAAGAGTGCATGTTGATGTTAATTTGCTGAAACTGTTATAACTTGCTCTTTTATCATTTTTGCCATGATTGATGTGTGCATCCTATGAGGTTGAGCTCTACATGAATGTTGATCTATGCCATGCCATCTTTCCAGGGGTGTTAACCATTTATTTTTGTGATTTGTGTGCTGAGTGCATCGAGCTTGTTAAGTAGGGTAGTTGTTGTTGCTGTTTTCCTGACAGATTCTGTTATATTTTGTTGCTATGTTAACATGCTTCTACTAAACATTCTATGCATAATCTGGAGATGCTCTATAAACATGTTTTGATCTACATGTCATGCTCTATCCATACATGCCCTTGGTTGCAATTATAGCCTGCTGGAACATGTTGTAATCTTGCTCCAAAGTTGCTTGAAAATGTTGTTGTCAGCCTGTTAACATTAAGTTCACTTGTTCCCATGTGTTTTCCTAGTGATCCATGCACCCTATGACCTTGCTCTTGCCATGTATATCTTCATAAACATGCCTTCTTACTGTTGGTTGCCTTGCCATGCCATGTATTGCTCTGTAGTGAGTGGTTTAAGCTCACGAACATGCCTACTTATTGTTGTTTCTGCCATGTATGAATCTGTAATATAACTTGCCATGTTTACATGGGTGCCATCTTATCTTCTGATCCTTTTTGGCTCATGGTCAGTAAGGGACTGTTGTTCTATGCTTTTAGTAGATTCATGCCATGCCTTTGTTTGCCATGATAAGTTCCTGTAACATGTTGTTTGATAGCTCTAAACATTGCAACCTGATGTTATTTCCTGATAAGTCTGAAACTGTTACTATTTGCAATATATCCATGTGTTTTTGAGCATGTTCTAGTTGTTTCTGGAGATAGCTCAGTGTTCATGTTTTGTTATGCTTTACGTGTACTTCATGCCCATGCCTTTTGTTATTATGTTGGGGTGCTGTAACATGTTGTTTTGATGCTTGTAAGATGCCTAGTTGCTGTTATGGACAGATTGTGGCTATGACTTGTATAGTGTGTGGGGGTTGCACCGTTGCTCCGTTTTGAGTGTGCTCCATATGAAACTTGCTTGATTTTGCATGTAGCTTTATATTATCATGTTGCATCCTTGTTTTGGTGTGTTTGCTTGATGTTTGGGTGCATTTTGCATCAATGCCATGCTTAACTTGTTTTGCTCATATCTTCTAAGCCGTAGCTCCAAATCTAATGAACTTTATATGTAACTTGACTAGAATTTCGTGTAGATCATCTTGGTGCATCTTAACTTGCTGTTTAACAACTTGAACATAAGGTTTATTCAGTTCTGGACCAATTTTGAAATATGCATATGAGGACTTACCGGAATTGTTATATGTTGTTCCCGGCCTCATTTAAACTTGCCTTGATGTGTTGCTCTTGTATGCATCATCTCTTGCCATGAGTAGCTTCATGTAGCTTGGTCATGGATCATGCTTGTTGTGCATCATGCCTTGCTCATGTGTGGTGTGTTTACCTTGTTGTGTGCTTCTTCTTGTTAGTTCCTGTTTTGTTGCGATCGTGAGGATTCGTTCGTGTACGGTTGGTTCGGCTTCATCCGTTCGTCTTCTTCATGGACTCGTTCTTCTTCCTAGCGGGATTTCAGGCAAGATGACCGCTACCCTGGATCTCACTACTATCATGGCTATGCTAGTTGCTTCGTTCTATCGCTATGCTGCGCTACCTATTACCTGTTTATCAAGACATCCCATATTGCCATGAACCTCTAACCTTTGACACCATTCCTAGCAAACCATTGATTGGCTATGTTACCGCTTTTGCTCAGCCCCTCTTATAGCGTTGCTAGCTGCAGGTGAAGTTGAAGATTTCTCCATGGTGGACAGGGTTTTGTTGGGATATCACAATATCTCTTATATTATTAATGCATCTATATACTTGGTAAAGGGTGGAAGGCTCGGCCTTATGCCTGGTGTTTTGTTCCACTCTTGCCGCCCTAGTTTCCATCATACCGGTGTTATGTTCCCGGATTTTGCGTTCCTAACGCGGTCGGGTGATTTATGGGACCCCCGACAGTTCGCTTTGAATAAAACTTGTCCAAAGAAGGCCCAACATGGACTTTTACCATTTGCCTCACCACCACCTACTTTTCCTTGGGAGTAATTAACCCAAGGGTCATCTTTATTATAGCCCCGGGCGATTGCTTGTCTAAGCGTTGGTCCAAACTAGAGCACCGTGCGGGACCATCCCTTGGCAACTTGGGTTACGTCGGTACCTGTACGCTTAGCTTATCCGGTGTTGCCCTGAGAACGAGATATGTGCAGCTCCTATCGAGATGTCGGCGCATCGGGCGGTCTTGCTGGTATTGTTTTACCATTGTCGAAATGTCTTGTAAACCGGGATTCCGAGACTGATCGGGTCTTCCTGGGAGAAGGTCTATTCCTTCGTTGATCGCGAGAGCTTGTCATGGGCTAAGTTGGGACACCCTGCAGGGTATAAACTTTCGAGAGCCGTGCCGCGGTTATGTGGCGATGGGAATTTGTTAATGTCGGTTGTAGATAACTTGACACCAGATCCGAATTAAAACGCATCAACCGAGTCTCAGAGTCGTGATGGTCTCTTCTCGGCGGAGTCCGGAAGTGAACACGGTTTCGGGTTATGTTTGGCGTAAGTAGGTGTTCGGGATCACCTCTTGATCATTGCTAGCTTCACGACCGCTCCGCTTGTTTCTCTTCTCGCTCTCATTTGCGTATGTTAGCCACCATATATGCTTAGTCGCTGCTGCAACCTCACCACTTTACCCCTTCCTTTCCCATTAAGCTTTGCTAGTCTTGATACCCATGGTAATGGGATTGCTGAGTCCTCGTGGCTCACCAGATACTTCCAAAACCAGTTTGCAGGTGACGCAACCAAGCTCAAGGAGGAGCTCGATGAAGATCCTGCCCTTTGTGTTGTTTCGTTCTAGTTGATCAGTAGTGGAGTCCAGTTGGGGTCGATCGGGGACCTTTTGTCGCATTTGGGGTTCTTCTTTTATTTTGGCTCCGTAGTCGGACCTTGATGGTATCAGGATGATGTAATGCTTTATTCATGTATTTGTGTGAAGTGGCGATTGTAAGCCAACTATGTATCTCTTTCCCTTATGTATTACATGGGTTGTGTGAAGATTACCTCACTTGCGACATTGCTTTCAATGCGGTTATGCCTCTAAGTCGTGCTTCGACACGTGGGAGATATAGCCGCATCAAGGGCGTTATATAATGGCACTAGGGTAAGGTTCTTCTCACTAGGTGAGGTCTTCCATCCAAAGAGGATCTTCTCCAAGAGGAGGGCTTGACCTCCAAGAGGAGCTTCTCCAAGAGGAGGTCTAGATCTCCTAAAGGAGGAAGATGAGAAAAGCCCTCTATTGTGTTCTATAAATACTTTGTTGACCCTACAAATGACCTAGGAGATAGATACTTATAGTCTAGGGACGGACTAGGAGGGGAGAGGGGATACAAGGTCAAAGACCCGAAGGGGCACGCAGGCCCTCACGGAGTGGTCCGGGCACCCGGGGTGAAGGGACCGGGCACCTGGACCGGTCAGAGGTCGCGGGCACGATCGGCCGGGCACCCGGGGCGCCGGGACCGGGCACCCGATCCACACAGGGGCGGCTGGGAAGGGGGGCCGGAAACCCGGGGGTCTCACGCCCGAGCACTGGGTCGCCTAGGCGGCCGGTCAGGGGCTGCACCCGGGTCTTGGTAGAGGCGGGCAGGGCCCAGCACCGGGGCCAAGTGGCCGGGCACCCGGACTGAGCAGGGGCAGCGCCCGGGTGGAGTTGGAGGTGGCCAGGCACCCGGTGATTGGGGGGACCGGGCACCCGAAGTGTCCAGGGGGGTTTTCCATCTTGCTCCCTTCCTTCTTCTCGACCTCTTCTTCATTCACCTGCTCCATGGATGCTCGAACCTCCGTCTTCTCCTTCCCACAATCATCTTTGATGTACCGAAGAATGCATAGCGTATCTCTTTGAGGTATTATCCCATTCTCATGTGAAACCAGACGAAACTCGGAGAGGAAAGAAGTGACCTCGTTCCTGTTGGCCCTCTTGGTGCTTGCGGTTGTGATGGAGTGTTGGTGCGGGTAGTCGAGGGATGCTCCGCATCAAGATGCGTCTCTGAAGGAGAAACAAGGAGACACGTAACAAGTTTCACAATATATAAACAAATAAATGGATCTGTTCTGCATAAGGAACATGTTTTTACAACTACAATTTAAAACTGGTAGTTGTTGCAAACATCCAATCAGATGTAAACACTGAAGTAAACAAGAGTTGATGAAATGATGCCTATCCAAATCTATAGTAGAACAAATTTTGAAGGCTTGAGAAGGATGAACTTACATTACATGTTAATATGGGCTGGACAAAGCCCTTCTCCATGTCGATGGAAGGATAATTCAATAAATTCCCCAAAGACACTTCTTTATAAGTGTTGCCTTTATTCTACATTTTGTAAAGAGTAAATATAGATCAAATAATATTGGAAGTAATAGAGGATAATGAAGCTCAGGTGCAGGGTAATGATACATAATCAAATAGCAATTAATTAAGTACAACGTTACCAGGAAAAAGGTACTGAGAAGAGGAATGCAGACATCAAGGTGTGCAGTGGCATTGGCTTTATTCAACATTTTGGTAAGAGTAAATGTAGATATGATAATTTGGAGAATGTGGAGGGCTGGGAAGATAAGATGCAGAGTAATGCTAGATAATCAATTATCTTGCAATGCAAGTACAGTAATACTACCACCATCCACTATTACTTGTCGCTAAAATGGACGTGTCTAGCACTATGAAGTTCTAAATACATCCAGTTGAGCAACAATTAATTTGATACAGAGGGAGTACATGACAACAGGTACTTACATGAGCAATCCAAAACTTCATAACCATTGTGTCAATTCTATATTTATCTAATAGTAAATATAGATCTTATAATGTTGAGCAGAGGGAGGATAAGAAGCGAACATTTATAGTGATGCTACATAATCAAACAACAATGAGTGTAAGTATGCTAACAAAGGGCAAGAGATACTGACAAGATGCCCAGTATTGTTGTGCGATCCTATGATCCTTTGAGAAAGGATATTCATCTGAAATTAGTTTTCATACAAGAGAGAAGGTAAGGCACACGCAGAAATTTAGGAGTTCAAATTTTGAATTGATATCATAGACAGTACCTGACGCTAGGCTCTCTGCAGTTCTAATAGGGGTTTGGCCAGTGGAGTAGGGGTAAAGTGGGGTACAGTTGGACCTGTGTTTTCTGTGGCTACTGATCTATCTGATTTAAGAGGTATCACTACCTTTTCCAAATACCTAGTTTGTACTCCTTGAGGATTTGCACTCACCCTCTTCCTTTTGGACATCTATTACGAAAGAATAACATTTGACTGGAAATAAAATAATATGATGACAAATGGAATAGGTACAAAAAATGGATAGGTATTGGCATATACTCATATATGATGCTTAAACTAAGAAGATGGTGGTGTAACAAAGTAGAAGTAATGCAAGAGGTCATATGCAAAATATGTGCGACTAATACAACCTTGCCAAGTTAGGGCAAGCACCTTGATGGGTGAATAAGATAGGCCATCCTCCACCATGCCAGGTTTGTTAGCCAGTGGATCATTCCGCAATATTCCTCTCGTGCACCCATTGTCATATTCATTTTCATCATGTTCAATACCTGACATGCATGAAAACATAAAAACAAGTGAAATTTTCTTTGTAATGCAGAAGTGTTTCTAATCTAATACTGCCTCCCTGTAAACCCCTCTCTGCAATTCTTCTGAGATATGCCATGCATGTTGTAATTTGGTGTGTGCATTAATATAATGTGGCCTACTACTCAAAATATGAGAGCTCTAGAAGTGACGATACTTCATAGATGACAACTTCAACATATAGTAAACGAGAACAAGTCGACCTGACACTGGTACGCGTCGGTGCTATACAAACGGTAAACCCCTTTCCACAACGGCATTTGGAACCATCGCTTAGTGAGTGTGGGCGATTTGGGGGTCCTTCCCACACGACCCAGAAACCGTCGGGGATATGCCCTACAGGCACACACACTCCACAAAATGAGGTCATGTGCGACCGGCGAGCGACCAAATACGGTTGAGGGAGTCCTGGACTAGGGGGTGTCCGGACAGCCGGACTATCAATATCCGCCGGACTCCCATACTACGAAGATGGAAGATTGAAGACTCCGGCTCGTGTCTGGAAGGTACTTTCCTTGGCGTGGAAGGCAAGCTTGGCAATACGGATATGTAGATCTCCTACCATTGTAACCGACTTTGTGTAACCCTAGCCTCTCCGGTGTCTATATAAACCGGAGGGCCTTAGTCCGTAGGACGAACATTACATCTCAACAATCATACCATAGGCTAGCTTCTAGGGTTTAGCCTCCTTGATCTCGTGGTAGATCTACTCTTGTACTACCCATATCATCAATATTAATCAAGCAGGACGTAGGGTTTTACCTCCATCGAGAGGGCCCGAACCTGGGTAAAAACATTGTGTCCCTCGTCTCATGTTACCATCCACCTAGACGCACAGTTCGGGACCCCCTACCCGAGATCCGCCATTTTTGGCACCGACATTGGTGCTTTCATTGAGAGTTCCTCTGTCTCGTCACCGATAGGCTCGATGGCATCTTCAACCATCAACGCTGTCCAGGGTGAGACTTTTCTCCCCGGACAGATCTTCGTATTTGGCGGCTTTGCACTGCGGGCCAATTCTCTTGGCCATCTGGAGCAGATTGAAAGCTACGCCCCTGGCCGTCAGGTCAGATTCGGAAGCTTAAACTTCACGGCCGATGACCGCGGAGACTTGATCTTTGACGGACTCGAGCCACAGCCAAGCGCGCCGCACTGTGACGATGGGCATGATCTAGCTCTGCCGCCGGACAGTGCTTTGGTGGCCGCACTCAGATCCGCTTCGGCCACTAGTCCGGAGCTGATTGCCCATATCGGGGGCCGGTGGATAGACGCCGCCCTGGGGGATTCAACATCCACGGCGATGGGGCCGAATACCAATCTTGTCCCCTACGAAACTCGTGATCCCGAGACACCGGACTCCCAGCCGGACTCCGAGCCTCCCGCGCCCCCACCAATTAATCCGGATTGGGCGCCGGTTATGGAATTCACCGCCGCGGACATCTTCCAGCACTCGCCTTTTGGCGATATCCTAAATTCACTGAAGCATCTCTCGCTATCAGAAGAGTCCTGGCCGGATTGCGGCTAGGATGGTTGGAGTTCGGACGACGAAGAAATTCAGAGCCCACCCACCACCCACTTTGTAGCCACTGTCGAGGATTTAACCGACATGCTAGACTACGACTCCGATGACATCGACGCCATGGATGACGACGCGATTTAACAGAACCAGCGCCTACGAGCAATCTTTGGAAGGCCACCTCGTCATATAGCGTATCTGAGTGGATACCCGAAAGAAGGGAGGCGAAGAAGCGGCGGAGGCGACTCTTTAAAGAAGCAGCCCAAACGCCGGCGTCGGCCGGCGCCGCTCTAAATCCCGCCACAAAGCAAGAATGGAGATTCCGGCACAGAGACAACAACACTCGAGAGCGCCGAAGACAATCCCCTCTGCATGACTCAAAAGCAGGAGGATGCGGAAGCAAGCCCCCACGAGAGGGCAGCAAACGAAGGAGTCGAGGAAGATAACTACATGCCTCCCTCTGAAGACGAAGCAAGCCTCAACGATGACGAATTCGTCGTACCTGAGGATCCCGTCGAACAAGAGCGCTTCAAGCGCAGGCTTATTGCCACAGCAAACAGCCTAAAGAAAAAGCAGCTACAGCTTAAAGCTGATCAGGACCTGCTGGCCGATCGATGGACAGAGGTCCTCGTGGCCAAAGAGTATAAACTCGAACGTCCCTCCAAAAGTTACCCAAGACGCAAGCTGCTCCCCCGATTAGAGGAGGAAGCATACATACCCTCATCACCAGCGCATGACATGGCTGACCGACCACCCCGTGGTCGCGACAGAGAGGCATTCAGGCCCCCAGCCAAGACCGTACCCCGGCACCGCTCCAAGAGTACGAAGCCAAAAGGGAACGCGCCGGACTTGCGAGACATACTGGAGGACAAAGCAAGACAATCTAGATCCATTTATGGATCACGTGGGCGCCCTACGACCCACGACGAATACCGTCGCACCGGACATAACGCCGGCCGGGCCGAACACAGCAGACAGCGCTCCCTCGAGCTGCGTCGCGATATTGCTCAATACAGGGGCGCCGCACACCCCTTATGCTTCACTGATGAAGTAATGGATCATCAGATCCCCGAAGGGTTTAAACCCGTAAATATTGAATCTTACGATGGCACAACAGACCCCGCGGTGTGGATCGAAGATTACCTTCTCCACATCCATATGGCCCGCGGCGACGATCTCCACGCCATCAAATATCTCCCACTCAAGCTTAAAGGACCAGCTCGGCACTGGCTTAATAGCCTGCCCGCAGAGTCAATTGAGTGTTGGGAAGACCTGGAGGCCGCGTTCCTTGATAACTTCCAAGGCACATATGTGCGACCACCAGACGCAGATGACCTAAGCCACATTATCCAGCAGCCAGACGAATCGGCCAGACAATTCTGGACACGGTTCTTGACAAAGAAAAATCAAATCGTCGACTGTCCGGATGCGGAGGCCCTCGCAGCCTTTAAACATAACATCCGGGACGAATGGCTAGCCCAGCACCTGGGGCAGGAGAAGCCGAAATCCATGGCAGCCCTCACATCATTAATGACCGGCTTTTGTGCGGGAGAGGACAGCTGGCTAGCTCGTAGCAATAATCTCCGCAAAAACCCTGGCAGTCCGGATACTAAGGACAACAATGGGAGGTCACGTCGAATCAAAAAAGCGCCGCGTGCTGCGGCGACAAGGAGGATCTGACGATCAATGCGGATTCGAGGCTCTAAACCCGGTCAGCGGAACAAGCCATTTAAAAGAACCACTCCGAGTCCGTCCAATCTGGACCGAATACTCGACCACTCATGCCAGATACATGGCACCTCCGAAAAGCCAGCTAATCACACCAATAGAGATTGTTGGGTGTTCAAGCAGGCCGGCAAGTTAATTGCCGAAAACAATGACAAGGGGCTAAATAGCGACGACGAGGAAGAGACCCGGCCGCCGAACAATAGAGGACAGAAGGGCTTCCCCCCACAAGTGCGGACGGTGAATATGATATACGCGACCCATATACCCAAGAGGGAGAGGAAGCGCGACTCACGAGGCGTCTCGCGATGGAGCGATCGCCCAAGTTCAATCCATGGTCCTCCCGTCCGATCACTTTCGATCGAAGAGACCATCCGACCAGCATCGCCATGGCGGATTCGCCGCATGGTCTTAGACCCAATCGTCGATGGATTTCACCTCACAAGAGTCCCGATGGATGGCGGCAGCAACTGAACCTGCTTTATCGGGATACGGTCGCCAAAATGGGAATAGACCAATCCAGATCAAACCTACAAAGACAACCTTTAAAGGTGTCATCCGAGTGGAAGCCAAGCTGACAGAGCTCGGTCACACCGAAGTGGTCTTGGATCCCGGATAATTTCGAGCGAAGAGTTAATCTTCGATATAGTCCTGTTCAGTGGCGGCTATCATGCCTGCTCCGACGAACCGCGTTGCAAAATTCAGCGTGGTGCGCATTATGCATACCTAAAGCTCAAGATGCCAGGCCCTCGCGAGTCATTACGGTCAATGGGAATACGGGCGCTCCTCGAGCGGAGGAACATACTGGCGGCTCTCGCGGCGGAAATCTGAGCAGCCTTCTCGGGCAATTCTCAAGTCCGCAACCAAAAAGCCGACACAAGAAACTACGCCGAGCAATGCCAACCAAGACCACCCAAGCACGATCGAGCATCAGCGTAGCAATGCGGCCCCAACCCTCGCCCACGCATGATCGCAAGAATAACACTCCGCGTACATCATTACGCTTTGGAGATACCATGGGCGCAGGGAAAGGGGCACAAGGAACTAAGAGTGCGGCTCGACCACACCAGGGGCTCACACTAAACACCCCCCTTGTTTTTATTTTTACCTTTTTTTTTTTTTTTTTTCTTTCGCGTATACAGGACTCCATTAACCAGAAGCCCTGTCCGATGGCGAACTCGCCAAACTTACGATGCAACAGTCAGGGATTAAAAAAGGCCGCGACGAACACTCAGGTGGTCTCAATTACGAGCATTAAATTCAATTACATACACCAAGTCTGCAGCTCATCCCTGGAGGGGGACATGTTAATTTAGTCTAAACCCCTTGCTTACCGCACTATTTGTATCAGTCCGCTTTATTAGCAGATCTTCTTTGCAGCACTTCCTTTTTGCAAAGTACACTACCTTTTCATTGCAATTGCGTTATCTTTCATATACATTCATTATATGACATCTTGCACCCGTATACTTTGGTATGGCCAAATACGCCAGGGGCTTCTGTTCCCCAGATTATGGTGTGATTAAGCCCGAACACTTTCACAAGTGCGGCACCCCGAACTTATAGCATTATATGAATCAGCTCCGACTCATGTCTTGGGTCAATAGTTGGGTTTGCCCGGCTCCCATGTTTTGGTACCTTACGTTCCGTTCCGTCGGCTAAGGTAGCACTGGGAGAACCATGCGATTATGCCCGATTGAGCCAGGTTAACGCCTCAATGGAAAAGCTAAAACCGATCGGCATGATAAGGCGAGAGACTGGTCGCTGTTCGAGAGGTTCTTCGGATCCCTAAAGACTCATGCCGCTTGAGCGAAGTTCGGATGATGTCCGACGAAGGCATGGATAGCGCCGGATTCGGTCTTCGAATACCGAGGCTTCACGAAATTTAAAATTATAGAATTCTCTGGCTAAGTGAGAGTGTTCAAGCATTATAAGTCCGGTTGCCTTGTTACGTCGTGTTGGCGCCTCCTAGATGGACCCAATAATAGGAACAAGAGTGCTCAAGTTTATCACCGAACACCCCAGCACTTGTAGCTTGGGGGTGAAGCCAACGACTTGCCATCTCTCGATTTTACAAGCGGCCGCATGAAGGTAATATTTTAAATTAAAAAAGCGTTGCTCATGGCGCACATAAGCGAAGTTTTCAGCGCCTACTGGATAAATACTACGAGAGTTCATTCAAAATTACATTTCGGGAGCACTCATCCGTGATATCGCGAGCTCCCTTCAGACAACTTTATAATACCGCTCCGTGTCGATGCTCCTTGCCCGGGCGGCGGATCCGTGAGAAGCTTCTCGCATCGGTTTGCCCATTGCACCTTTATGCGGGCAAGGGCCCGACGAGCGCCTTCAATACAAAGGAGCGCTTGATCACATCGGTGGGGCATGCATCCACCAGCCGCCACACTAGGCCAAAGTAGCTGCGGGCATGGCTCGTCGAGCCATAGCCGGACTATGAGGCCCTTCATAGCCTCCTCGGCTACCTTGTGGAGTTCGACCAGCCGCTTCACTGGTCGCTTGGGGCACCGGATGGCGGCCTCGGCATCTTGAGACGAAGACCTTCTCCGTCGAGCTCCCTCCTTGCCATGATAGAATCTTGGCGGCATCGGGCGCTTTCTGCGGCAGATCTGCAAACGCCTCGAGAGCTCGAATTCGGGTAAGTATCCGGTAATTTACATTAACGTGCCTGCTCTGCATGAAAAAGGCCTTACCCGCCGCTATCTTCTTTATGTCCTCTACCTCCTGAAGGGCCTTCTGGGCCTCGGCCTTGGCGAACTTGGCACTTTCGAGAGCCAAGGCAAGCTCGGACTCTCGAGTCTTGGAGTGACGCTCCAAACTCTCATGCTTTTCCATGAGAGCCTGGAGCTCTTGCCGAACTTCCGCCACCAGTGCCGCTTGCTTTTCTTGCTCAGCCCGTTCTGTGGCCGCATTGCGTTTGGCCACGGACACGGCATCCATCAGGGCTGCCACCTCGTTAGTGGCCCCTGCATTACACATATTATCCTTATTAATTTTGTTTGCAACCAAAATCCTTTTCTGTAAGGTACTTATTTAAAGTGGTGTTATTCACCTTCTTTTTCCTCGAGCTGCCTCTTGGATGGCCGAGCTCTTGCTCCAACCGCTCAAGGTCCTTCTTGACGCCTCGACCTCCGCCAAGCACGCGGCAGAGGTCAACAGCGAACCTGCAAACCCATATTGACATATTTTTAGAAACCTGCGTATATCTTGTTAGATCCTTAGTCCGGCTTTTCTTTCCGAACACCGAACTAAGCATCGAGAACTCTTGTCTATGCGGTATTACATTACATAATTTTAAACTTCTTACCTCAAAGCCTGTTAGAAGGCTGTTGCAGGCTTCGGTCAGCCCGCCCTTGGCAAGCTGGACCTTCTCAATCACCGCACTCATGAGAGTGCGGTGTTCTTCCTCGATGGAGGCGCCTCCGGTTGGACGGAGGCCGCCGGCGTCACGGTCCTGCCCTTCTTTCGAAGGGGCCGCTTGCCGGACTCTGGAACCACTACGGGTTCCGATGTAGAGTCCGGCACGAAGTACGGGGGGCTGCCTGACGGCACCTCCGGAGCCTCCTCCTGGCGGGCCCCTCTGTGGGATTCCGCCTCGTCGTCCTCGTCGACGCGTGGGGTAGAGGCAGTCGGGATGGAATTTACATCCGACGGCGCCAAAGACCCACTCATCGAGTCGGGAAGATCGTCCATGGCCGGACTGCGGGCAGAATGCGGCGTTAGGAGGACACTACATGACATACAATGTACGGCATATAAATGATCCGAATACTTACGATCCTGCCGGACGCCTGGCCCTTGGAGGCCATTCATCCTCGCCAACGCTGATGTTGGCGAAACTGTCCGGGGGGATAGTTCTCCCCCTCTTGGACCCTTCGGCCACCCCGATTGGGGAAGCCTTCCTTTTCTTCTCTCCGTCCTCTGGGAGAGAGTATTCCTCCTCCTCCTCGTCTTCGAGGGAGGAGTCATCGTCGTCGTCAGACGCCTGATTACGGGAACTCTTTCGAGTCCCCGTGGCCACCTTCTTGGCCTTCTTCTCCGGCACCACGTGCGGTGCCGGAACCAGCAGCCCTGCTAAGCGGGCGTCCACTGGTTCTTCTGGCATGGGAGCCGGGCTGATGAGCAGCTTGGCCTTCTCCATCCATTCCTGTCAAAGGAAGAGGCAGATTAAAAACCTCGCTAGAGTTAATCTAATTATCACAAGTGTCCCGTAATGGGGTCGAATCACTTACCTTGTCAGTCGGAGACTGCGAGCTGAATCCGCGATCTTCGGTCGCAGATGCGGGGGCTTCGGCGCCCTTGAACAGCACCCTCCAGGCACCTTCGTGTGTTGTATCGAAGATCCCGCTCAATGTCTGGTGCTGTTCCGGATTAAACTCCCACAGATTAAATGCCCGTTCTTGGCATGGGAGAATCCACTGGAGGAGCATGACCTGGATCACGTCGACGAGCCGGAGCCTATTGCTCACCAGCTTCTTGATGCAGGCTCGAAGTCCCGTCACCTCCACCGGATCACCCAACTGCAAGCCCTTCTCTTTCCAGGAGGTGAGCTGCGTGGGGATTCCAGATCTAAATTCGGGGCCGCCCATGTAGGCTTGCGCGGCTCGGTGATGTAGAACCACCCGATTGCCACCCCTGACGGAATCCACGAAGGTCCCTTCTAGCCAAGGGTCGTTGGGCGGCTTGCCCAACATGGCGCCTCCGCATTCCGCTTATGTCCCTTGACAACCTTGACTTGCGTTGAAGGTCTTGAGCCACAGGCCGAAGTGGGGCCGGATGCAGAGAAAGGCCTCGCACACGACGATAAACGCCGAGATGTTGAGGATGAAGTTCGGCGCCAGATCGTGGAAATCCAGGCCGTAGTAAAACATGAGCCCCCGGACGAATGGATGGAGCGGAAAGCCCAGTCCGCGGAGGAAGTGGGGGAGGAAGACGACCCTCTCATGAGGCCCTGGGGTAGGGATGAGCTGCCCCGCGTCGGGCAGCCGATGCGCGATATCGCTGGAAATATATCCGGCGTCGCGCAGCTTGGTGATGTCCTCCTCCTTAGCGGTGGAGGCCATCCATTTACCTCCCGCTCCGGACATATTCGGAGAGGGGTCGAGGTGAGATGCGCGAGCTTGGGCGTTGGAGCTTGAGTTCGCAGGGGTGGATGAGCAAAGGAGGAAGAAGGCGTAGGTGAGAAGGTAAATCCTTATCCCTTATATATAGGCGGACTAAACTATGCGTCCCCCACCTGCCTGGTAAAACTCGCTTATCTCCCAAGCGCCACCATCAATGGCGCGGTTGGGTTACCCACGCACGTATTGATGAGAATCCCGGAATAAGGGGTAACACGATCTCTGCTTCAATAAGACGTGCCAAGGAAACCGCTTCGCTAAACATGCTGAGGTGGAGTAATAAAAAACGATTCAAACGAGGGCTTGGCTGCGGCGTGATGTCACGCCGCATAATGCGTCAGCAGATTGAGCTAAGTGTATATTTTATTCTCTCTACGCTGGAATGTGGAATTTATTTTGCAGAGCCGGACACTATCCTGGTGTTCATTACCTTCTCCGGATTATTCAAGGGAGGAACCCGCCTTGCAATGCCGAACATTATGCACGCCGGACTTATCGTCATTGAAGACTGGTTCAGGGGCTCTTGAGGAGTCTGGACTAGGGGGTGTCCGAACAGCCGGACTATCAATATCCGCCGGACTCCCATACTACGAAGATGGAAGATTGAAGACTCCGCTCGTGTCCCAAGGTACTTTCCTTGGTGTGGAAGGCAAGCTTGGCAATACGGATATGTAGATCTCCTACCATTGTAACCGACTACTGTAACCCTAGCCTCTCCGGTGTCTATATAAACCGGAGGGCCTTAGTCCGTGGGGCGAACATTACATCTCAACAATCATACCATAGGCTAGCTTCTAGGGTTTAGCCTCCTTGATCTCGTGGTAGATCTACTCTTGTACTACCCATATCATCAATATTAATCAAGCAGGGCGTAGGGTTTTACCTCCATCGAGAGGGCCCAACACAGGTAAAAACATTGTGTCCCTCGTCTCTGTTACCATCCGCCTAGACGCACAGTTCGGGACCCCCTACCCGAGATCCGCCGGTTTTGACACCGACAACGGTTATACGTACAGTAGTGCTCAAAAATGCAATTATACAGGCGAAATCATTTCCAGTCATAAGTACATCCCACACAGTCAGTCCCCGTGAAACGTTTCTGTTCATATATACATCCCACACAGTTGCTGCAATGAAAATGTTTCCGTTCGTAGGTACATCACACACAATTTTCCCCGTTAAATCGTTTGTGATGGCGTTCCCATCGCACACAATATTAAAAAATTTATCGTTCTCGTTATTGAATGCATCACACACGGTGGGTAGAAGAAACTGTGTGGCAAAGGCTATCCATCACACACAGTTTTTATGTGGTACACGTTTGCGCAAGGTGGCCTAATGCAAACATTGAAGAGAATGTCGTGTGTGATTGTTCATCGATCCAACATGGTTTATTCCTAGAAACTGTGTGCGTTGTTGCCTTAGGTCATCGCCCACGGTATTTTCTCAATAACCGTTTTCAATAGCAAAAACCAATTGGCAGACTAATTTGCCATTAGCAGGCTAATTGCCCTATTATTAATAATCCATTTATTAATCTAATTGACATTCATATTAAACACATAATATATTTCATTCCCATATTAAGGAAGCAGGATTTCATAATTGAAATACATCATAGTACAACATGATATAGCTTCAGCACTCAGCTACCCCACTACACAACTGCACCAACACCAAGTTTCACATGAAACATCTAGAACCTTTCGAAATTAGCATCATAGACGGTATATAGAAAGATGCATCTCATCAGGAAAACTGCTGAAGCGGAAGGCGAATACTGAGCCTTCATTGAAGTTGAAGGTCTTTGCAACTTTAGGCTAGTGCCTGTGGATGATTGACCGTCCATCCTTCATCCTCTTCAGGAACACTTTAATATTGAACTGAGGGTGTTGTATGAAAACCTTCCTCGCCTCTTGTCCATACAGGTGGTTTGAGAGGTATTCATCAGTGAACTATTTTGGAAAGGCCTGAAAACAAGGATGTGCATAAATATCACCTCTATATTGGAAATGGGGCAAAGGAATAAAGAAGACAAGGTATGATAGTTATTACCATCCTGTAGTGAACTGATGTCTTCTTCATTGTACAGACAAAGATCTTGTTGTTTTTTGTCGCCAATTTCTTTATCCTAACAATCTTTCTGAGTTTCTTGAATTGATTGATATTCATGGACAACTCATTTCCCCCATATGCAAAAAGGGTCCAACAGTGTGTCAAAACCTCTGACAGCAGGACCTACATGTGCAAGACCAAATTGTTAAAAATCTAAGTATTAGAATGGTTCCTGCAATTGTACAATAATGTGCTCTTAGATAATGGACCATGCACGTGCTAAACTCGATTGTAAACCTCAGTGCTTCCCATTATATTGATTCCCTGCAACACATATAAGGTAGTTAGTCATCAGGTTAAGTAAGGGTTCACATGCTATCGGTAAAATATGTTGATGAAAAATAAGCACATTGCAGATTCATCAGATTAATTCAAGCCACATGGAAAACCCATTTATCCAAACCAAGCATCATTAATAACTAGGAAATATAGCATTTGTATATGTTTCCCATGTATTAAGTGCAGCCAAATTCGATTATTCCTCACATGCACAACCATACAAAATTATACCCACGACAATTGGACATTGCATTGCAGAATTGAAACAAGTAGTTAACTAAACACCACAACAAATGAACCAAACATTAACTGGGCACCACATTACACAATATAACATACTCCTAATAGAAAATCAGATAGTTAACCAAACCAAGCATGCTTAACAACTTGGAAATATAGCAATTGTATTTGTTTCTCATGTATTTAGTATAGCCAAATTCAATTTATTTCTCACACGGTATACAATAACAGAATGCACCCACAAAAATTGAACATTGCATTGCAGAATGGAACCAAACAGTTAACTAAGCATCACAACAAATGAACCAAACGTTAACTGAGCACCACATTGCACAATGTATAACATACTAGAAGATCAAATAGTTAACCAAACCAAGCATGCTTGACAGCTTGGAAATATAGCAATTGAATTTGTTTCTCGTGTATTTTGTAAAGAAAAAATCGATTTATTTCTCACACGGAAGACAATACAAAATTGCACCCTGAAGAATTGAACATCACATTTGCAGAATTCGACCAAACAGTTAACTGAACACGACAACTAATTAACCAAACAGTTAATAAGTGAGCACCACATTGCACGACATATAGAACATATACACTAGAGCAACAGATTGCATGGTAAAAGTAGATAGCACAATTCACTAGAATTTATTAAGGAAAGGCAGGAGCAGCACACGCAACGGGTAAACCGAGCATGCTTACCTGGCGTAGCTAGCAAATGGCAAGGTGCTCCTCCAAGATCTGGGGGTCGGCACAAATGGCAGCCATAGCGCCCTCATCCGCGCGTGTGGCCGTGATTTGCTTCTCCGCTGCCAAATGCTCCTTGAGATCCTGGCTATACTATGTGCACCATGGCTTAGGGCGGCGCTTATTTGGTGGAGGGGTCGGTGATTTGCGTGGAAGGTGCTGCGCTCGCGCCGGCAGTCGGGGCATGTGGGGTGTGGAAGGAGGAGGAGGATTGGGGTCGAGTGTGGATTACCTACCTGGATAGGCGAGGCCGAGCAGCGTGAAGGAGGGTCGCCGACGAGGGGGGGTGGCACTTCAAGAAAGGAGTGAAGGTTTGAACTTGGAAAGGAAGGCGGAAATAGGGGAAATGTGGCTTTTGGTAAGGGGGAGGGGCGGGGGTAGATATTTCCACGGAAGCCAAAAATTTGGAATTGCTTCAGCGAAAAAACTGGCGCGCAAAGTGTCATCAGACACGGTCCCTTATTCAGAACTGTGTATGATATGCAACATCACAAACGATTCGGTTAGCTTAACCCGTGTGCGATGAGTTTGAACGTCAAAAAATTTGGTTCCAGTTTCCTTGGTTATAGTGCTCATCCACGTCATCGCATAATTTGGGTACACAAAGGAGACTATAGCACACCCACACTTCTTAATCGAGCAAGTTCAGCAATTAAACAGAGCTAGCTGGCCTAAACATTACTCTAAAAAATTAAAGACTAGCGCTCTTAATTAAACAAAACAAAGAGTACTACTACGGCTGGTGCTCGTCGATCTCCGCCGCCTCCTCCATGTCCAGCTCGTGCCCGACGATCGACTGGGGAAGGGGATCCATGGCATCTATCGCACCATACTCGGCAAGCATCTCCCCATCCGCGTCCGCCATCTCTTTGGAAAAGGCCGCCATGAGCTGGGCGTGGGCGGCCGCCATCTGGGCTTTGACGGGCTCCGTCTTGGCAAGGTATGCCGCGCAGGAACGGACGGCTACTCTGTCAGGAGCCCGATCCTATGCCACACCGATCTAGCATGTAACACCTCATATCACTTTGTGGCCTCACGCACGGTATTCCCACGGGTGTCGCCTTACCAGGCCCGGGACCGTTTGCGCCTTTTGTCTCACGTATATGATAGTGTTGCTAGCATCCATATGACAAAGAACCCGGGCTGACATGGCTAGTAGTGAACCCAAAGTGGCGCTAACTTATAGGGACAGGCATACATGACCCAGCAACGAACGTGTCGGTCATCAGCGAGTGAATCCGGGTTGTAGCAGCTGGGCTAGCAGGACTCCGGTAGACACTGTGTGAGATGGAATCTGTCGATGGGGTCAAGGACCAATGCGGCCGAACCGCCATGACGGATACTGGTAGGGTGGTCCCTGCGATCGAAAGTGATCGAACAAGAGGACCATGGGTTGAATTTTGGGGCGACTGGCTCCATCGCATAGACGTCGCATAGTGCACGCTTCTGTTCCTGCTTGGGGATATGGGTTGTGTATACCATATTCACTGTTTTCACCTGGGGAGGTAATTTCTTCTGTCCTCCCGTGTTCGGTGGTCGGGACTCCTCCTCGTCGTTGCTATGCAGCCCCTTTTCCTTGTTTTCGACATTCAACTTGTCGGCCTATTTAAACACCCAGCATTCCCTGTTGGTGTGGTTGGCTGGTTTATCGGGGGTGTCGCGAATTTGACATGAGTGATCGAGTATGCGGTCCAAACTGGACGAGCCCGAACTGTTTCTTTTGAATGGCTTCTTCCACTGTCCGGATTTAAAGCCTCTGAATCCGGCATTGACTTTCATGTCTTCGGCGTTGTCGCCATTATTGCGACGCTTGTGTCTATTCCGTCGCGGCTTGCCGTTGCTATCCCTGGCGTCTGAATCGCCTGAGTTTTTGGGTGTGATGTTGCTACGAGACATCCAGCTGTCCTCGCCCGCGCAGAAGCGGGTCATGAGTGTCGTGAGGGCTGCCATGGACTTTGGCTTCTCCTGACCGAGATGTCGGGTGAGCCGTTCGTCGCGGATGTTGTGCTTGAAGGCCCCTAAGGCTTCGGCATCCGGATAGTCGACAATTTGGTTCTTTTTAGTCAAGAACCGAGTCCAGAATTTCTTGGCTGACTCTCCGGGCTGCTGGGTTATGTGACTTAACTCGTCAGCATTCGGTGGTCGCACGTAAGTTCCCTGGAAGTTATCAAGGAACGCGTCTTCCAGATCCTCCCAGCTGCCAATGGAGCTTGCTGGCAGGCTATTGAGCCAATGCCGAGCCGGTCCTTTGAGCTTAAGTGGTAGGTACTTTATGGCATGTAGGTCATCGCTGCGGGCCATGTGAATGTGGAGAAGAAAGTCTTCGATCCATACCGCTGGGTCTGTTGTGCCATCGTATGATTCAATGTTTACGGGTTTAAACCCTTCTGGGAATTCGTGATCCATAACTTCATCAGTGAAGCATAGGGTGTGTGTGGCGCCTCTATGCTGGGCTACATCCCGACGTAGTTCAAATGAATCCGGTCTATTGTATTCGGCCCGGCCGGACTTTGGTTTATTGTATCTGGCATGACGGTCATCGTCACGTCTTGTGGTGCACACCCGTGATCCGTAGATCGATCTTGATTGTCCTGCTTTGTTTTCCAATACATCTCGCAGGTCCTTCGTGTAGCCCCGGGCCTTGGTATTATTGTTTGATTGGCAACGGGGTGCGGTCTGGACTTTGGGCTGGTACGCCGCTTTGCCGTGGCCACGGGGTGGACCGTCAGCCGCGTCATGCGCTGGTAGCATGGGCTTTAAAGCCTCCTCCTCGAGTTGAGGTAGCAGCATGCGCTTTGGGTAGCTTTTGCTAGGGCGCTCGAGTCCGTATTCCTCGGCAGCCAGGACCTCGGTCCATCTATCAGTTAGCAGATCTTGATCAGCTTGAAGCTATTGCTGCTTTTCTTTAGGCTTTTTGCAGTGGCTATCAGCCGACGTTTGAAGCGCTCCTGCTCGACAGGATCCTCAGGCACGATGAATTCTTCATCGCCAAGGCTCACTTCGTCTTCGGAGAGAGGCATGTAATTATCATCCTCTGATTCTCCATCGGTTGCCTATTTTTTAGGGCTAGCTTGCCCATCCTCTTGCTCGGCCTGCTCGAAGTATGGCTGGGCAGGATTGTCTTCGTCTTCGGCACCATCCAGATTGTTATCTCTTGTGTCGGTATCACTATTTTTGCTATGGCGAGGCTTGGAGCGGCGCCGATGACGCCGGTGTCTAGATTGCTTCTCCAAGGGGTTATTTTCCGTTGCCTCGTCGCCATTGTTTTCTTTAGGGGTGTCCACCATATAAATATCATATGACGAGGTGTCTGTCCAGTGCTCTATAGGCGGTGGTTCCCGTTCTTCTCCTGCATCATCGTCCATACTGTCAATGTCTTTGGAGTTGAAGTCAAGCACGTCGGTTAAGTCATCGACAGTGGCTATAAAGTGGGTGGTGGGTGGGGGACGAATTTCTTCGTCGTCCGCTCCCCACTCGAGCCGGAGATAGTTCGGCCAAGAATCTCCTGACAAGGAAAGAGACCTTAATGACTTCATCACATCACCCAAGGGCGAGTGCTGAAAAATATCCACGGCGGTGAACTCCATGATGGGTGCCCAATCCGATTCGATAGGCACGGACTCACGCGGTTCGGATCCTGTAGCCGAAGACGAGTCCAAGGGACCGATGACACCACCCTCACAGGAGGTGGGATCAGTGTTCGGCTCTGACGCCGATGAGTGTGCGGTCTCCGTGGCGGGGTCCATCCACCCGTCCTCGGAAGGCACAATCTGCTCCGGATTAATTCCCGGTGCCACTGCAGGCACGATCTTCCAAATATTGTCCGATGGCAGATTGAAGTCATGCCCGCCGTGACAATTCGGCGCACCCAGCATGGGCTCGAATCCGTCGAAGATCAAGTCTCCGCGGTTGTCGGCAGTGTAGTTTAAGCTTCCAAACCTAACCTGATGGCCAAAGCGTAGCTATCGATCTGCTCCAAATGGCCAAGCGAGTTGGCCTGCAATACGAAGCCGCCGAATACGAAGATCTATTCGGGAAGGAAAACCTCCCTGGACTGCGTCATTGAAGATGATTGAAGGAGCCATCAAGCCTTATTGCGACGGCACAGTGGAACTCTCAATGAAAGCACCAATGTTGGTGTGAAAACCAATGGATCTCGGGTAGGGGGTCCCGAACTGTACATCTAAGGCTAATGGTAATAGGAGGCAGGGGACATGATGTTTTACCCAGGTTCGGGCCCTCTCGATGGAGGTAATACCCTACTTCCTGCTTGATTGATCTTGATGATATGAGTATTACAAGAGTTGATCTACCACGAGATCGTAGAGGCTAAACCCTAGAAGCTAACATATGATTATGAATTTTTTTCCTACGGACTAAACCCTCCGGTCTATATAGACACTGGAGGGGCTAGGGTTACACAGAGTCGGTTACAGAGAAGGAAATCTACATATCCGAATATCCAAGCTTGCCTTCCACGCAAAAGAGAGTCCCATCCGGACACGGGACGAAGTCTTCAATCTTGTATCTTCATAGTCCAACAGTCAGGCCAAAGTATATAGTCCAGTTGTCCGAGGACCCCCTAATCCAGGACTCCCTCAGACGGGCTGCTATGAGCAGGTGTGGGAGCGGTGCAGGAGCACGTGCTGGTGTTGGTGTAGGTGCTAGTGCAGGTGCTGGTGCAACGCTAGTCGACCTGCTCCCGAAGAAGTCAGCAAGGGGAAAGTCCGCTGCATCTTTATCTGGATTTTTCCTGCTCCAACTGACGATAGCCGGAACCAAGACATCACATGTAGCTGCCAGCTCCTGTTTTGCGGCAACTATCGTTGTTGCGACTGTCTTAGCTGAATTCTTCTCAACCGCAATCTCTACCTTCTTGTCGTTGTTTTCTTCAATTAACCTCTGTCTTTCCTTTCTCTCCTTCGTGGTCTCATCATAGTACTTCTTCCATGTGGCGCTGTCTCCATCACCGTGCACGCGTCCATACGACGACCGAGTGTCCACCGGGAGTTGTTTCAATATGTTCAATGCCTGGTTGAATGTAGTATCCCACTTGGGCCTCGCCTACGCCTCACACGGCGAGTCGCTTTCAACCGCAATACTGTGCTGCTCTCTCTGCAAAAGGAACAAAGATCGTTTACAAATTTGACTAAGTGTGTAGTCGAATTGATCAGAAACTAAAATTATCAGCAGTCTCATGAACTCCGTTGTGACCGGGTCTGTCTCAAAAACCTTCTTGATTGGGTCCCAACGGTACCAGGCCCTGAGGACGCCATGCTCCTGCGGGATGGTGAACTCCGCCAAGGGGTCTGGGATGCCCAGACTTTCGCATTCTGCGTCCTCCTTGGCCCATATGAACCTCTTCCCCGCGTAACCACAACCTCCGAAGTGGTGGCACCCCATGTTCCTCTGTTGAAGCCCCTTCATGTACTTTGACTTTTCTTTGGCATGTTCGGCATCGCAAGCCTCCATGAATATTTGAAACTGCTCTTTCGTGATTGTCGGATTATCCTATACAATCTCGAAGTAGGGTTCCTTTTTGTCGATGGCGCGTTTCACCATTACTTTCCAGGCGGCCATCGCTTCGCTAAACTTGGTCATGGCGCATTTGTTTATCTTCTTCATTGTCGGGTCTTTCTGTGGATCGGTATATTTGATTTCATCCCGGCAAGGGAACAAGAATATCTGGTGCAACACGGTTAGGAGGGAGTGCTTCATATTTGGCCTCTTCTTTAGTTTCTCATCGTTGATGGTGGCGCACGCCCGTACGATGCAGCCTATTTGATTGCCATAGCAGGAGCATGCTTCCACAGGCAGTTTTGGCTCAAAATTGTCGTCGTCCACCTCCGTGACCACTATTCTAGTAGTGAGGAGCTGGTTTGGGCGTCGACATCTCCTCTTTGGTTTTGGTTCTTTGGCTTTGCCAGTCTCAGTGCCAGTCTCGGTGCCGGTCTGGGTCTCAACGCCAGTCTCGGCGCCGGCCTCGATGTCGGTCTCGGATGTGACAGGTGGGCCCGGCAACAACAACTGTTGATCGTTGGCAAGGTTCAAATATTCGTCTGCCGCCAGGTAGACACCGTCGCAATCACAAGAACCCTGTCCTTCATCGTTGGTAGCTATGTTTCCTATGATTAAATCTAGTCAATTAATTCTAGACCGAATAAAATGAATAATGACATAAAAAAGGACTATGTTTTGTAGGAACATTGATTCCTTCCCGGGGTGGCAAATACCGGGCACTCAATATGTCCTAGTTTGTAGCACAAGTCATCCCAAAATTGATTGAAAATTTCGGCATGACCTTTGCTAAAAAGTGGACAAATCGAGCACCTGAAATTTGTCGCAATGGAAATGAATCAACATTCCGGCAAAACATAGGCCACTCGGCTTCATTCCCTGGAAATAACAAAAGGCCACTTGGGCACAATCGAGGAATTTTCATATATCATGACCACTTCAATGTTGCATACTTCAAGAAAATCTACAGAAATTTCAAGTTATGAACCCTAGAACTCAATTCAAATTATCTCCTACTGCCCTAACCCTACTGCCCTAGTACTTAAGCATCTACAAGTACTAACTAATTAGATGAACCCTAGCTATCTACTTAAGCATCTACAACTACTTAAGCATCCATTGATGAACACTAGGAATTATACAACTACTTTACACATACATTGGGTGCAGAACAACTATACAAGTACTTAGGCAACTATATATACAGCCCTATAATATATTTAGTTAACTACTTAAGCATATACAAGTTTGTCCTAAAAATAATATTTAGTTAAGTACTTAAGCATATACAAATTTGTCCGAAAAATTCCATGAAACACCCCAATAGTTATGCTACAGTAACCTCACCTTAACTATGTCATGTCATCACAATTATTTGGCTAAACCTCGCTTGGTCAAAACCCAGTTCGAATTCAAATTTAAATTGCATGTCAAAATTTTAAATTTTCAAACAATAAAACAAAAATGTTCGATGAGCTGCAAATATTCACTAGGTAATTTTCATGTAGAAACCAACATATTTTGAAATAAAAAATGCCCTTAACCTATTTAAAACAGTGCAGCCAACATTAGATAAACATATTTAAATTCGAAAGTAAATTTGAACAGTTCCAGTTTGACCTCAAACTTTTTGTGAAACCCTGTAGTGCTGAGTAGAATTTATGTGCAAAGTTTCATATTAATCAAGAAGCTTTTGCTAGCAAAAAGAAATAGAAAACAGAGTTGTAGCATTATAACAGAAATTATTAAAAGGGAAAACATCTGAAACCTACCATGCTATTTGGGAGGTAAGTCAACGGTGGCAGCCCAGCCCAAACCCCCCCTGTTTTCTTCCTCCTTCTGTTCATAGGAGATCGTGGCACCGCATCCACGGCACCATGGCCGGCCGTGGCCACGTGTCGGCGATCCGCCCCCCTGTCCGCCTGCAAGACGCCTCCCTCTCTCCCCCCTAGAAACCCTAGCAAATCCCCTCCCCCCATCTCCCTCTCCCTCTCACACGAGCCTTCCCGAGCTTGGTGTCACCGCGGCATCGTCGTCGACGTGCACCGGAGCTCCCCCGAGATGCAAGAAGGTGCCCAAGTGCCTCCCCATAGTCGACCTCATCTCATCCTTGCGGAAAATCGAGCGGAGGCGCCGCATCACAGCCCCCATCGCCATTGGTCTCCGACCACCACGGCCATCGCCAGCCCAGCTAACACCGTCAGACGTCCTCAAGGCAATCGAGCTGTCAGCGAGCTCTATTGTGAGCTCCTCCTCCTTTTCCCCCTATTCCCCGCCTCGATCCGCTCCGGTCTTCATTCTAATTTGATTAGCCAACCCTCCCTCGAGTCGTATGCTTTCTGATCACTCTCCTATGCTGGTTACTTTTCTTTCAAACGTTACGTCGTTGCAGGTCCTCGCCTTCAAAGTTGAAGGAGATGTGTACTGACTTCCTTTAAGTAAGTGGTGGCCCATAATAGTAGAGATGTATAACAACAGTAGCTTAACCAAAGGGATAGACTTGAACTCTTCCACACCCCCTTGACAGAGGTTTTAAGAGAACAACCTTTTGGGGATACCAATTCCACCCATTCTTCGTCAGCCACGCTTCTTCCCCGGCCGGGCGCTGTGCCCACGCCTCAGGCCCCTACAGCCAGCGTCTTGCAAGGCCACAGCGTCTTGTGCTGCGTCCGCTTCCGTGGCTGCACCTCGGCGCTGCTCGCCTTGCCCACACAGCCTTGCGCCCACCGCTACCTCCTGCTCGGCCAGCCGTGCTCGCGCGTGGCCTCGCCCGTCGTTGCCACAGCCGTCCGTACTCCGTAGCCGCTGCTGCTTGCTTATGCTCCTCTTACTTTCTGCCGCTCCTACTAGCTGCTAGCACCACTGCTGCCGCTGCCGTTTACTGCCGCTCTTCTCGCTGCTTTGGCTATTGCTGCTTGTTGAGTAACGTGATTGTATTAGGAAACATAGGTTAGACTAGGAAATATTCTGGCTTGCCTTGTACTCCAAGTAGATCATGTACTCCTATATATATATGTCCACGAGGCTCAAGCAATACAACAACTATTCCATCAAATTCCTCTCTCCCTTCTAACATGGTATCTATCGCAAGTCGATCCTAAACCCTAGCCGCCGCTTCAAGACTTCCTTGCCTTCGCCCAGGCGGTCGGCCTCCATGACCGCCGCCGGGGGCCGCGCCGCCCGTACCTAGGGTTCGTCCGCCGGCCGTGTTGGCCGGCTGCCCTAGAGTCTTTTTTTCCCCGATCCTTTGATCCGGATTTTCTCTCTCTCGCCGGTCGCTTTGATCGGCGTCTACTTTTTGGTTTTCCGGTCTATGTGATCCGGTTTGCGTCGCCCACCGCCGCCGTCGACCCGTCGCCGCTTACTCCAACACCGCGCGATTGGCGGCTTCTTCACCGACTGGCGGTTTCGCGTCGTCCACGATCCGCCCGCCGGTCGCCCGACTTCGGCGGCCTCGCCGATCCGCCGCCCGCCGCCCGACCAGCGGCCTCGCTTCATGCGGCGGCCCTTCACCGCCGCCGTTCGCGCGATGTCCCGCCCGTCGATCTACGTCGGCCATCACCGCCCTACTCCGACCGGGACTCCTGCATCACCCCGATCCGTCGGCCTCACGTCATGTGGCGCCCAATCATAGCCGCCCTGCCGCCTGCCGCAGCCGGCTTAATCTCGGACTCCGTCGCCACCACGCCTCCATCGAGCGGCGTCCCCAACCTCGCGCGCGATCGGCTTGATCACCCGCTCGCCACCGCGATCCGCCTCATCTACGCCGCACGACCGACCTGGCCCGTTAGTTGCACGCGCCTCCGCAGGTCCCGTGAAGATCGTCCCCGAGTTCAGCGCGCCTCTCCACCGATCGAGCATCGGGGTGCCGCTGCGTCGCCCCATCGGGCCGCAGCGCCGCCACCCCGTGGTTCTTCTCCCGGCTGCATCGACCCACGTCACCGCTGCGTCGCCCCTTCGGGCCGTAGTGCCGCGGCCCGTGGTCCCCCGTCGTCCCGAGGGCGTCCGCTCTAGGCCGTCCCGTGGCTGCGTCGACCCTCGCGCCGCCGCTGCGTCGCCCCGTTGGGCCGTGTCGGTGTACTAAAGTAGGGGTACCTTAGTATCCCGAACTTGTGCACGGGCAGTCGCAGCGCCCCGCGGCAAGCCTTGCCGGGTGCCCGCCAAGATCCTTTGTAGTTCCTATTGATGCCATTCAAGAACAAAGTGTTCTAACTGAGAAGACAAGACCCCGGCAAGAGGAGCTTGCCGGGAAGGACAAGGCCCCGGCAAGAGGAGCTTGCCGGGAAGGCCGACCCAGGCACTCCAAAGAACTTGCCGCGACGCGCCGCGCGTCCCGGCAAGACCCGACGAGCAACAAGCTTTCGGGTGCGACAAGACAACGACCGCGGCAAGGCGCTTGCCGCGGCGAAGCCACCACTCTGCGCCCATGCTCCAACGCGTCCATCGACGTGTCACCGCAGGATCGTTCCAGGCGCACGTGGCAGGAAGCTGTGCAGCCAAGCGGTGCGAGGTGGCAAGTGGAGATGACGAGAAGGCCATCGTGGCAAGCGTTGGCGCTCCTAACGGTCGCTTTTACGATTTGTTTAGGCGACGCGACGGGCATTAAATGCTCTTGTCCCCGCCGTCGAGTTAGGTAGGATGCATCAGAGATAGCAGTTGTACCAACCGCCCTTTTTACATTTGTACCCTTGACTACGCTGCCACTGCTCGGTGACCCCTTGTGCCTATAAAAGGAGGCCCATGCTAAGCGAGAAAAGGGTTCGACTGATTCGAAACTACACCACCCTCACGCTATCAAGCAAGAACATAATGCAACCACAAAGCAGTGGTAGGAGTATTATCTCTCGGAGAGCTTGAAGCTGGGTAAAATCGCCACGTGCTCGCCGATCCGCTCTTTCAGGCGCCCTCCGCTCCTGCCGGACCGAAAAGGGGCCCTGCCCCATAGGTGCTCGTTTGACACGACATCTTTGGCGTGGATGATGACGAGGCCGACGAGCAGGAGTTTCAGAAAGCAACAGAGGTTTTGTGCGTTGACGGTGGTGCTTCTCTGCATACCTCGCACCGACAGCTCAAACAAGTGGACGCGAAGTTAATGCAATGAACCATCGCTTGAGTCACGCAAGCCCCGAATGGTCTGAAGACGCCTATCATCTTTGACATTGAGGACCACCCTGATCGCATTACTGCGGTCGGGTGCTTGCCGATGTTGGTTTCACCAACTATCCGCAACCTCAAAGTCACAAAGATGCTAGTTGATGGCGGGGCCGGCTTGAACCTGATCTCCTCAGTGGTGCTCAAAAGCTCCAGATCCCCGACAGCGAGCTCGAAGAGACTGGTACTTTCCAAGGAATCAATCCGGGAAGGAGCAAGCCGAAGGGGAAGATCACATTGCCAGTGACATTTGGCAGCGAGCTGAACTTCAGGACAGAGAAAGTTACTTTTGACGTTGCTGATTTCCCATTGCCTTACAATGGGATACTCGGCCGTCCAGCGCTCGCCAAGTTCATGGCAGCATCTCATTATGCATACAACGTGCTCAAGATGCTTGGTCCGATAAGTGTCATCTCTGTCCCTGGCGACAAGAAGGATGCCCTTATCTGTACCGACAAGATCTACCAGAAAGCAGCAGCCGCAATTAACGCGAAACCACTTGCCGCTGAAGCTCCCGGGGAAGAAGAAGACCAAGTCCGCAAGAGCTCGATGCCCACTCCAAAGCGCACCTCTTCGAGTGCTGCGCTACCGCCGAGGACGCACCATCGAGCTCCACCGCAAGTGTAAGAAGGCGAAGGCAGCTCCGCCAGAGACCAAGAAAGTGGCCGCAAGGAGGACGGCATCGGTGGTACCTTCACCATCGCCACGCTTGATCCTAAATAGGAAAGCGCCGCTGTTGCTCGCTGGCGGCGATGTCAATGTGTTTGCATGGCAACCATCCGACATCCCCGTGTTCCTGTGAAAGTAATTGAGCACCACCTTGCCGCTCGTCCTCACGCGGCCCGCCAAGCGTAAAGTCGAAAAAAAAGCAAGTGGGCGCCAAGAATTCATTGCGAAGAGATCAAGAAGTTGGAAGCAGCAGGCCGGTCGAGGAGTGCTCCATCCAACGTGGCTGGCCAATCAGTAGTCGTATGCGCAAGGCTAACGGAAAATGGAGGCTTTGTATAGACTTCACTGATGTTAATAAAGCTTGTCCCAAGGACCCATTTCCCTTGCCGCGCATTGACCAGATCGTCGACTCCACGGCAGGATGTGATTTGCTTTCATTCCTTGATGCATATTCAGGATATCATCAGATCTTTATGGTAGAAGAGGATGAGGAGAAAACCGCATTCATTACTCCATGTGGCACGTACTGCTTTGTGCGGATGCCTTTCGGACTAAAGAATGCTGGTTCAACATTCGCAAGGGTAGTTCACGAAGCTTTTGAGCCACGCAGCATGTAAATGTAGAGGCTTACATGGATGACTTAGTGGTCAAAAGCAAAGACAGAGCAACTCTGGTTCAAGATTTGGGCGAGACCTTTGCAAATCTGCGCAAGATCAATCTCAAACTCAACCCCGAGAAGTGCGTGTTTGGAGTCCCTTCCGGCAAGCTTCTCGGGTTCTTTGTGTCTCAGCGGAGGATTGAAGCTAATCCCGACAAGATCAAGGCCATTGAGCAGATCGAAGCACCGAAGCACGTCAAGGATGTGCAAAGGCTTGCCGGCTGCGTGGCTGCTCTCAGCAGGTTCATCTCTAAGTCTGCTGAGCGCGCCCTGCCATTTTTCAAAATTTTGAAAAAGGCAGGTCCAATGAAATGGACTCCAGAAGCGGAGGCTGCGCTGCAGGACTTAAAGAGATACCTGTCCTCCACTCCAATACTTGTCGCACCTAAGCCGCAAGAGAAGTTGTTGCTGTATCTAGCAGCAACCAATCAAGTGGTTAGTGCTGCGTTGGTAGCGGAAAGGGAGGCAGATGATGAGCCAGCGGCCACGGCAAGTACATCCAGCGACAAGCAGGGGGCTTCCCCGACAAGCTCTGGTCCCGACAAGGATGAATCTGTGCAGCTACAAGAAGAGAAGCAGAAGAAAATGGTGCAGGCCCAGTTTACTTTGTCAGTTCCCTTCTGCAGGGGGCTAGATCAAGGTACTACGTGTGCGAGGTTGCTTTCGCCTTCTCATGGCCTCAAGAAAGCTGCGCCATTACTTTCAAGCACATGAGATTACAGTTGTCACCGCTTTCCGCTGAAGAGGATATTGCGTAATCCGTATAAGCAGGCAGGATTGTCGAGTGGGCACTGGAATTGTCAAGGTTTGGCCTCAAGTTTGAGAGTACTTCAACTATCCAGAGCCGAGCATTGGCAGAATTTATAGCAGAATGGACGCCAACACCTGATGAAGAAACTCTAGAGACAAGCATCCCCATCAAGGAAGCAAGCAAAGAATGGATCATGTACTTTGATGGTGCCTTCTCGCTGCAAGGCGCCGGTGCGGGCGTGTTACTTGTCGCACCCACCGGAGAGCACCTCAAGTACGTCGTCCAGATGCACTTTCCCAAGGAGCAAGCGACAAACAATACTGCAGAGTATGAAGGCTTGCTTGCCGGACTTAGGATCGCGGCAGACTTTGGGATCAAGAAGCTTATTGTCAGGGGTGACTCGCAGCTTGTCGTCCGCCAAGTGAACAAAGATTATCAGAGTCCGTTGATGGAAGCTTACATTGATGAAGTGAGAAAGTTAGAAGAGCACTTTGACGGCCTACAGATGGAACACATTCCGAGAGCTCAGAACGACATTGCTGATAGCCTGTCAAAGTGCGCCGCACTAAAGTTACCTATGGAACCAGGGATCTTTGTGCTCAAGCTGACTCAACCATCTGTGACACCATCAACTGGACAGAGCAAGAAGAGGAAGTTGGTTTCTGGTGACTACTTTCCGGCAAAGCTCCCCGAAGCCGCCGCCAAGAAGGTCCCCAAGATCAACACCAAGAGTGCTGAGGAGCAGTCTGCTCCGACAAGTCCTAAGATTTGTTCCGTTGAAGCAGACGCTCCCGACAAGTTTTGCTCCGGCAAGCTTGCCGGGGAACATCAAGCTCCAGCTGAACCGCAGGTTCTTGCCGTAGAAGCAGATGTTCCCGCAGCAGCATTTATGCCTTTAGTCCTTGTTGTTGAGCCGCAGGCTCCGGCATGGGCACAGCAGATCGTCCGTTTCCTTCAAACAGGAGAACTTCCCGAAGAACAAGAAGAAGCAGAGAGAGTAGCCCGGCAATCAAGTATGTACCAGTTTGTCGACGACATCTTTGTGTATGAGATTCAACGGAGGAAATTGAAGTGCATTCCCAGAAGATGGATGAAGTGTTGGCGGAGATACATGGAGGCATATGTGGTCATCACATTGGCAAGAAGAGCACTTGCCGCAAAGCTTTCCGGCAAGGTTTCTTTTGGCCAACAGCCTCCGTGATGCAACCGCACAAGTAACCAAGTGTGAAGCGTGCAAGGCCCACTCCAAGCAGATACATCAACCAGCTCAAGCTCTCCACACGATCCCTTTATCCCGCCATTTACGGTGCTGGGGCTCGACATCCTCGGCCCCTTTCCCCGAGCTGTCGGGGGCTTTGAGTACTTGTACGTGGCAATCGACAAGTTCACAAAGTGGCCGGAAGTGGAAGAAGTGAGGAAGGTGACAGCACAGTCAGCGGTCAAGTTCTTCAGGTCGATTGTTTGCCGTTTCGGAGTCCCTAACAGGATCATCACCGACAACGGCACGCAATTCACGAGCCGCACCTTCATGCAGTACGTCCAAGATCTTGGCGCCAAGATCTGCTTCGCTTCTGTTGCTCACCCGAGAAGCAACCGCAGCGGAGAGGGCAACGCTGAAGCGTGCGCGGGCTCAAGACCAAGACTTTCGACAGCTGCACAAGTGCGGAAGGAATTGATCGCGGAGCTGCCAAGGGTTCTTGGTCGATCAGACGACGCCAAATCGAGCCACCGCCGCACACCTTTTGCTCTAGTCTATGGAGCAGAGGCAATTCTCCCCATGGAACTCAGATACGGATCGCCTCGAGTGCTCGCTTATGATGAGTTTGAGCAAGAGCAGCTGCGACAAGATGACGCTACCGCTCCTTGAGGAAGATCGCCTTCAGTCTCAGACGAGCTGCTCGATATCGCAAGCTTTGCGCCGCTACCATAGCCACAAAGTCAATGCCAAGTCTCGAGGAAGGCGACCTTGTTCTTCGCTGCTCAATCCGCCAAGAATTCCAACAAGTTGACGCCAAGTGGGAAGGCCCTTATCGGGTGAAGCGAGTCACTAGGCTCCGGCCGTCTCGCTTTGAGACCAAGATGGCTTTCCGTGAGCAACTCGAACATTGAGCATCTTCGTAAGTTTTACCCATATAGCGCGTTGTTTGAACCTGTTCCGGCAACCACCTTTTGTACAAGCCTTGCCGCTGTTGCATGTAACACTTTGTACAAAGCCGGGCACAGATCCCATGCATAAATAAAGCTCATGTGCTTCGCACATCTTGTCAAATTTCATGCCTTTTTCTTTTTTTTGCATGTATTATCTGACACTTTGTGCAGCACTTGCCCCCGGTAAGCAATAACGAGCCTTAAGGCTCCATATCTTTATTTTCTCTTCTTTCTTTTTCTCAAAAAGAAGGTTCCTTCGCCCACAAGTTCACCGGGGGGGAAGAGAAGATAATGGTGTGGACCAGGCGTCGTTCAAAGAAGTATAGCCTTGCCGGGACGCAGACGACAGATAAGCTAAGTTGCCAAAGTTTGAGCACAATCAGTTTTAAAATTTCTTAAGTTATCTTCCTTGAAGAACCGTGCTTTGTATGGAAAAACTGTGCGCGGAGGAACCAACTCGTAGCTAGTTGCGCCCTTACTTTGTTTCGAGTCCGCCAACAACTTAAGTGTGCTGCGACTAGTTATGATAAGGTTTCTTGCCGGAAGCAACACCGCCAAAGAAGTTGTTGATGTTCAAGACTCAACCATGGCAAGGGTGCTCAGACCGCAAGTTCCCTAAAAGCGTAGGGTAAAAACATACAAAGGAAGGAATCAAGTAAAGGAAATAACATAGCAAATACTGCCCAAGATAAAGTTATATTACAGAAATAACTTGCCGCGCTCTAATAGATTGTTCCTGTGACATATCTGGCAGCGATAAGAAAAAGGAGGAAAAAGGCGGCCTAGTCTACGCGATCACCGTCGACCCTCCTTACTTCATTCACCTTGTCCACAATAGGTGCGACAAGGGCCCTGAGCTCTTTAAGATCAGCACCCGCCGGCAGCTTCTTGAGGACATTGGTGAGGTTGAGGCCCGGATTGCGGAAGAGCACCTTCACTAACACCTTCTCCAGGACTCTGGTGCAGATTGTGCGCGACTCGTCAGCCAGCTGCCTTGGGATCCTTTCCCGGAGCTGCTGGAGAGACGTCGCCACTCCCTTGAAGAACAAAGTGAGCTTGGCGCTGGGCTGGAGGTTCTCATCAGAAGAGTACCCGAAGCCCTCCAATTCCAGCTGCGCCAGCTCCTCGTCGATGACTGCGGCGATGTTGACAAGGCCCTCCGTCCAGAGCTACACAAGAGTCTCAAGGTGTTCTGGTTTCGCAGCCTCGCTCCAGCCACCCTCATTGGCTCGGATCTCTCCTTGAGTCCTCCTCCGCTTCTTGGCGCCGGCCCAAATGCCTCAAGAAGGCATGGCCCGGCAGCTCGAGATCGGCATTGGCGTCCTTGGCGGCATTCAGCTCCCTGCCCTTCTCAGAGAGACGACCCTGCAGCTCACCATGGGCAAGGGCGTCCTTCTCACGCTCGCGCTGGAGCGCGGCAAGCTCTTCATTCTTTGTCTTGAGGGTGGCTTCTAGCTCCGTCACCCTCACCTCCAGCTCCTTCTTGGCGGCCTCGGCAGCTACAAAGAAGATCCTTCGCTTCCTTGAGGGCTCCGCCAAGTGTCTCCTTCGCTGCTGCAAGCTCCTCCTCATGGCTGTCCAAGTTAACCTTCTTCGTCAGCTACCGCCTTCTCGACGGACATCTCCTCGGCGGTGATCCGATGCTGCTCTTTAACCTTCGCTTCTCGAGGAGAAAGGCCTTCCGCGCCTCGAAGCTGCGCCTCTCCTCAAAGAATGGACCGAGGGCCTCTTGATTGCGGCTCGAGCTCCTCTCATGCTGCTTCTATGTCCACTCCCGCTGCTTGCTGCTGCGTTCCCGGACTCCAATTTTGCTTGGCGGGCGCGGTAGAGTGACACCAACTTCCGAGCAGCTGCTCCTCCTTTGACTTCGCCGCTTTCTTTGCTTGGCGCGTCAACCACCGGCCACCCCAATGGAGGCGTAGTACTTCTCCATCAAAACCTCTCCTCGACCGGCGCCACGAGCTTGACGCCTAGGGAGCTTGATGAAGACACCGCCACCGCCTTCAAGTAGGTGTCGGGCTGGGGCTCTCGAGCTTGGCGCCAGGTCGGGCGGGAGGGATCGGCGGTCGGCGAGGCGCCTGCGCCTCTGCGGCCCTGTGGTCGCCAAGATGATCGCTGGATCCTCGCCAGCCTCAGCGCCAAGAGCCTTGGCAGCCTCTTCGTCGGCAGGATCATCACGCCGGCCTCTTCTTCGTTAGCGGCCACAAGATATGCACGCGACATTCTCCTCGCCGGTGGCCTCGGTCTCCATCGGTTCAAGGAGGGGGATCCAAGACAGGAAGAGGGAGAAGAAGTCAAGCAAATATACAAAAAGAAGATCAAGAAGAAGAATCCAAGGAAGTTTCAAGCAAGGAAATTACCAAGCTTTGGGATCCACGGTCATGGGCTCCACCACCGAGGGTCGCTGGTGTCGCCTGTCGGAGGCTCCTCCTTGCCGGGAGCGCCCTTGCGAGAATCACCCTTGGCGGCGTAGTCGGGCGATAGCACCTCAGGGGCAGCTTCGGTTGTTCTTGGTAAGCCTGCTCTGCTCCTACACAAGCAAACCAATAATCAAGATATCAACAAGGAAAGAGCACCCATGCGCGCCCCATAACAGGAAGTGAACAAATACTTACGCTGGGGGCTGCGCTGAGGGCTGCTTCGGGGAGAGATTGCCGGGTCCGACAGGGCGGTCTCGGATGCGTCCTCTGTTGCCACAGCAGGATCATCCTCGATGACAACCACGGGGACCTTGGCCCTCTTCGCCGCTCTCTGGGCCAGAGTCCTGGAAAGGAACAAGGTTCAGAAGAAAGCAGATCAAATACAAGACAAGAAACATCAAGAATTGAAGATCATAAGTACAACAAAAAGAAAAGACTTACTCGTCCTCCTCTTCTTCCTCCTCGTCGGAGCTGAGCGCGGAGAGATCAAAGTCTGGTACCCTTTCAGCGCGACGAGGCGGAGGAGTAGGCTCCCTTGGACGCTTGGCGGGAGCGGCGGCAGGATCGGAAGCGGTGGCCCGAGAAGACCCTGCTCCAGTTGCCGGTGCGGCGTGAGATACTCCCGTGGCAACAGTGCTTGGCGCGATGGAGCGTGTCCCGCAGCGTGGCGGCTATTGGCCCGTCTGCTGCCCTGCTGTGTCTCCGGTCCTGCGGAGGCGCCTTCTTGGTTGAGCTGGGGGCTGCACTGAGGGCTCCGTTTGCGGCAAGTTGCTTGAAGACGGCTGGCCACTTGCGCCCCCAGCGAGCTCGCTTGCCTCGGCTTCGGGCTCTCCCTCGCCAACGACCTCCCCGCCAAGATCCTCTCGGTCGGCAAGGCTTGCCGCCTTGGCTGCCTCTGCCTCCTCCAAAGTAAACCCGAACTTCGCCACGGCGGGCGCCGCCGCCTCCGCTTCGGTGGCGGCGCGCCGATCTCATCATCGGTGGTGTCATGGGTGAGAAGCCTCGCTCTTGGCACGGACCGCCACCTCCACCAAGTCGTCGAAAAACTATCGCGACGACGCCGCCGGCGGGCTCCTGCCAAGTTGGGATAATCCCATGCGAGTCGCACCGCATCATTGCGTGATGCGGTCGAGCCGGGAGTTGTTGCACAACGGACGACGCCTGCGGCAGCCCGAACCACTCGGGATGGTTGGGGTCGTGCTTGAACAGTTCCTTGAGCGCCCCGCCCAACCTGCAGCAGTGAAGTTAAAATTGAGGCCTGGGCGCAGCTCATGATATCCGCCGGCCCCGAACAACCAGCGGGTCTCCTCTCTCTGCAGAGAAGCGCGGCGGCGAAGAAAGTCCGCGCCAACAGCCCCTACGGTGAGCCCGCAAGCCCGAGCCGCAAGATCCGGTGGTGGCGATCTTCAATCTAGCATCGCCCGCCGCGAGCGCCCAATCGCCGCCAAGACTACTCGGCTTGGCGAAATTGGTAAATGGATGCGGGTTCTCATCAACAATCCAGCACCACTCCGCTCGCCACTCCTCCCATTTGCTACGGAGCTCCCCCTCCAGATACACCTCCTTCATGCCGACCCTCGAGATCCAGGCGATCCCGCCAGCTAAGGGCTCTCCTTTCTCGGCCCGGGGCATGAAGTAGTGGCGAAAAAGGGCAACATTTGGGTGGATTCCAACGAAATTCTCGTAGAGATGCGCGAAAACCGCCATGGTCAGAACGGCGTTGGGGGTGAAGTCAAGGAGATGAAACCCGTAGGTATTCATGATGTCACAGAAGAAATCGGAAAAGGGCGGGTGGAGCCCGCAATAGAAGAACAATGGAAAGAAGTAGTATCCTTTTGGACACAGCTTCGAAGTAGAAGCTTTGGCGGAGAGTACCTGCGTGCGCGGATGCGCCCGCGTCTCCATCGACCAGAAGAGATAAAACCACTCCCGCAGCTCCTTCGCGGAGATCTCGGGGGGGGGGGGGAAGTGCTCGCTCCTTGCGCAGCGCCTCAAGCCGAAGCGCTTCGGCCGACTTCGCACCCTTCCCGGTCTTCGGAGCCATGGCGGAGGCGGTGGGGAGAGCGGGGGAGTTGGCGGCGATGGGCGGCGGAGCGCTGCTCTCTTTCAGCTTTGAGAAGCGAAGGGGAGCGGCGGAGATTTCTGAGGGAGCAACTGCAAGTGGCGAAGGTGGGGAACGACCCTGCTTCGCTTATAAAGAGGAGGAGGCGAACGCTACGCCTTTTTACGACAAAGAATCGCCACGATCTCTCCCACGACGCTGCGCTTGACGCGGCTGCTACGGGAGGGCGCGTGGATACGGAGTTATATTTGGTGTGGACCCAGCCGCATGTGTGCCCGTTCCTGTTTTGGGCCTGCCCCAACAGCGCTTCGCACTGTGTGTGGCCCAGCTGGGGGCTCTGTCCGGTGTACTAAAGTAGGGGTACCTTAGTATCCCGAACTTGTGCACGGGCAGTCGCAGCGCCCCGCGGCAAGGCTTGCCGGGTGCCCGCCAAGATCCTCCGTAGTTCCTATTGATGTCATTCAAGAACAAAGTGTTCTAACTGAGAAGACAAGACCCCGGCAAGAGGAGCTTGCCGGGAAGGACAAGGCCCCGGCAAGAGGAGCTTGCCGGGAAGGCCGACCCAGGCACTCCAAAGAACTTGCTGCGACGCGCCGCGCGTCCCGACAAGACCCGACGAGCAACAAGCTTTTGGGTGCGACAAGACAACGACCGCGGCAAGGCGCTTGCCACGGCGAAGCCACCACTCTGTGCCGCAGGATCGTTCCAGGCGCACGTGGCGGGAAGCTGTGCAGCCAAGTGGTGCGAGGTGGCAAGTGGAGATGACGAGAAGGCCATCGTGGCAAGCGGTGGCGCTCCTAACGGTCGCTTTTCTGCACTGTTTAGGCGACGCGGACGGGCATTAAATACTCTTGTCCCCTGCCGTCAGAGTTAGGTAGGATGCACTGTAGATAGCAGTTGTACCAACCGCCCTTTTTACATTTGTACCCTTGACTATGTTGCCACCTGTCGGTGACCCCTTGTGCCTATAAAAGGAGGCCCATGCGCAACGTAGAAAAGGGTTCGACTGATTCGAAACTACACCACTCTCACGCTCTCAAGCAAGAACATAATGCAACCACAAAGCAGCAGAGGGAGTATTATCTCAAGAGGTCCGGCTGGGTAAAATCGCCGCAGGTTCGCCAATCCGCTTTTCAGGCGCTTCTTCGCCCCTCGCCGGACCGAAAAGGGACCCTGCCCCATAGGTGCTCGTTTGGCACGACAGGCCGTAGCGAGCGTGGCATGTGGTCCACACCGCCGTCCCTAGGCCGTCCCCGCGGTTTCACCGACTCGCGAATCGCCGTTGTGTCGCCCCTTCGGACCGCAACGTCGCGGTCCGCGGTCCCCGCCGCCGCCCCGAGGTCTTCCCGCCGCCGCTCGACCCGCCTATCGCGGCAGTGTCGACTTCTTCAGCCGGAGCGCCAGCGTCTGCGTGGTCCACTACGCCGTCACCGCTGCCGACCTCCCGTGGTATGCGCGCGCCGCCTCCCTTGGCGCTGAACGCCACCGTCTGCGCGGTCTTCGCTATGTTGTTGGGTTCTACTACGCTTACTTTCGAGCACCGCCGCCGCGCTCCTAACTTATCCACCGCCGCCGCCATCAGGCCGCCGCCGCCGTTCTTCTTCGGCCGCAGCCGCTGCTACCCCTTAGCCGCCGCCGCCCGTCCACCTCCCTTCATCTTCATCAACCACCAGCCCGTCGCCAGCATCGCCGTCATCTACCCCGAGCACTTTGTCTACTCTGACCACCGATGGTGACATCGGTCCCGCGCCGATGGACGCCACAATCGTCGTCGAGTTCTTCTCTGCTGGCCCCTCCGACTTCTCCGACATGGCGTACAGCTCATGCAGGTCCCTCGTCTATGCATGCCCGGTGCTGGCAACACCGATGCGTGCCTTCGTCCATGACGTGTCCCCGGGCCTGGCAAGCCTGGTTTGGCACTTCGTCAACTTCGTCTTCGTCCGTCTACGCATGCCCGGTGCTGGCAACACCGATGCGTGCCTTCATCCACGATGTGTCCCCGGGCTTGGCAAACCCGCCGCGACGCGTCGTCAACAACATCATCTTCCCGGCGCACCACTACCTCGACACCACTGCGCCCATGACTAACTCGGCGCCACCTTGCGCCTGCGGCTCCATGGCGACTTCCTCGACACCAGCCACCTCGACTCGACATCGACCATGGCATTCTTCGCACGGCTACCTCGACCACGGCTCCACCACCCACGCTCTCGGCTACCTCGACAACGGCACAAAGGGCTACCGCTTGAGCAACCTCGCCGGTTTTCACTCCAGCCACGACTCCGTGATGCGCCGACCGCTACGACCGTGGGGGGTGTCCGCCGGCTTGCCTTCGATTCTTCTCCGCCTCACCGTCTGCGCTGCCACCGTAGTGATCATGGGGATGTTGAGTAACGTGATTGTATTAGGAAACATAGGTTAGACTAGGAAATATTCTGGCTTGCCTTGTACTTCAAGTAGATCATGTGCTATGCTGCTCAAGCAATACAACAACTATTCCACCAAATCCCTCTCTCCCTTCTAACACTGCTGCTCATGTGCTACGCTGCTACTGCTCCTAGCCACTATTACTGATATTCACTAATACTTACTAGATGCAGTTGCTCTGCTATTAGGGCTGGCCATGGACATGGCCGGCATGCTGTGTGTGTGCGCCTGAGTGTGTGTGTTGTGTGTGTGCAGTGTGTGTGCGTGAGTGTGTAGCCGGCCCTTGCTTAGATTAGTACTGATTAGATTAGTTTTACTAGGTGTAGCTAGTATTAATTAGTGCTAAATTAGTCCAGTAGTAGATGACATGTAGGCCCCCTTTAAATAATATAGGTTTATTTATTTGTTTAGGTAAATAGTCTATGGCATGTGGGCCGCACCTTCCCTTTTGACTAGTCAAATTGACCTGGTCAATTTGGATTAAACTAAATATAATAATTTGCAGAAAATGATTTAGAACTTTTAAAAATCATAGAAAATAATCCGTATCTCGGATGAAAATACTTTGTACATGAAAGTCGCTCAGAACGACGAGACGAATCCGAGTATGCAGTCTGTTTGTCAGCCACACGTCCCTAGCATAGTGTACGTGCAATATTTTCCCTGATGTTTCCCCGCTTCACCGGTATCACCTACAACCGCGTTAGGGTACACCTAGCACCGCTCATTGTCATGTCATGCATCATCATGCTTATGTTTGTATTTATTGTTTCTTTGTCCTCTTCTCTCTGGTAGACTACGAACCCGACGTCACTGCTGCCCCGGTCAACTACGATGTTGATGACCCTTCTTCTTGCCAAAGCAACCAAGTGATGCGTCTCAAACATATCTATAATCTTCTATTGTTAAATGCTATTATATTACCCGTTTTGGATGTTTATGGGCTTTACTTTACATATTTATATCATTTTTGGGACTAACCTACTGACCGGAGGCCCAACCCGTATAGTTGTTTTTTTGCCTATTTCAGTGTTTCGAAGAAAAGAAATATCAAACGGAGTCCAAACAGAATGAAACCTTCGGGAGCGATCTTTTTGGAACAAACGTGATCCATAGGACTTGGAGTGGAAGTCAAGAAACAACCAAGGCAGCCACGAGGGTGCCCGGCGCGCCTCCTAGGGCTGGGCGTGCCCCCGCCCTCATGGGCCCCTGGGGGTCCACCGACCTACTTCATCCCCCTATATATACCCATGTACCCCTAAAACATCAGAACCAACCACGAAAAACTATTTCCACCGCCGTAACCTTTTGTATCCGCGAGATACCATCTTGGAGCCTTCGCCAGCGCTCCGCCGGAGGGGGAATCGATCACGGAGAGCCTCTACATCATCTCCATGGCCTCTCCGATGAGTTGTGAGTAGTTTACCACAGACCTTCGGGTGCATAGTTATTAGCTAGATGGCTTCTTCTCTCTCTTTGAATCTCAATACCATGTTCTCCTCGATCTTCTTGGAGAACTATTCGATGTAACTCTTCTTGCGGTGTTTGTCGAGATCCGATGAATTGTGGGTTTATGATCAAGTTTATCTATGAGAAATATTTGAATCTCCTCTGAATTCTTTTTATGTGTGATTAAGTTATCTTTGCAAGTCTCTTCGAATTATCAGTTTGGTTTGGCCTACTAGATTGTTCTTTCTTGCAATGGGAGAAGTGATTAGCTTTGGGTTCAATCTTGCGTGTCCTTTCCCAAAGGATGTTAGGGCAGCAAGGCACGATTGTATTGTTGCCATTGAGGATAAAAAGATGGAGTTTATATCACATTGCATGAGTTTATCCTCTACATCATGTCATCTTTCTTAATGCATTACTCGTTCTTTATGAACTTAATACTCTAGATGAATGTTTGGATAGCGGTCGACGGTGGAGTAATAGTAGTAGATGCAGCAGAGTCGGTCTACTTGTCACGACGTGATGCCTATATACATGATCATGCCTAGATAATCTCATAATTATTCGCTTTTCTATCAATTGCTCGACAGAATTTGTTCACCCACCGTAATACTTATGCTATCTTGAGAGAAGCCACTAGTGAAATCTATGGCCCCCGGGTCTATCTTTTATCATATAAGCTTTCAATCTACTTTTATTTGCATCTTTACTTTTCCTATCTATATTATAAAATACCAAAAATATATTTATCTTATCATATTATCTCTATCAGATCTCACTTTCGCAAGTGGCCGTGAAGGGATTGACAACCCCTTTATTGCGTTGGTTGCGAGTTCTTGTTTGTGTGTGTAGGTGCGTGGAACTTTTGAGGATCCTCCTACTGGATTGATACCTTGGTTCTCAAAAACTGAGGGAAATACTTATGCTACTATTCCTGCATAACCCTTTCCTCTTCAAGGAAAACTACGCAAGCTCAAGACGTGGCAAGAAGGATTTCTGGCGCCGTTGTCGGGGAGGTCTTCCCTCAAGTCAAGACATACCAAGTATCCATCACAAACTCATCTCCCTCGCATTACATTATTTGGCATTTGCTTCTCGTTTTCCTCTCCCTCACTTCATCCTTGCCCCTTCTTCTGTTCGTCTTTTCGTTTGCTTTGATGTCTTACTTGGCTCGTTTGCTCGTTTGGTTGGAATGTTGTTTATTTATTTCGAAACAGAGAACGTAAGATCTATGGATCCTCATCCGCTTGCTAATATTTTTAAGAGATCCAATTATGATGAACCAATTGCTAGTGAGTTTTGTGCACTATATTATCTTTATGAAGCTTTGCTTGAAATTCGTGAATCTAAAAATTACGATGAAGAAATTTATGAAGAGATTCACGATAACTCCTTGAATAAATAGCATCATTGCAATGATTTTACTATAAATTCTCTTCATGTCAATTGTGCTAATAATATGCAAAACCCTAAGCTTGGGGATGCTAGTTTTGCTATGTCTACTACTTGTTGCAATGATCATGATTGGGGTGATTCTTCTTATAATCTTGTAAATTTATTTAAGCCCCATGATGAATATGAGATTGATGATAGTGTTTTCAATAATATTGAAAGTGGGTTTGGAAGAGTGTCAACTTTAGATCCCACATATTTGGAGTATGTTTAATCTTATGATATTTTTGATAAAAGTGGGTTTGTAGAGGTCATGACTTTAGTTAATGTTAATCCCACTATCTTGGAAGAGTGTCAACTTTGCATGTATGTGGATCGTGTTGAGAATATGTTATGTGATAGCTATTTGTTGAATTTGCTTATGATCCTATATGTAATTATTATGAGAGAGGAAAATATGGTTGTAGAAACTTTCATGTTACTAAATTACCTCTCTTCATGTTGAGATTGCTATCGTCGTCTTCCTTGCATATGCTAGTTTTTGCTTGCCTTGATAATTTGTTTGCTTACAAAAAACCTATGCATAGGAAGTATGTTAGACTTAAGTGTGTTTGTCACATGTTTTATGATGCTCTCTTTATGCTTCAATTCTTGTCTTTCATGTGAGCATCATTGAAATCTTAATGCCTAGCTAAAAAGGCTTTAAAGAAAAGCGCTTGTTGGGAGACAACCCAATATTTTTCCTTGCTGTTATTTAATAAATTTTTCATCTAGCTTCTGTTTAGATGTGTTTTCATGTTTTAATTAGTGAATTTGATTCTGCTGAAAAATAGAAACTTTGCGCGCACAAAAATAATTTTAGCAATTCATAGAAACGTGCTTTTGCGTTGATTATTTTTGATGTAAATAAATAGACAAAGTGCCCAGGACTTCCTATTTTGGTAGGAGTTTTAGATTTCCAGAAGTATTCGAGAGTTACAGATTGCTACAGACTGTTCTGTTTTTGACATATTCTGCTTTTCGTGTGTTGTTTGTTTATTTTGATGCATCTATGGCTAGTATGTAGGGGTATGAACCATAGAGAACTTGGAATACCGTAGGTTTAACACCAATATAAATAAAGAATGAGTTCATTACAGTACCTTATGTGGTGGTTTTTCTTTCTTGCACTAACGGAGCTTATGAGATTTCCTGTTGAGTTTTGTGTTGTGAAGTTCTCAAGTTTTGGGTAAAGATTTGATGCATTATGGAATAAGGAGTGGCAAGAGCCTAAGCTTCGGGATGCCCAAGGCACCCCAAGATATTCAAGAATAGCCAAAAGTCTAAGCTTAGGGATGCCCTGGAAGGCATCCCCTCTTTTGTCTTCGTTCATCGGTAACTTTACTTGGAGCTATATTTTTATTCGCCACATGATATGTGTTTTGCTTGGAACGTCTTGTATGATATTAGTCTTTGCTTTTTTGATCACCACAATCATCCTTGTTGTACACACCTTTTGGGAGAAACCCACTTGATTGGAATTTATTAGAATACTCTATGTGCTTCACTTATATCTTTTGAGCTATATAGTTTTTGCTCTAGTGCTTCACTTATATCTTTTAGAGCACGGCGGTGGCTCAATTTGTTAGAAATTGTTAGTCTCTCATGCTTCACTTATATTATTTTGAGAGTCTCTTAGAACAGCATGGTATTTGCTATGGTTATGAAATTAGTCCTAGAATGATGGGCATCCAAGTTGGGTATAATAAAAACTATCATAGAAAGTGAATTGGATGATCAATTTGATGCTTGATAATTGTTTTGAGATATTAGTATGGTGATATTAGAGTCATTATAGTTGGGTGATTATGAATTTAAAGAATACTTGTGTTGAAGTTTGTGATTCCTGTAGCATGCACGTATGGTGAACCGCTTTGTGATGAAGTTGGAGCACAATTTTATTTATTGATTGTCTTCCTTATGAGTGGCGGTCGGGGACGAGCGATGGTCTTTTCCTACCAATCTATTCCCCTAGGAGCATGCGCGTAGTACTTTGTTCTTGATGACTTGTAGATTTTTGCAATAAGTATATGAGTTCTTTATGACTAATGTGGAGTCCATGGATTATATGCACTCTCACCTTCCACCCTTGCTAGCCTCTCTTGTGCCGCGCAAATTTTGTCGGTACCATACACCCACCATATATACCTTCCTCAAAACAGCCACCATACCTACCTATTATGGCATTTCCATAGCCATTCCGAGATATATTGCCATGCAACTTTCCACCGTTCCATTTATTATGACACGCATCATCATTGTCATATTGCTTTTTGCATGATCATGTAGTTGACATTGTATTTGTGGCAAGGCCACCTTCATAATTTTCATACATGTCACTCTTGAATCATTGCATATCCCGGTACACCGCCGGAGGCATTCATATAGAGTCATATCTTGTTTTAAGAATTGAGTTGTAATCTTGAGTTATAAGTAAATAAAAGTGTGATGATCTTCATTATTAGAGCATTGTCCCAGTGAGGAAAGGATGATGGAGACTATGATTCCCCCACAAGTCGGAATGAGACTTCGGACTTTAAAAAAAGAGAGGCCAAAGAGCCCACCAAAGAAAAAAAAAGAAAAAAGAGAAAAAAGGGCCAAAAAAAGAAAATAGGACAAAAGAAAAAAGAAGAAGAAAAAGAATAAAAAAATTAAATGAGAGAAAAAGAGATAAGGGGCAATGCTACTATCATTTTTATCACACTTGTGCTTCAAAGTAGCACCATGATCTTCATGATAGAGAGTCCTATATTGTCAATTTCATATACTAGTGGGAATTTTTCATTATAGAACTTGGCTTGTATATTCCAATGATGGGCTTCCTCAAAATGCCCTAGGTCTTCGTGAGCAAGCGAGTTGGATGCACACCCACTTAGTTTCTTCTGTTGAGCTTTCATACATTTATAGCTCTAGTGCATTGATAACCCACAAGTGTAGGGGATCGCAACAGCTTTCGAGGGTAAAGTATTCAACCCAAATTTATTGATTCGACACAAGGGGAGCCAAAGAATATTCTTGAGTATTAGCAGTTGAGTTGTCAATTCAACCACACCTGGATAACTTAGTATCTGCAGCAAATTGTTTAGTGGCAAAAGTGGTATGATAATAAAGGTAACGGTAGCAAAAGCAAAGATAAATGTTTTTGGGTTTTTGTAGTAGTTGTAACAAAGAGTAACGGAAAAGTAAATAAGCGAAGAACAATATATGAAAAGCTCGTAGGCAATGGATCAGTGATGGATAATTATGCCGGATGCGATTCCTCATGTAATAGCTATAACATAGAGTGACACAGAACTAGCTCTAGTTCATCAATGTAATGTAGGCATGTATTCCGTAAATAGTCATACGTGCTTATGTGTCGGTGTACTAAAGTAGGGGGGCACCTTAGTACCCCGAACTTGTGCACGGGTAGTCGTAGCACCCCGCGGCAAGGCTCGCCCGACGTCCGGCAAGGCTCCCCATCACTCCTTCTCACTGCCATTCAAGAACAAAGTACTAGCTAAGAACACGAAGGCCCCGGCAAGAGGAGCTTGCCGGGAAGGCTAACCAGGACATCACCAGAAAACTTGCCGCGCGCCCGCGCCCGGCAAGGCCCAAGGCGCAAGCTTGCCGCACAACAAAAGGATCATGGGCAAGGCACTTGCCGCGCAAGATCGCCACCCAACTCCAGCGCGCCCGTGACGCGCCATCACCAGCCATCCCAAGAGCACGTGGCGAGATACTACGCAACCATGCAGAGCGAGGTGGCAAACGGAGCCGACAGAGGCGCCATCGTGGCACCCGGAGGCTCACTTAACTGCTATTCCACTCTGCACTGTTGATTAACCGGACGGGCATTTAATGCCCTTGTCCCCGCCGCCGAAAGTTAGGTAGGGGAACTCACAGCATCGCTGTACCAACCTCGCGCTTTTACGCTTTCTACCCCTCTCCCTGGCCGCCACCGTGGGTACCCCTTCGACTATAAAAGGAGGCCCGTGCGGACGAGAAGGGTTCGGTCCATTCGACACCCACAGCACTACCTTACGCCGCACGCTCGAGCTAGATCAAATAACAACACAGAGCTGCAGAGGGTGTTATCTCCGAGAGCCCCGGCTGGGTAAAGATCGCCTGCCTCCCGCAAGGCCGACTCGACCGCTTCCGCAAGACGCCCCGCCTCCCCGCTTAAACCGAAGGGCCCCCGAGTGCCCCATAGGTGCTCGAGGCCACGGATCCGCGTCCGACCCCGACATCTTTGGCGCGCTGTAGGGGGCCGAGGTCGTGAGCATCCGATCCGGTCTCCACGCCGCACTACGCCGGCCATCGCTAATATGCCACCAAAGAAGTAGCCTTCGAGGTGGCCGCCCGCTTACATCATCTCTACCGCCACCGCCGGAGCAAGCAGCGGTGAGGTGGACGCCAGCGGGCAGCGGTGCCGCCAGGGTCTCGTGGTCGCCACCAGATCCAAGAACAAGGCCCCGCAGCGCCGGCGACGGTGCAGACGCCGCTACCGCCCCAAGAAGTTCAAGGCCAACAACGCCCGGTGCTCCAAGCACCGTGCTCGCGGAGCAAGGCTGCCGGGGGTCGCAGACGCCGCGGGCAGCATGCACGAAGCATGCCGGCGCGAGTGAAGTACGGTCGCTCGACGAGGCGTTGCTCCTCCCAACCCGATTGGGAGTCCGAGCACGCCCCGCCTCTCGCGCCGCCCATCACCACCGCTGCCTAAGATCGCAGAGAAAGCGCCGCCCGAGCCCGGCTGCTTAGACTTCTCTCCGCCACACAAGATCGACAACCGGAGGATGGCCATACACAGCCTCGTCTACCGCTTAATGGTGACAAACCCCGGCGATCAACGCGCCGAGGGCCCGACAAGACGCTTCGGCGCAGACGGCGCCGACAGATCATTGGGTGCCGCTCGCGCGCTCCCAGCCCCACAGCCAAGATCGCCACCGCTGACCAACCTTGACGCCGACTCATCACACATCGACCCGCGAACTTCGCTGATCAGCGCCACGCTCTCCAAGAACGGTAACGCGAAGACGCCAGACTCACATCGAAGCGCCGGAGAGAAGCGCGACGCTGACCGACCAGCGGCTGCTCATTGCCGACGCAAGACGCACCCGGAGAACCAGCGACTTGTCAGATGCGGCAGGTTGCCTCTGCGCTCACCATGCGAAGCTGCGGCAAGTCCAAAGGCCCAAAACTAAAAACTTCAAGCCGAGATGCCCGAGAAGTATGATGGCAGGATACACCCGCCGAGTTCTCAAGATCTACACCATCGCGTGCAAAGCACGGAGGGCGCGACGAGAAGATCTCGCCAACTACTTCCCGCCGTACTCAAGCCCAACGCCGATCTTGGCTCATGCACTTGCCGGACGGCTCCATCTCTTCATGGGCGGACCTGTGTCATCAGTTTGTCGGCGCTTTCACGGGCGGCCACAAGCCTCATGGCCAGAAAGTGACTCCATTTACTCGCCCGTATGAGGGGAGCCCCGTGCAAGTATATACAAAGATTCAGCCAGTGCAGCGCAACATTCCCGACGTCCACCTCTGCCGCATGTTATCGCCGCGTTTCATCAAAACGCGTAATCAGCAGGATGAGGGAGGAGATGGCGATGATAAAGATCGAGATGTCAACCGAGCTCTACGCCTCGCCGACAAGTGTGCACGAGCTGAAGAGGGAGGAAAATCCCGGAGAAGTTGCCAAAGGTATGATCTCGACAGCGAGGACACCGCCCCGGCAAGAAGGAACCGGAGGCGGAACAATAGGAAGAGGAAAGCTAAGGATGTGCTAGCTGTTGAGCATTCCGGCAACGGAGGCGGCTCCGACAAAGCCAAGACCGACGACTCCGGCGAGGCTGTAGCGGTCGCCGACAAGCAGGACGGCTCCGGCAAGCGTTATTGCAAGATCCACCACACTAAAGGCCATGACCTCCAAACCTGCAAAAAAGTAGAGCAGATGGCGGAGCTGCAGAAAGCTGAGTACGAGCGCCGCGATAAGGAGAGAGCCCAGGGAGGTGGCGGAGGATCCGGCAAGAAGCTTCCCGCCCGGGGAGGGAGCCACGGCAAGGCCAAGGCGCGGCAAGGAGACAGGCCTCCCCGTGGCCGCGATAAGGAAGAGGAGGAGGATGAAGATGATGAGATGGAGGAAGATGACACTGAGGATCAAGAATTTCAGAAGGCGACAGAGGTATTGTGCGTCGACGGCGGCGCCTCGCACACCTCGCACCGCCAACTCAAACAAAGGTGCGAAGTGAATGCAGCGGAGCCGTCTGTCCGGCGCCGCAGCAGCTCAAATGGTCCAGACGCCTCGCTCGACGTTGAGGATCACCCCGACCGCATCATCGCAGCGGGTGCTTGCCGCTGTTGGTCTCACCAACGATCTGCAACCTCAAGGTCACGAAGATGTTGGTTGACGGCGGGGCCGGCCTGAACCTGATTTCCTCCGCAGTGCTCAAGAAGCTCCAAATCCCCGACTGCGAGCTTGAAGAGACTGGCACCTTCCAAGGAATAAATCCGGGAAGGAGCCAACCTAAGGGGAAGATCACATTGTCGGTGACGTTTGGCAGCAAGTTGAACTTCAGGACTGAGAGGGTCACATTCGACGTGGCTGATATCCCTTTACCCTACAATGGGATACTCGGCCGACCCGCACTCGCCAAGTTCATGGCGGCCTCTCACCACGTGTACAATGTGCTCAAGATGCCTAGCCCGATGAGCGTCATTTCTATCCAAGGCGACAAGAAGGATGCACTCATCTGCGCCGACAAGTTATACCGGGAAGCAGCTGCGCGCAGAAAAGCGAGCCACTTGTCACCGGCTCCCCGGGAAGAAGAAGACCAAGTCCGCAAGGACAGCTCGTGCCCACTCCGCAAAGCGATCTCCCGGAGCGCTGCGCTACCGCCGAGGACGCGCCATCGAGCTCCACCGCAAGTGCGAGAAGGCGGAGACAGACCAGCCAAGACTAAGCCCGGCGAGGACGGCCCGCCTCTGTGCACACTCCGCAGCGATCTCCCGGAGCACCACGCTGTCGCCGAGGACGCCCATCGAAGCTCCGCCAAACAGTCCACCGCCAAGAGGGCGAGAAAGATGCCAAGCTTTGAACTTTTGGGTCAGATTCACGAGAATCCATACCGTATGCGTAACTCGGGCGCTGGGGGGGACGAATCGTGGTTGAGTTGCGCAGCTTGATTCGCCTTGAGCCCGCCGATGATAAAAGCACGCGCAACCAGCCCGACAAGTTCTCCTCGCTGAGGCAACACCGCCAAGAAACCGCCGATGCCTGCGCGCCAAAGCAAGCGTGTTTGTGCCGTGAATTTCAAAGAGCGTAGGGACAAGAGCATACAAGGGGAAAGGGTCGGGGAAGAAGTACGGCCTCAGCGGGACGTTAAAAGAAAAAGAGAGCTAAGTCATCCGAGTTTTTGTACATAACACCCGTTAGTTCCATGTTCCTTTTACATTATGCCCTTTTGCGCATTCGTACTTTGTATGCAATGCCTGCACGCAGAAGGGGCCAACTCGTGGTTAAGTTGCATCCTTGCTTTGTTTCCGAGCCCGCTCAACAACGCAAGTGCACTGCAACTGGCCCGAGAAGGTTTCTTGCCGGAAACAACACCGCCAGCGGGCTGCTGATGTCCTGCACTCAGTAAGTGTGTTAGCGCCGGCAAGTTCCCTAGAAGCGTAGGGTAAAAACACACAAAGGATATAACGGGTAAAGGGCGTAACGTAACAAGCCTTGCCGTAAGGCGCCCTTCGTACGAGAAACTTGTGCGCGGAGGAGCCAACTCACGGCTGAGTTGCGTCCTCGATTTGTTTCCGAGTCCGCCAACAAATCGAGTGCACTCGCAGCTGCCCGAGAAGGTTTCTTGCCGGAGAAAACACCGCAAAGAAGCTGCTGATGTTCCGTACTCAGCAAGTGTGTTAGCACCGCAAGTTCCCTAGCAGCGAGAGTATAAACGCATTTAAGGGCAAGGCACAAGATCGCCTTTGCGGTCGCGATGAAAAGAATTTATATATATATATATAAATAATGAAATTATTGCAGACCTATCTCAGCTGTCTTCATGGCTGTAATTACAGTGAACCAGAAGAGTGCCCTGGCCCCGGCAAGCCAACTTTGCTGGGGGCTGCAAGTACCAGAGACCCTTCAGAACGGGCTGGGGCCCCGGCCACAAGGCCGCCGACGAGGGCTGTGGCAGACGCCAAGATCCGACCTCGGCGGGCCAGAGCTGCCGTGGCTGCGAAGGCCAAGGTTCCTCCCGACAAGCTAATATCACCGGGGGGCTGAGGAGTCAGATAATTTTTTCGTCCCTCGTCATGCATCCTCTTATGGACCGGGGAAGGCGAGGCTGCGTCCTTGAACGAGCGTGTCTTGTAAAACCCATGCGCGGAGGAGCCGAGTCGTGGCCCGGGCGCTTTGCTTTGTTTCGAGCCCGCCAATGTACACAAGTGCGCTGCAATCGTTCCGACAAGGTCGCTTGTCGGAAGCAACACCGCCAAAGAAGCTGCTGATGTCCCGTGACTCAAGAAGCGTGTTCACGCCAACAAGTTCCCCGAAAGCGAGGGATGGGAGCATACAAGGCACGAAATCAAGTAAAAGACTCATCCGACAAGCGTTCCCCTCTTTTCATTAAAACATCCCAGTTTATTACAAGTCCATGGAGGATGAAAAACATGATAGAGAGGATTACATATTTTAAAATACAACTAAGGCCGTGGGCTTACAAATTAAAAGATAAGATGCCAGAATCCCTCTCCTGTTTCTCTGCTCAGAGTTCGGAGAGGTAGGTCAAGGAGGCCCCTGCAAGAGAAGCTCGCGAAGGGCAAAGGGCGCCTAGGAGAGCTACGGGCGCCAGAAGACACCAAGAGAACTTCCCGGGGCCGCCAGAGCTTGGCGGAGACGGAGGCGCCGGAGGCGAGCTTGAAGACGGGTGGTGGGACGTCAAGACGCCGACAAGGGCTCTCGCCTCAGATTCGACTTGACGGCCTTGCCGCCACCCCTCTTCCTCTTCCGCAGCCTCCCTCACGCCACCGCCCAAGGAGACGGCCCCGGAGTTTGAAGGCCGGCGACCGGATGATGGGGTCGCCGGTGGCCGCGAGGCAGCATCCGACGCCTAGTCGGACCCGCCATCCTCGCTATCGCGTGCCAGCCGCCTCCCTCGCTACTCTCGCCGAGGAGGGACCTTTGCTATCGGAGGAGCTATCCGCGACAAGATCTCGCCCGGTCCCGGAGTCCCGAAGACCTTGACGGCGAAGGTCGCCTCCATTAACTTGAAATGGAGGGTAAACCCCGCCGCTCAAGCTGGGATGCGGCGAACTTCTTCCACCCTCGGTCGGCACATCACGCCAGGCTGGGGACACGACACTCACCCGAAAGTGCCGCTGATCCCGCAGCCCCTCATACGCAACTCCATCACCTCGGCGGATCCGGTTCCATTGCGCTGCAAAGCGGGCCGGCAGCCGAGGCGGCGACGAGGCGCCGGCGCAGCTTGATGAAGAACTCCTGTGGATCGCTTCCAAGATGGACCGCCGAGAAAGGAGCCGCCGGGCGGAGACGGGAGGCACATCGCCACGCCGCCTCTCCCCGACCGCCTCGACCACGCCCTCGGCCTCGTCTGCTGTTCGCCTCCCTCTCCCCTTGTGGCGGCTCCGCGCCACAAAAGGGATAGGAAGAGGTGCGCTGCCCGAGGCGACCCTTGCGGCCACCGTGGAAGGACCAGGATTCCCTCCCTCCATGGCAGATGGAAGGAAGAGTAACGGAAGTTGAAGACGAAGGGAAGAGAGGAAGTGTGAGACTATCATACCCCTTCCGCCTTTTAAAGGGCGAGGTGGGGCTCAACCGCCCGCCCGCCAATCGAAGCGAGGAGGGCAGAGGAGCGGGCCGACTCGCCATCTCCGCCTGTGGACGGCTCGGTCTCCCACCTTCGCCGCCCACCGACCCCCATGCATGAAGGCCGCGTGGCGAGTGAGCGGGCCGAGCGATGGGTGAAGTGACCTCGCCTTCACCACGATCACGGGGTGGATGCCCTAAAGACCGCGACGCCGCCCATCGCCTCCCACGACGCCGCAATCGACGCTGCGCTGCTATGCGAGAGCGGTGGGTGCAGAGCCCGTTGTTGAGCGGAGCTGTGCCACGCTTGCCGTGCTCGCTTTTGGCCTGGCCCAACAACGCCGGCACCGTGTGGGCCCAGCCCGGGCTCTGTCGGTGTACTAAAGTAGGGGGCACCTTAGTACCCCGAACTTGTGCACGGCAACAGAAGCACCTCGCGGCAAGGCTTGCCCGACGTCCGCAAGGCTCCCCATCACTCCTTCTCACTGCCATTCAAGAACAAAGTACTAGCTAAGAACACGAAGGCCCCGGCAAGAGGAGCTTGCCGGGAAGGCTAACCAGGACATCACCAGAAAACTTGTCGCGGCGCCGCAAAGCGGCAAGCCCAAAGAGGCGCAAGCTTGCCAAGACAACAAAAGGATCGCGGCAAGGCACCCGCCGCGCAAGATCGCCACCCAACTCCAGCGTGCCACTCGTGACGCGCCATCACCAGCCATCCCAAGAGCACGTGGCGCAGATACTACGCAACCATGCAGAGCGAGGTGGCAAACGGAGTGACAGAGGCGCCATCGTGGCACCCGGAGGCTCACTTAACGGTCATTCCACCTGCACCGTTGATTCACCGACGGGCATTTAATGCCCTTGTCCCCGCCGCGAAAGTTAGGTAGGGGAACTGTTTTGCAATCGCTGTACCAACCCGCGCTTTTACGCTTTACCCCTCTCCCCACGCCGCCACCGTGGGTACCCTTCAGACTATAAAGGGAGGCCCGTGCGCACGAGAAGGGGTTCGGTCCATTCGACACCCACAGACTACCTTACGCCGCACGCTCGAGCTAGATCAAATAACAACACAGAGCAGCAAGAGGGGTGTTATCTCCCGGAGAGCCCCGGCTGAGTAAAGATCGCCTGCCTCCCCTGCGCCGACCTCGATCTGCTCACAGACGGCCCCGCCTCCCCGCCATGAACTGTAGGGGGCCCCGAGTGCCCCATAGGTGCTCGAGGCCATGGATCCGCGTCCGGACCCCGACATTATGGAAAAGAACTTGCATGACATCTTTTGTCCTACCCTCCCGTGGAAGCGGGGTCCTAGAGGAAACTAAGGGATATTAAGGCCTCCTTTTAATAGAGAATCGGAACAAAGCATTAGCACATAGTGAATACATGAACTCCTCAAACAACGATCATCACTGAGAAGTATCCCGATTGTTGTCACTTCGGGGTTGTCGGATCATAACACATAATAGGTTACTATAGACTTGCAAGATAGGATCAAGAACACACATATATTCATGAAAACATAATAGGTTTAGATATGAAATCATGGCACTCGGGCCCTAGTGACAAGCATTAAGCATAGCAAAGTCATAGCAACATCAATCTCAAAACATAGTGGATACTAGGGATCAAACCCTAACAAAACTAACTTGATTACATGGTAAATCTCATCCAACCCATCACCGTCCAGCAAGCCTATGATGGAATTACTCACGCACGGCGGTGAGCATCATGAAATTGGTGATGGAGGATGGTTGATGATGACAACGGTGACGAATCCCCCTCTACGGAGCCCCGAACGGACTCCAGATCAGCCCTCCCAAGAGAGATTAGGTCTTGGCGGCGGCTCCGTGTCGTAAAACGTGAATATATGGAGTTGGAGTTGAGGTCGGTGGAGGTCCAGGGGGGCCACGAGATAGGAGGGCGCGCCCTAGGGGGCGCCCCCTATCTCGTGGACAGCCTGTGGTCCCCCTGGTGTTGATTCTTTCGCCAAAAATTCTTATTAATTCCAAAAAGTTCCTCTGTGGATTTCCAGGACATTCCGAGAACTTTTCTTTTCTACACATAAAACAACATCATGGCAGTTCTGCTGAAAACAGCGTTAGTCCGGGTTAGTTTCATTCAAATCATGCAAGTTAGAGTCCAAAACAAGGGCAAAAGTGTTTGGAAAAGTAGATACGTTGGAGAAGGTATCAACTCCCCCAAGCTTAAACCTTTGCTTGTCCTCAAGCAATTCAGTTGATAAACTAAAAGTGATAAAGAAAAACTTTTACAAACTATGTTTGCTCTTGTTGTTGTAACATGAAAAGCCATCATTCAAGTTTCAGCAATTATTATGAACTAACCATACTCACAATAACACAGAGGTCTCACAATTACTCATATCAATAACATAATCAGCTAGCGAGCCATAATAGTAAAACTCGTATGACAACACTTTCTCAAAATAATCATAACATGATATAACAAAATGGTATCTCGCTAGCCCTTTCTGAGACCGCAAAACATAAATGCAGAGCACCTTTAAAGATCAAGGACTGACTAAACATGGTAATTCATGGTAAAAGAGATCCAGTCAAGTCATACCCAATATAAACCAATAGTAATGAATGCAAATGACAGTGTGTCTCCAGCGGGTGCTTATTTATAAGAACGGTGATGACTCAACATAAAAGTAAATAGATAGGCCCTTCGCAGAGGGAAGCAGGGATTTGTAGAGGTGCCAGAGCTCAATTTTAAAATAGAGATTGAATAACATTTTGAGCGGCATACTTTCGCTATCAACGCAACAACTATGAGATGGTTGTATCTTCCATACTAAATGCATTATAGGCAGTTCCCAAACAGAATGGTAAAGGTTTATACTCCCCCAACCACCAACAAGCATCAATCCATGGCTTGCTCGAAACAATGAGTGCCTCCAACATACAACAGCCCTGGGGGAGTTTTGTTTAATTATTTTGATTTGCTTTGATCTTTTTGGATCATGGGACTGGGCATCCCGGTTACCAGCCCTTTCTCGTGAATGAGGAGCGGAGTCCACTCCTCTTGAGAATAACCCACCTAGCATGGAAGATATAGGCAGCCCTAGTTGTAACATGAGCTACTCGAGCATACAAAACAAAATTTCATTTGAAGGTTTGGAGTTTGGCACATACAAATTTACTTGGAACGGTAGGTAAATACCGCATATAGGAAGGTATAGTGGACTCATATGGAACAACTTTGGGATTTAAGGAGTTTGGATGCACAAGAAGTATTCCCGCTTAGTACAGGTGAAGGCTAGCAAAAGACTGGGAAGCGACCAACTGAGAGAGCGACAACAGTCATAAAAATGCATTAAAATTAATTCACACCGAATACAAGCATGAGTAGGATATAATCCACCATGAACATAAATATCATGAAGGCTATGTTGATTTGATTCAACTGCATGCGTGAACATGTGCCAAGTTGAGTCACTCAATTCATTCAAAGGAGGATACCATCCCATCATATCACATCATAATCATTCTAATAGCATGTTGGCACGCAAGGTAAACCATTATAACTCATAGCTAATCAAGCATGGCACAAGCAACTATAATCTCTAAATGTCATTGCAAATATGTTTACTTCATAATAAACCGAATCAGAAACGATGAACTCATCATATTTACAAAAACAAGAGAGGTCGAGTTCATACCAGCTTTTCTCATCTCAATGAATCCATCATATATCGTCATTATTGGCTTTCACTTGCACGACCGAACAATGTGTATAATAATAAGAGTGCACGTGCATCGGACTAAGCTGGAATCTGCAAGTATTCAACCCAAGAGAGAAGACAGGGTAATAAGGGCTCTAAGTTAAATAAACCATTATGCATATAAGAGCCACTAAGCATTTTCAATAAGGTCTTCTCGACCCCCAAAAGAAAGAAAAGAAAATAAAACTATTTACACGGGAAAGCTCCCAACAAGTAAGAAGAAGAACTAGAAATCTTTTTGGGTTTTCATTTTAATTCTACTACAAGCATGGAAATTAACTAACTAATTTTTTTTGGTTTTTTCTTAAAGTTTATCAAACACACAAGAAGAAAACTAGAAAAGGAAATTTAAACTAGCATGGATAATACAATGAAAGAGTATGAGCACCGAGGACTAGTGTGTGAACATGAATGTAAAGTCGGTGAGAAATACATACTCCCCCAAGCTTAGGCTTTTGGCCTAAGTTGGTCTAGTACCAAGGATCGCCTGGCTGATATCCATAAGTGAAACCGGGGTTGTACTGAGATGCAACGGCAACCGCCTCCTGAGCAGCAGCGTGTTGGCAAGCTGCCTCCATTCCCCTCTCATATTCAGCTGCTTCTTCCCTAGTGACAATATATCTTCCTTTTGCTTGATAATCAAAAAGGTAGGGGCAGGAAGAGTAACAGGGACGACGTTGCGTCTGTCATAGATTAGTCGATAATGGAGGAATTGTTCATTCCTATCAAGAAAATGATGACTAAATATAGCTTATTTATCCAAATAAAAAGGAGGTAAAATCATATCCCCCTCTCGTGGGGCTATATTAAGAAAGTTAGCCACACGGGTTGCATAAATTCCTCCAAATAAATCTCCCTTTCTACTATTATTCTCCAACCTACGTGCAACTATTGCCCCCAAGTTATAACCTTTATAACCTGACACCGCACTCTTGAGGACAGAAAGATCAGGGACACACATGTGACATGCTTCGTCCTTACCGTTAATGCATCTACCGATAAAGAGAGCAAAATAATGTATAGCAAGAAAATGAATGCTCCCTATGGTAGCTTGTGCTATGTCCCTAGATTCTCCCATAGTAATACTAGCAAGAAAATCTCTAAATTCATATTTGCGAGGATCATTAATATTACCCCACTGCGGGAGTTTGCAAGCAGTTGTGAAATCCTCTAAATCCATGGTATAAGATGTATCATAAATATCAAACATGACACTAGGAGAATTACGCACACAGATATATTGGAACCTCTGCACAAAGGAATCAGTTAATTGATAGTACCGAGGACACTTCTCTTGTAAGAAGTCCTCCAACTCGGCATTATGCACATACGCGTCAAATTCCTCCTTGAAGCCTGCTTCGACCATAAACTCATCGGATGGCCACTCATAAGCCCGTACATTCGCGTCCCTCGGCAATTCAACATCTTGCTCACGTATAGCAATCCTTGGCCCTTTCTTTGCCGAGGAACCACCTTGGTACATTCTTGTAAGCATAATTCTTTTTCTGAAAATTTCTGAAATTTTAGTAACTTCAAAATAAAAGTGAATAAAACTAAACAAGACTGATAGAAACTACTCCTACAAGTGCCTAGAGCCTATATCATGCATCAAAATTGCTTGGGACCTCAAAAATTTAACATGCAAGCTCAAGATCATAGTCACCTATGCAGCAAGAATTTGCAATGAATAAAGCACTAGAACAAAAACTAATTGGACCAATGGAGGATTCTCATACCAGGCAACAATCTCTCAAAGTAGTTTTGTGAATGGAGCTTTGAGCTAAGAGATCGAAATCGCAACAAAACGAGCTAGAACTCGTGCTTGAGCTGGATGGGGATTTTTTGGGTAGAAGATGAAGTGTGTGGGTGCTGGCATAAGTGGAGGCGGGCCACCAGGGGCCCACGAGACAGGGGCGTGCCTATAGGGGCGCCCTCCACTCTCGTGGCCGGTGCTTGCCCTCCTCAAGGTGATTTCAAGCCTAAAATCCTCAAATATTCCAGAAAAATCATACTAAATTTGCAGGGCATTTGGAGCACTTTTATTTTCTGACTATTTTTAATGCACGAATAATTCGAAAAAAAGACAGATAATACTATTTTTGCTTTATTTATTCTAAATAACAGAAAGTAAAAGAGGGTATGAAAGGTTGTGCCTTCTAGTTTCATCCATCTCGTGATCATCAAAATGAACCCACTAACAAGGTTGATCAAGTCTCATTAACAAACTCATTCCGAATAACACGGAACCGGAGAAATTTCGAATAACACTAAGTTACCTCAACGGGGATATGAAAATCCCCAACAATAAGAATATCATACTTTTTCTTGACAGTAGGGAGAGGAAATTCAAAACCACCAATAATAATAGTTGGAGCTTTTTCAATAGAATTGATGCTATGAACTTGAGATTGTTTCCTCGGAAAGTGTACCGTATGCTCATTACCATTAACATGAAAAGTGACATTGCCTTTGTTGCAATCAATAACAGCACCTGCAGTATTAAGAAAAGGTCTACCAAGGATAATAGACATACTATCGTCCTCGGGAATATCAAAAATAACAAAGTCCATTAAGATAGTGACATTTGCAACCACAACAGGCACATCCTCACAAATACCGACAGGTATAGCAGTTGATTTATCAGCCATTTGCAAAGATATTTCAGTAGGTGTCAACTTATTCAATTCAAGTCTACGATATAAAGAGAGAGGCATAACACTAACACCGGCTCCAAGATCACATAAAGCAGTTCTAACATAATTTCTTTTAATAGAGCATGGTATAGTTGGTACACCCGGATCTCCAAGTTTCTTTGGTATTCCACCCTTAAAAGTGTAATTAGCAAACATGGTGGAAATTTCAGCTTTCGATATCTTTCTTTTATTTGTGATGATATCCTTCATATACTTAGCATAAGGAATTACTTTGAGCATATCAGTTAAACGCGTACGTAAGAAAATAGGTCTAATCACTCAAAATCCTCATCATCCTTTGACTTGGATGGTTTAGGAGGAAAGGGCATGGGTTTCTGAACCCATGGTTCTCTTTCTTTACCGTGCTTCCTAGCAACAAAATCTCTCTTATCGTAACGTTGATTCTTTGATTGTGGGTTATCAAGATCAACAACAGGTTCAATTTCTACATCATTGTTTTTGCTAGGTTGAGCATCAACATGAACATTATCATTAACATTATCACTAGGTTCATGTTCATCACCTGATTGAGTTTTAGCATCAGAAATAGAAATATCATTGGGATTCTTAGGTGTGTCTACAGTAGGTTCACTAGAAGCATGCAAAGTTCTATCATTTTTCTTTTTCTTCTTTTTAGAAGAACTAGGTGCCTCTAAATTATTTCTCTGAGAATCTTGCTCGATTCTCTTAGGGTGGCCTTCAGGATACAAAGGTTCCTGAGTCATTCTACCAGTTCTAGTAGCCACTCTAACAGCAAAGTCATTTTTATTATGCAATTCATCAAGCAAATCATTCTGAGCTTTAAGTACTTGCTCAGCTTGAGTAGCAACCATAGAAGCATATTTGCTAACGAGGTGAAGTTCATCTTTAACTCTAGCTATATTATCGCCTACGCGTGCTATCTCGAAAGCATTATTTTTTAACTCTCTACCAACATAAGCATTAAAACTTTCTTGTCTAGCCATAAAGTCATCAAATTCATCTAAGCATGGGCTATGAAATTTAGTAGAAGGGATTTCAACTTTATCATATCTATAGAGAGAATTTACCTTTACTACCTCGTGTCGGGTTATCAAGACAATGTGGTTCTTCAAAGGTATATTAAGACCATGTATTTCTTCAATAGGAGGTAAATTCTTAACATCTTCACTTTAATACCTTTTTCTTTCATTGATTTCTTTGCCTCTTGCATATCTTCAGATCGAGAAATAAAACACCTCTCTTCTTGGAGTGGGTTTAGGAATAGGCTCAGAGTTGGATCAATTGGTTCAGAATTACTTGAGAATTGGCTCGGAAGAGTCCAATTATTTTCATTAGTCAACATATTATTCAATAATATTTCAGCTTCATTACAGCTTCTTTCCTCGAAAACACAACCAGCACAACTATCCAAATAGTCCTTGGAAGCATCGGTTAGTCCATTATAAAAGATATCAAGTATTTCATTTTTCTTAAGAGGATGATCAGGCAAAGCATTGAGTAACCGGAGAAGCCTCCCCCAAGCTTGTGGGAGACTCTCTTCTTTGATTTGCACAAAGTTATATATTTCCCGCAAGGCAGCTTGTTTCTTATGAGAAGTGAAATATTTAGCAGAGAAGTAATAAATCATATCCTGGGGACTACGCACACAACCAGGAGCAAGAGAATTCCAATAGTCACTGCTTGTGCGTCAACCTTTTTTTAGGAAAGCCTCAAATCTGTGGAAAACATCATATTATACCAAGTCTTAGCATCACCTTTTAATGAGAACGGAAATATCTTAAGGATATAAAAATAGCGAGACTTCTCATCATTAGTAAATAGGGTGGCTATATCGTTCAACTTGGTAAGATGTGCCACAACAGTTTCAGATTCAAGGCCATAAAAAGGATCAGATTCAACTAAAGTAATAATCTCAGGATCAACAGAGAATTCATAATCCTTATAAGTAACACAGATAGGTGAAGTAGCAAAAGCAAGGTCAGGTTTCATTCTAGCATTAAGAGACTTCTGCTTCCATTTAGCTAATAATTTCTTAAGATCATATCTATCATTGCAAGCAAAGATTTCCCTAGCAGCTTCTTCATTCATAACATAACCCTTAGGAACAACAGGCAATACATAATCATTGGGAGTGTCGTGGCGATGGGGGGACGACACCTATGGGGCCGGGGGCGGCCCCTTCGTGTGTTCGGTACGAGGGCGGAGGATGCGCGGAGAGCAGATCGAGGCGATGCGCTGGGCGAGATTTTACCCAGCTTCGACGCGATGGTCGCAGTAAACCCTACTGCTGCTTTGTGTTGTATTTGATCTTGCTCGAGAATGCGAGCGAGTGGTGGTGTATGGAACCACCAATCCCAGCGCTAGAGTTGCCAAGGGTTCGAGCCTCATGGAGTAGCTAATCCCGAACCCCCCCACGCTGTGCATGGGCCTCCTTTTATAGGGCAAGGGTCACCACAGTGTCAACGTGAGGTAGAGGGTAAAATGTAAAAGAGGTGGTAGTTGGAACAGTCAAGGGACAAAGGCAGCTCTGATTGCTTGAACAAAGGATTCTACCTACTTTTGACAGAGGGGACAAGAGCATTTAATGCCTCGTCGCCGCCCCAAAAGCTCCCGCCCTTGCGTCTCCGTTTGCCACGGCGATGAAGCCACCACCGTGGAGTGCCACCGCACCCTTCATGCAGCACTGACCATCCGCCACGCGCGTCTCTGGAGAGGGCTGAAGGCGACGCTGGGCGAGATGACTCGGAGGCGGGCACGCAGCACAGCTCTCCCGGCAAGTACCTTGCCGGGTCTTGATCTTGCTGGCCCGGAGCTTGTCGGGCTCAGAACTTTGCCGCTCCCGGGCCCTCGCCGACGCGAGTAGCGCCGAGGCGTGTCTTCCGTGATGTAGTCTTCTAGCCTCCCCGGCGAGCTCCTCTCGCCAGGGCCTTGTGTGGGTGATATGATTCTTGAGCCTGGAACGGCCTTCCCGGCAAGCTCCTCTTGCCGGGGCCTTGATCTTCTGTCTAGTACACTTTGTTCTTGACTGGCTTGATACGGAGTGGGAATGGTCTCCGGCGAGCAAATGGTGAACCCTGCCGCGGGGAGCTGCAACTGCCCATGCACAAGTTGGGGTACTGAGGTACCCCTACCTTAGTACACCGACAGGAGCCCCCGGGCCTGGGCCATACACGGTGCCGAAGCGCTGTTGGGCCAGGCCCAAACAGCGGCACGGCACGCCGAAGCCCATGGCGCGCCGACCGCTGCTCGTGCGCCGCCCCCCCCCAACGGCACGCGTCGATTGCGGCGTCGTGGGAGACGTGGGCGGCGCATGCAGTTTTTAAGGCATCCACCCCGTGATCGTGGCGCAAAGCGGGGTCGCTTCACCCGTCGCTCCGGCTCCACTTTTTCGCCACGCGGCCCTCATGCACGGGGGTCGTGGGCGGCGAAGGTGGGAGACCGGGCCGTCACGGGCGGAGAAGGCGAAGTCGGCCCGCTCCTCCGCCTTCTCGCCTCCTGATTGGTCGAACGGGGCGGTTGAGTCCCCACCTCGCCCCTTTAAAAGGGGCGGAAGGGGAGCACAATGGCCACACTCATCCTCTTCTCCCTTCGCCTCCGTCTTCAATTCTTCTTGCCGCCATGGAAGGAGGGAATCCCGGCTCTTCGACAGTGGCGGCGCGGGTCGTTCTAGGCAGCGCACCACTCCTCATCCTGCTCCCGTGGCGGCGGAGCCGGCCCCGAGAGGGAGAGGAGGGGCGTGGCCGTGGACGAGGCCGAGGGCCTGGCCGAGGCGGTCGGGGAGAGGCGGTCGTGGCGTCGCCTCCCCTCTCCCGGCGCCTCTCGACCACGGTGCGGTCCATACCGAGATGACCCCGGAGTTCTTCATCAAGCTTCGCCGAAGCGCCTCGTCGCCGCCTCGGGCTGCCGCCCCGCTTATGGACGCAATGGGGCCGGATCCACCCGACGTGATGGAGTTGCGCGAGGGGCTGCGGGATTAGCGGCACTTTCGGGTGAGTGTCGTGTCCCCAGCCCCGGCGTGATGTTCTTCGACCGAGGGTGGAAGACGTTCGCCGGATCCATAGCTTGACGGCGGGTTCACCTCCATTTCAAGTTAATGGATGGTGACCTCCTGCGCCGTCAAGGTCTTCGGGACTATGGAACCCGGTGCGCTTGCTGTGGACAGCTCCTAGCGGGCTCCTCCCGAGCGAGAGTGACGAGGAGGAGAGCGACAGCGACGACGAGGGGATGGCGGGCCCGACTAGGCGTCGGACACCGCTGCTCACAGCGCCACCGCAACCCCATCTTCAGGTTGCCGCCTCTGAACTCCCCGGGCCGCTCTCCTTGGCGGTGGCGAGAGAGGCACGCAGAAGAGGAAGAGGGGATGGCGGCAAGGCCGTTAAATCGAGTACGAGGCGAGGTGCCCTCGCCGCCGATGTCCCATCACCCCGCCTTCAAGCTCGCCTCGACGCCTTCGCCTCCGCCAAGCTCTGGCCGGCCCCGGGTGTTCTCCTGGGTCTTCGGGCGCCATGGCTCTCCGCATGCGCTCCCCATGCCCGCCACCTTGCGCAGCTCTGGGCACGGCGGCGTCCACCGCCACGCCTCCTAGGCGCCTCCTTCGCTCTTCTTCGACAAGCTCCTCTTGCGGGCCTCCCCCGGCAAGCTTATCTTGCCGGGCTCCTTGACCTACCTCCCGAACTCCCAACAGAGAAACAGAGAGGATCACGGGCACCTTATCTTTTTAAATCTGTAAGCCCTCGGGCATTAGCTGCATTTAAGAACTTGTAATCCTCTCTATCATGTTTTTCATCCTCTATGGACTTGTACTAAATTGGATGTTTTTAATGAAAAAGAGGGGAAAGCTTGCCGGACTGAGTCTTTTACTTGCCTGCGTGCCTTGTGTGTTCTTACGCTATCGGGGAGCTTGCCGGGGCGAACACGCTTGCCGATCGCGGACAGCCCACCGGCGGTGTCGCTTCCGCAAGCAACCTTGTCGGGCCATTCTTATGACGCTTAACTTGCCGAAAGGTGCTCGAAAGCAAGATAAGGTGCAGCGCACACTTGTGTTTGTTGAGCGGACTCGAAACAAACCAAGCACGCATAACTAGGCCACGACTCGCCCTCCACGCACGGGTTTTACAAGACACGCCATTCAAAGACGCAGCCCCGCATCTCCGGTCCATGAGAGGATGCATGACGAGGGATGAAAAACTTATCTGAAATTGCAGCCCCCAGCAAGTCTAGCTTGCCGGAGACGAATCTTGGTGCTTGCAGCCCCGGCGAGGCTGGCTCGCCGAGGAAGAACCTTGGCACCCGCAGCCCCCGGCGACCCTGGCTTGCCGGGCCCCAAGCGCTGGTGTGATCTTTCGGTTCCTCCTTGTCGCTGCAATTTCAGTCATGAAAACAGCTGAGGTAGATATGCAACTGCTCCATGCATATGTATGTGTATATAAATCGACTATGCAATACGATGCCGAGCCTTGCCCTTCAGATGTTTGTACTCTACGCTCTCGGGAGCTTGTCGGGCGAACACGCTTGTCAGCGGACAGCCATTGGCGGTGTTGCTTCCGCAAACAACCTTGCCGGGCGATTCACGCTTTAACTTGCGAGCAGGCTCGAAAGCAAGATAAGGGTGCAGCAGCACACTTGTGTTTGTTGAGCGGACTCGAAACAAAACAAGTGCGCAATCGGACCACGACTTGGCTCCTCTCGCTCAAGTCTCTCATATGAAGGACACCTCACGGCAGGGCTTGCCACGTTACACCCTCTACTTTACGCCCTTTGTGCGCTTTCACCCTATGCTTCTAGGGAACTTGCCGGCGCTTAACGCGCTTGCTGAGTACGGGACATCAGCAGCCCGCTGGCTGGCGTCGCTTCCGGCAAGCAACCTTGCCGCGTCTAGTTCGCGACGCGCTTAACTTGCTGAACAGACTCGAAACGAAACGAGGGCGCGAAGCTGGTCGCGGCTCACTTTTTAACTCGTTGAGTGTGCTCGAAGCAAGATAAGGGTGCGGCTATTCACAGGCAGGCTCCTCAGCGCACAGGTTTTGAGCACAAACGACGAACGCGAGAGGGATATAACAAATAAAAGCATGGAATTAAGGAGTGCTCTGCACGAAGGCTCGAGCGACTTAGCTTTTCTTTTTCTTGTTTCTCTGCACTTGCTGACGGAGCTCAATGGCGCGTCCTCGATGACAGCGCAGCCTCCCGGGGAGGTGCGTTTGCCGGAACGGGCTCCAGAGCTGTCCTTGCCGGGCTTATAGCGTTCCGAGGAGCCGCGCTTGTCGGAGCGAGCGCCAGAGCCGTCCTCGCCGGACTTAGAGCTCGATGGCGCGTCCTCGACGACAGCGTAGCGCTCCAGGGAGATGCGCTTGCCGGAATGGGGGGGAGCGGGAGCGAGCAGCGCGAGGAACAGGACATGCTCGGACTCCTAGTAGCGATAGGAGGAGCAAGGCCCTGCCCCGGCACTTTCGCTTTGCTCATGCACGACAGCGATCCGGAGCATCCCGCGAGCCCCAGCCTATTCTTGCCCGGACGCGAGTACCACCTCCGGGCACAACGCTGCTGGGTTGTTGCGCCGAGATGGACGTGGATCTCACGGAGGCCGAGGCGCGGTCATCCGTCCCGCCCTCGATCTAGTGACGCGCGGCGCCCTCGCGGCGTCCACCCTTCATTGGCGTCTCCTCCGCCCACCGTAGGCTCCGGTGGCGGCGGTTGAGACGCAGACGGATCTGCGACCCTCGGCTCTCGTCTTGGGCCATGGCGCAGATTGTCGGCGGTCGCAGATTTAAACCGGAGAGGTTGGTGAAGAACGCAGCAGCCGCTAACGCCGGATCAGGTCCGCGACAAACTCGACGCCCCTACCGCGCGCCAAAGATGTCGTGGCGATGGGGGACGACACCTATGGGGCGGGGCGGCCCTTCGTGTGTTCGATGCGAGGGCGGAGGATGCGCGGAGAGCAGATCGAGGCGATGCGCGCGGGCGAGGATTTTTACCCAGCTTCGGGCCGCGATGGTCGCGTAAAACCCTACTGCTGCTTTGTGTTGTATTTGATCTTGCTCGAGAATGCGAGCGAGTGGTGGTGTATGGAACCAGCCGAATCCCAGGCGCTAGAGTTGCCAAGGGTTCGAGCCTCGCGGGAGTAGCTAATCCCCCGAACCCCCCCTACGTTGTGCATGGGCCTCCTTTTATAGGGCAAGGGGTCACCGACAGGTGTCAACGTGAGGTAGAGGGGTAAAAATGTAAAAGAGGTGGTAGTTGGAGCAGTCAGGGGACAAGGCAGCTACAAAGCTTGAACAAAGGATTCTACCTACTTTTGATGAGGGGGACAAGAGCATTTAATGCCGTCGCCGTCGCCCCAAAAGCTCCCGCCCTTGCGTCTCCGTTTGCCACGGCGATGAAGCCACCACCGTGGAGTGCCACCGCACCCTTCATGCAGCACAGCCATCCGCCACGCATCTCTGGAGAGGGCTGAAGGCGACGCGTGGGCAGATGACCTGGAGTGCGGGCACGCAGCACAGCTCTCCCCGGCAAGTACCTTGCCGGGGTCTTGATCTTGCCGGGCCCGGGAGCTTGTCGGGCTCTGTAACTTGCCGCTCCCCGGGCCCTCGCCGGGACGCGTATAGCGCCGAGGCGTGTCTTCTGTGATGTAGTCTTCTAGCCTCCCCGGCGAGCTCCTCTCGCCAGGGCCTTGTGTGGGTGATATGATTCTTGAGCCTGGAACGGCCTTCCCGGCAAGCTCCTCTTGCCGGGGCCTTGATCTTCTGTCTAGTACACTTTGTTCTTGACTGGCTTGATACGGAGTGGGAATGGTCTCCGGCGAGCAAATGGTGAACCCTGCCGCGGGGAGCTGCAACTGCCCGTGCACAAGTTGGGGTACTGAGGTACCCCTACCTTAGTACACCGACAGGGAGAACCTTCGACATCACTATCATCAATAATATCATTGTCAATATATTCATTCCCCCTAACTCTAGCAAGTTGTTCATCAAGAAATTCACCTAATGGCAAAGTAGTATCACGCACAGAAGTAGTTTCATCATGCATAGCAGAAGTGGCATCATCAATAACATGCGACATATCAGAATTCATAGCAATAGCAGGTTTAGGTGTCGCAAGTCTACTAATAACGAAAGGAGAATCTAGTGCAAGGCTAGATGGCAGTTCCTTACCTCCCCTCGTAGTTGAGGGAAAAATAGTAGTTCGGTCGTCTTTCAAGTTCTTCATAGTGCTCAACAGATATAAATCCCAAGTGACTTAGAGAATAGAGCTATGCTCCCCGGCAACGGCGCCAGAAATTAGTCTTGATAACCCACAAGTGTAGGGGATCGCAACAACTTTTGAGGGTAAAGTATTCAACCCAAATTTATTGATTCGACACAAGGGGAGCCAAAGAATATTCTTGAGTATTAGTTGAGTTGTCAATTCAACCACACCTGGATAACTTAGTATCTGCAGCAAATTGTTTAGTAGCAAAAGTGGTATGATAATAAAGGTAACAGTAGCAAAAGCAAAGATAAATGTTTTTGGGTTTTTGTAGTAGTTGTAACAGTAGCAACGGAAAAGTAAATAAGCGAAGAACAATATATGGAAAGCTCGTAGGCAATGGATCAGTGATGGATAATTATGCCGGATGCGATTCCTCATGTAATAGCTATAACATAGAGTGACACAGAACTAGCTCCAGTTCATCAATGTAATGTAGGCATGTATTCCGTAAATAGTCATACGTGCTTACGGAAAAGCTTGCATGACATCTTCTGTCCTACCCTCCCGTGGAAGCGGGGTCCTAGCGGAAACTAAGGGATGTTAAGGCCACCTTTTAATAGAGAACCGGAACAAAGCATTAACACATAGTGAATACATGAACTCCTCAAACTATGGTCATCACCGAGAAGTATCCCGATTATTGTCACTTCGGGGTTGTCGGATCATAACACATAATAGGTGACTATAGACTTGCAAGATAGGATCAAGAACACACATATATTCATGAAAACATAATAGGTTCAGATATGAAATCATGGCACTCGGGCCCTAGTGACAAGCATTAAGCATAGCAAAGTCATAGCAACATCAATCTCGTAACATAGTGGATACTAGGATCAAACCCTAACAAAACTAACTTGATTAAATGGTAAATCTCATCCAACCCATCACCGTCCAGCAAGCCTCACGATGGAATTACTCACGCACGGCGGTGAGCATCATGAAATTGGTGATGGAGGATGGTTGATGATGACGACGGCGATTTAATCCCCTCTGAGCCCCGAACGGACTCCAGATCAGCCCTCCCGAGAGAGATTAGGGCTTGGCGGCGGCTCCGTGTCGTAAAAGGCGATGAAACTTTTTTCTCTATTTTTTTCTCCCCGAACGTGAATATATGGAGTTGGAGTTGCGGTCGGTGGAGGTCCAGGGGACCCACAAGATAGGAGGGCGCGCCCTAGGGGGCGCCCCTGTCTCGTGGACAGCCTGTGGCCCCCCTGGTGTTGATTCTTTCGCCAAAAATTCTTATTAATTCCAAAAAGTGCCTCCGTGGATTTCCAGGACATTCCGAGAACTTTTCTTTTCTGCACATAAAACAACATCATGGCAGTTCTGCTGAAAACAGCGTTAGTACGGGTTAGTTTCATTCAAATCATGCAAGTTAGAGTCCAAAACATGGGAAAAAGTGTTTAGAAAAGTAGATACGTTGGAGACGTATCATGCATCTGTTGCATGGCAATCCCTACTCACTCACATTGATGTCTATTAATGGGCATCTACATAGCCCGTTGATATGCCTATTTGATGTGAGACTATCTTCTCCTTTTTTGTCTTCTCCACAACCACCATTCTATTCCACATATAGTGCTATGTCCATGGCTCACGCTCATGTATTGCGTGAAAGTTGAAAAAGTTTGAGATTACTAAAGTATGAAACAATTGCTTGGCTTGTCATCGGGGTTGTGCATGATTAAATACTTTGTGTGATGAAGATAGAGCAAAAGCCAGACTATATGATTTCGTAGGGATAACTTTCTTTAGCCATGTTATTTTGAGAAGACATGATTGGTTTGATTAGTATGCTTGAAGTATTACTATTTCTTATGTCAATATGAACTTTTATTTTGAATCATTTGGATCTGAACATTCATGCCACAATAAAGAAAATACATTATGCTAGGTAGCATTCCACATCAAAAATTCAACTTTTATCATTTACCTACTCGAGGACGAGTAGGAATTAAGCTTGGGGATGCTTGATACGTCTCCAACGTATCTATAATTTTTTATTGTTCCATGCTATTATATTACCCGTTTTGGATGTTTATGGGCTTTACTTTACACATTTATATCATTTTTGGGACTAACCTACTAACCGAAGGCCCAGCTCGTACTGTTGTTTTTTTTGCCTATTTCAGTGTTTCGAAGAAAAGGAATATCAAACGGAGTCCAAACAGAATGAAACATTCGGGAGTGATCTTTTTGGAACAAACGTGATCCAGAGGACTTTGCGTGGAAGTCAAGAAACAACCAAGGCAGCCACGAGGATGCCCGGCGCGCCCCCACCCTTGTGGGCCCCTCGGAAGTCCACCGACCTACTTCTTCCTCCTATATATACCCATGTACCCCGAAAACATCAGAAGCGACCACGAAAAACTATTTCTACCGCCGTAACCTTCTGTATCCACGAGATCCCATCTTGGAGCCTTTGCCGGCACTCCGCCAGAGGGGGAATCGATCACGGAGGGCCTCTACATCATCTCCAAGGCCTCTCCGATGAGTTGTGAGTAGTTTACCACAGACCTTCGGGTCCATAGTTATTAGCTAGATGGCTTCTTCTCTCTCTTTGAATCTCTATACCATGTTCTCCTCGATCTTCTTGGAGATCTATTCGATGTAACTCTTTTTGCGGTGTGTTTGTCGAGATCCGATGAATTGTGAGTTTATGATCAAGTTTATCTATGAGAAATATTTGAATCTCCTCTGAATTCTTTTATGTGTGATTAAGTTATCTTTGCAAGTCTCTTCGAAATATCCATTTGGTTTGGCCTACTAGATTAATCTTTCTTGCAATGTGAGAAGTGCTTAGCTTTGGGTTCAATCTTGCGATGTCCTTTCCCAGTGACAGCAGGGGCAGCAAGGCACGTATTGTATTGTTGCCATCGAGGATAAAAAGCTGGGTTTATATCATATTGCATGAGTTTATCCCTCTACATCATTTCATCTTTCTTAATGCGTTACTCTGTTCTTTATGAACTTAATACTCTAGATGCATGCTGGATCGCGGTCGATGTGTGGAGTAATAGTAGTAGATGCAGGCAGGAGTCGGTCTACTTGTCACAGACGTGATGCCTATATAAATGATCATGCCTAGATAATCTCATAATTATTCGCTTTTCTATCAATTGCTCGACAATAATTTGTTCACCCACCGTAATACTTATGCTATCTTGAGAGAAGGCACTAGTGAAACCTATGGCCCCGGGGTCTATCTTTTATCATATAAGCTTTCAATCTACTTTTATTTGCATCTTTACTTTTCCTATCTCTATTATAAAATACCAAAAATATATTTATCTTATCATATTATCTTTATCGATCTCACTTTACAAGTGGCATGTGAAGGATTGACAACCCCTTTATTGCGTTGGTTGCGAGTTCTTGTTTGTTTGTGTAGGTGTGTGGGACTTTTGAGGAGCCTCCTACTGGATTGATACCTTGGTTCTCAAAAACTGAGGGAAATACTTATGCTACTATTGCTGCATCACCCTTTCCTCTTCAAGGAAAACCAATGCAAGCTCAAGACGTAGCACCAAGCAAGCCCCCCTGATCACCGGATCTTGCCTATTCCTTCTCTCTACTTTTTCCATTAGAGTAGTGTAACATGTTACTGTTTTTGGTTAATCCTGTTATGTTGCATAGCATGTCTTTGTTCGTACTGTTGTTACCTTTACCTGCAATCCTAAATGCTTAGTATAGGATGCTAGTTTATCATCAGTGGCCCTACATTCTTGTACGTCTGCCATGTTATACTATCGGGCCGTGATCACTCGGGAGGTGATCACGGGTACATACATACATACATACATACATACATACATACATACATACATACATACATATATACATACATACATACATACATACTATACGGATGGTGACTAAAGTCGAGTCGACTCGTGGAGTACCCGCAAGTGATTCGGATATGGGGGCTAAAAAGACAGGTGGTTCCATCCAGGTAGTGATGAGCATGGGTTCCTAACGGCCTCCGAGTGCTACTTTGAGGCGGAGAGAGAGGCCAGGTTGGGACCACCTAGGAGATAGGAGGGCCTGGTCCTGGTCGACATTCGTGGTTACATCAATAACACGCTTAACGAGATCTTGGTATTTGATCTGAGTCTGGCCACTGGCCTATACGCACAAACCAACTACGCGGGAACAGTTATGGGCACTCAACGTTGTGGTATCAGCCGAAGCCTTCTTGACGTCAGCGACTGAGCGGTGCGCGCCGGGTTGGACCGTGTAATGCAACTTCCTTTGTAATGGAGGTTGCTAGGTCTGCTCACCGGCCGCGTACGCAACGTGAAGGTGTGCAACGGGCGATGGGCCCAGACCCCTGCGCACTTAGGATATAGACCGGCATGCTGACCTGTCTGTTGAGTCTAGGTAGGGGGTGTTGATCTTCCGAGGCCGGGCATGACCCAGGAAAGTGTGTCCGGATAGAGGGATCGAGCGTGTTGGGAAATGTGGCGCACCCCTACAGGGAAGTTTATCTATTCAAATAGTCGTGTCCCTCGGTAAAAGGACGACCCAGAGTTGTACCTCGACCTTATGGCAACTAGAACCGGATAATTAATAAAACACTCCTAGACAAGTTCCAGAGACAACTCGGTGATCGCTTTCCCACAGGGCGACGAGGGGAGGATCGCCGGGTAGGATTATGCTATCCGATTATACTTGGTGAACTTACCATCTACTCTCTTCTACCTGCTGCAAGATGAAGGCTGCCAGAAGCGTAGTCTTTGATAGGACTAGCTATCCCCCTCTTATTCTGGCATTCCGCAGTTCAGTCCATCGATATTGCCTCTTTACACATATACCCATGCATATGCAGTGTAGATCCTTGCTTGCGTGTACTTTGGATGAGTACGCACGGTTGCTTTGCTCCCCCTTTCCTCCCATTTTCTCTTCTTCTCGGATGTCGCAACCAGATGCTGGAGCCCAGGAGCCAGACGCCACTGTCGACGATGACCCCTACTCAACCGAGGATGCCTACTACTACGTTCAGGCCGCCGCCGCTGAGGAGTAGTTTAGGAGGATCCAGGCAGGAGCCTGCTCCTCTTTGGATCTGTATCCCAGTTTATGCTAGCCATCTTATGACAACTAGTTTAACTTATGTCTGTACTAAGATATTGTTGCTTCCGCTGACTTGTTTATGTTCGAGCACTTGTATTCGAGCCCTCGAGGCCCCTGGCCTGTAATATGATGCTTGTATGATTTATTTTACTTTTAGAGTTGTGTTGTGATATCTTCCCGTGAGTCCCCGATCTTGATCGTACACATTTATGTGCATGATTAGTGCTCGATTGAATCGGGGGTCACAAGTTGGTATCAGAGCTGACTGCCTGTAGGAATCACCCTTCCAAACTCCTTGGCCGAAGTCGAGTCTAGTCGTTGCAAAACTTATACTAACATGATTGTGTGGCTTACGGGCCCACGTTGCCATTGGGTGGTATTAGGATCTTTTATTCCTCGTCTATACTCTGGGACTCTGATCTCTCTTCTATTCGGGTTAAATGATTTTACTAACTCTAACATTAGGATCTCGTGATCACATTCGCCCGGAGAGCCCCTTATTATAGATGATCGCCTGCTACACCAGAAGATTCGGAAGATACTCTTTGATGTTCTCTTGATACTTTGTGCTCGTTGCTTTTGCAATTCCCTACCACCGAAATATCCCTACGGATAAATACATACATATATCATTATTACTTCAATTCCCAATTGATCTTGCTATTACAAGATACCTCGTAATTCTCTCTATGGTTCCCAGAATACTTTGTGCCTACTGCCTTGCAGTTCTTTACCACATGAACACCCCTACGGATAATTTCTCGCACTTACCGAGTATCTGCTCATCCTCAGTCAAGTCATGTATTTCACAAAAGTCTTTGAAACACCATTCGATCTTCGAAAAATCCTCAGCAGCTTATTACTCTTGAATTCTTGCTTACTTACATTATGGTTAATCCCATAAGTCTAGTAATCTTATTGACATACTTTGTCATTAACATTTTGAGTCCGTTGATTCAATATGTTGCGATTGCTAACAATCCTTATTCGAATCCTAGTAGTCATCCTTTCGTCTCAGACGTCATTTTGAACAGGAGCTGGTTCTTGACCAACAAATTACCATCGTATGTACCCCTAAGTCTATCCAACTTACCCATCCTTAATAAGAGTGTTAGCTTTTGATCCTTCATTTTGGAAATCATAATTCCTTTGTTACCTAAGCATCGAATTATTCAAATGTTCTATAATCCGATGCCTTTGCATTCTTTCTTCCCCTGATTGAGTACCAATACTCACATCAGCTCCGTTGTGGACCGCCATGCCCTTTGCTGGGTTATTATCCGATATTATCCTTCACATTCAAAAATTTTGTGAGTTACTCCCATGATACATACTGTCTTTGACAATTTGTATCATCTGCTTTTGTCAACCATGCTCTACAATCGATCTTGTGTTATTTACTAGAAGTGTGTAGTATAAGTTCCTAAGATGCCCTGATGGGTTGAACCAATGCATTCCCTAATCTGTGTGAACCCGGGAACTTCTACGGGTCATACTCTACTAGTGTTATGCCAGATAAATTTCAACACAACAACTTCGTCGAAGGCGAGGAGTGAATGAAAGGTTATACACTGGAGAAGTGGAAGTCGACCTTGAACTTTGTGTTCATGCCCATGGAAACAATGTAGAGCTTATCATTGTAGCTTCTCGCCACAATAATTATTCACTTGGTATTATTTGATCTTGTACCTATCATTTTGTCCTTTGCAATCGTGGTTCCGACCGTGATTGTTCTTCTTTGATCCCATTCTCCGACAAGTTAAAAGTACTTGCCTTCTGCAGATCAATACGTCTACCCAACCTTTGTTTTGATCTACCTTCAAGTATTACCCCTTGGTATCTCGAGGATATCAACCCATTACACTACATCTTATGAACTTCTGATGAAGTCATACCTTTCCCTGTCATAGTCACTCCACGGTTTCTAAGTTGTCGTCAACTAAGAAAACCGATTTGTGAATCGAATCAACACTGTGATTCAGTACTCCCAGTACTTTGTTGTTGAGAAGTTTAATACTCCACGTCATTCCTAGCCTGATCGGCTACATCATTATCGTGCTAATTTTAACAATGCTACCTGGTCCTTCCCGGAGCAGAAATTTCGACGGTGAGCCAATCTTACATCGATCTTCCTCATCATATCATTTCTCCTTAAACAGAAAACTTGATTTCGAGTTTGTGTCGTACCCATGGTTCCAATAACCTTTTCGCTTCATCATTCCTATTGACTTATATCGTCGCAGATCGATTACATCTTCATGAAATCTCTCGACAAATGTGTCATGATCATCATCAGCATTCTGAGCTCTTCCAGGATATCAATTAAATGATGAGAAATACCATCCTTGCCGTCGACGATTTATGTTATCATCGACAACCTTATTGCCTTCCCTCCAGTAGAAACTTGTTCATGTTTTGTGTTATCCCTTGAGTTCCTTTCTATCCAACTTATATTACGATTCTACCTTGAAGTATCACTGACTTTTATGTTAGGATGTTGAGAGGATTGCTCCACCTCTTAAGAATTCTTGGTATAGTGGTACTTCTCTGTTGGAAATATGCCCTAGAGGCAATAATAAAAGTATTATTATTATATTTCCTTGTTCATGATAATTGTCTTTTATTCATGCTATAACTGTATTATCCGGAAATCGTAATACACGTGTGAATACATAGACCACAATATGTCCCTAGTGAGCCTCTAGTTGACTAGCTCGTTGTGATCAGCAGATAGTCATGGTTTCTGACTATGGACATTGGATGTCGTTGATAACGGGATCACATCATTAGGAGAATGATGTGATGGACAAGACCCAATCCTAAGCATAGCACAAAGATCGTGTAGTTCGTTTGCTAGAGCTTTTCCAATGTCAAGTATCTCTTCCTTAGACCATGAGATCGTGTAACTCCCGGATACCGTAGGAGTGCTTTGGGTGTATCAAACGTCACAACGAATCGGGTGACTATAAAGGTGCACTACAGGTATCTCCGAAAGTGTCTGCTGGGTTGACACGGATCGAGGCGGGATTTGTCACTCCGTGCAAGCGGAGAGGTATCTCTGGGCCCACTCGGTAGGACATCATCATAATGTGCACAATGTGATTAAGGGGTTGATCACGGGATGATGTGTTGCGGAACGAGTAAAGAGACTTGCGTAACGAGATTGAACAAGGTATCGGTATACCGACGATCGAATCTCGGGCAAGTAAAATACCGCTAGACAAAGGGAATTGTATACGGGATCGACCGAGTCCTTGACATCGTGGTTCATCCGATGAGATCATCGTGGAACATGTAGGAGCCAACATGGGTATCCAGATCCCGCTGTTGGTTATTGATCGGAGAACGTCTCGGTCATGTCTACATGTCTCCGAACCCGTAGGGTCTACACACTTAAGGTTCGATGGCGCTAGGGTTATAAAGGAAGCTTGTATGTGGTTACCGAATGTTGTTCGAGTCCGGATGAGATCCGGACATCACGAGGAGTTCCGGAATGGTCCGGAGGTAAAGATTTATATATGGGAAGTCTGTTTTGGTCACCGGAAAAGTTTGGGGTTTATCGATAGCGTCTGGGACCACCGGAGGGTCCCGGGGTCCACCAAGTGGGGCCACCTGCCCGAAGGCTGCATGGGCCAAGTGTGGGAGGGACCAGCCCGGGTGGGCTGGTGCGCCCCCCAAGGCCCAAGGCGCCTAGGGCTGGGGAAACCCTAAAGGGGCGCCTCCCTTGCCTTGGGGGGCAAGGCAACCCCTCCGCCGCCCCCCTCCTCGATTGGATCCGAGGGGCCAGCCTCCCCTCCCTGCCCCTATATATATGTGGGGGTGGGAGGCAGCCATACCATGTTCAGCGCAGCCCTCCCTCTCCCAATTACTCCTCCTCTCCCTTGGTGCTTGGCGAAGCCTGCTGGGATGCCACGCTCCTCCATCACCACCACGCCGTTGTCTGCTGCTGGAGGAGTCTTCCTCAACCTCTCCCTCTCTCCTTGCTGGATCAAGGCGGGAGACGCCACCGGGCTGTATGTGTGTTGAGCGCGGAGGTGCCGTCCGTTCGCACTTGGATCATCGGTGATTTGAATCACGGCGAGTGCGACTCCATCAACCCCGTTCACTTGAGCGCTTCCGCTCAGCGATCTACAAGGGTATGTAGATGCACTCTCTTTCTACTCGTTGCTGGTCTCTCCATAGATAGATCTTGGTGACACGTGGGAAAATTTTTGAATTTCTCGCCACGTTCCCCAACATGGCATCATGAGCTAGGTCTATTGCGTAGATTCTTTGCACGAGTAGAACACAAAGTAGTTGTGGGCGTTGATGTTTCTCAATATGCTTACCGTTACTAGTCCAATCTTGTTTCGACGGTATTGTGGGATGAAGCGGCCGGACCGACCTTACGTACACTTCGTGAGACGAGTTCCACCGATTGACATGCACTTCGTGCATAAGGTGGCTAGCGGTGCCGCCTCTCCACTTTAGTCGGAACGGATTCGATGAAAAGGGTCCTTATGAAGGGTAAATAGCAATTGGCATATCACGTTGTGGTTTTGCGTAGGTAAGAAACGTTCTTGCTAGAAACCCATAGCAGCCACGTAAAACATGCAACAACAATTAGAGGGCGTCTAACTTGTTTTTGCGGGGTATGCTATGTGATGTGATATGGCCAAAAGAATGTGATGAATGATATGGGATGTATGAGATTGATCATGTTCTTGTAATAGGAATCACGACTTGCATGTCGATGAGTATGACAACGGCGGGAGCCATAGGAGTTGTCTTTATTTATTGTATGACCTGCGTGTCATTGAACAACGCCATGTAATTACTTTACTTTATTGCTAACCGGTAGCCATAGTAGTAGAAGTAATAAGTTGGCGAGACGACTTCATGGAACACGATGATGGAGATCATGATGATGGAGATCATGGTGTCATGCGGTGACGATGATGATCATGGAGCCCAAGATGGACATCAAAGGAGCAAAATGATATTGGCCATATCATGTCACTATTTGATTGCATGTGATGTTTATCATGTTTATGCATCTTGTTTACTTAGGACGACGGTAGTAAATAAGATGATCCCTTACAAAATTTCAAGAAGTGTTCTCCTCGACCGGCACCGTTGCTACTGTTCGTCGCTTCTAAGCACCACGTGATGATCGGGTGTGATGGATTCTTACGTTCACATACAGCGGGTGTAAGACAGTTTTACACAAAAAAACACTTGGGGTTAACTTGACGAGCCTAGCATGTGCGGACATGGCCTCGGAACACGGAGACCGAAAGGTCGAGCATGAGTCGTATGGAAGATACGATCAACATGAAGATGTTCACCGATGAGACTAGTCCGTCTCACGTGATGATCGGACACGGCCTAGTTGACTCGGATCATGTAATCACTTAGATGACCAGAGGGATGTCTATCGAGTGGGAGTTCATAAGATGAACTTAATTATCCCGAACATAGTCAAAAGATCTTTGCAAATTATGTCGAAGCTCGCGCTTTAGTTCCACTGTTTAGATATGTTCCTAGAGAAAATATAGTTGAAAGTTGATGGCGATTATGCGGACGAGAAAGCTTATGTCCTTAATGCACGCTCGATGTCTTTGAACCCCAAACGTCGTTTGTGGATGTTGCGAACATCGGACATACACGTTTTGATAACTACGTGATAGTTCGGTTAAATGGTTTAGAGTTGAGGCACCAAAGGCGTTTTGAACGTCACGGAACATATGAGATGTTTCGAGGGCTGAAATTGAGATTTCAGGCTCGTGCCCACGTCAAGAGGTATGAGACCTCCGACGATTTTCTTAGCCTGCAAACTAAGGGAGAAAAGCTCAATCGTTGAGCTTGTGCTCATATTGTCTGAGTGCAACAATCACTTAAATCGAGTGGGAGTCGATCTTCCAGAGGAGATAGTGATGTTTCTCCAAAGTCATTGCCACCAAGCTGCTAGAGCTTCGTGATGAACTATAACATATCAGGGATAGATATGATGATCCTTGAGGTATTCGCGATGTTTGACACCGCGAAAGTAGAAATCAGAAGGAGCATCAATTGTTGATGGTTGGTGAAACCACTAGTTTCAAGAAGGGCAAGGGCAAGAAGGGATACTTCATGAAGCGGCAAATCAGCCGCTGCTCTAGTGAAGAAACCCAAGGTTGAACCCAAACCGAGACTAAGTGCTTCGTAATAAGAGGAACAGACGCATCAAGCGGAACCACCCTAGATACTTGGTAGATGAGAAGGCTGGCAAGGTCGATAGAAGTATATTGGATATACATTATGTTAATGTGTACTTTACTAGTACTCCTAGTAGCACCGTGGTATTAGATACCGGTTCGGTTGCTAAGTGTTAGTAACTCGAAATAAAAGCTACGGAATAAGCGGAGACTAGCTAAAGGAGAGTGACGATATGTGTTGGAAGTGTTTCCAAGGTTGATGTGATCAAGCATCGCGCGCCCTCTACCATCGAGATTTGGTGTTTGCGTTGAGCATAGACATGATTGGATTATGTCTATTGCAATACGGTTATTCATTTAAGGAGAATAATGGTTACTCTATTTATTTGAATAATACCTTCAACGGTCTTGCACCTAAAGGAATGGTTTACTGAATCTCGATCGTAGTGATACACATTTCATGCCAAAAGATATAAGATAGTAATGATAGTACCACTTACTTGTGGCCTTCGCCATGTAAGTCATATTGGTGTAAAAGCATGAAGAAGCTCCATGTTGATGGATGTTTGGACTCACTCATTTTGAAAAGTTTGAGACATGCGAACCATGTCTATTGGTGTATACGCATGAAGAAACTCTATGCAGATGGATCGTTTGGACTCACTTGATTTTGAATCACTTGAGATATGCAAATCATACCACATGGGCAAGATGACTAAAAAGCCTCGTTTTTGAAGAAATGGAACAAGATAGCAACTTGTTGGAAGTAACACATTTGATGTGCGCAGTCCAATGAGTCTTTGAGGCATCAAATGAATATCGTTATGTTATTACTTCACGAGATGATTCGACTAGATGTAGAGTATATTTACTTGATGAAACACAAGTCTGAATTATTGAATGGTTCAAGTAATTTCAGAGTGAAGTTGAAGATCATCGTGACAAGAGGATGAAATGTCTATGATATGATCATAGAGATGAGTATCTGAGTTCTGAGCTTTGGCATAATTAAGACATTGTGGAAATTGTTTTCACAATTAATACCGCTGGAACACCATAGTTTGATGGTGTGTCCGAACATCATAGTTGCACCCTATTGGATATGGTGCGTACCATAATGTCTCTTATCGAATTACCACTATTGTTTATGGGTTAGGCATTAGAGACAACCACATTCACTTTAAATAGGGCACCACGTAATTCCGTTGAGATGACACCGTATGAACTATGGTTTAGAAAACCTAAGCTGTCATTTCTTAAAGGTTTGGGGCTGCAACGCTTATATGAAAAAGTTTCAGTTGATAAGCTCGAACCCAAAGCGGATAAAATGCATCTTCATAGGACACCCAAAACAGTTGGGAATACCTCCTAATTCAGATCCGAAAGCAATAGGGATTGTTTCTTGAATCGGGTCCTTTCTCGAGGAAAAGTTTGTCTCGAAAAGTTGAGTGGGAGGATGGTGGACACTTGATATGGTTATTGAACCGTCACTACAACTAGTGTGTAGCAGGGCACGCGGAAGTTGTTCTGTGGCACCTACACCAATTGAAGTAGAAGCTTATGATAGTGATCATGAAACTTGGATCAAGTCACTACCGTCCCTCGTGGGGTGACAAGGATGCATACTACTTTAGAGTGGTACAAGAATCCTGTCTTGAAGGTCATGTTGCTGACAACAATGAACCTCGAGCTATGAAGAAGCAATGGTGGGCCCAAATTCCGACAAATGGTTATAAACCGTGAAATCCGAGATAGGATCCATGTATCATAACAAAGCATGAACTTTGGTGGACTTGCCCGATGATCAGCAAGCCATTGAGATAAATGGATCTTTAAGAAGAAGACGGACGTGGACGGTAATGTCACCATCCATGAAGCTCGACTTGTGGCGAAGAGTTCTTCACAAGTTCAAGGAGTTGACTACAATGAGATTTTCTCATTCATAGCGATGCTTAAGTCCGTCGGAATCATGTTAGCAATAGCTGCATTTATGAAATCTGGCAGATGGATGTCAAAATGAGTTTCCTTACTAGTTTTCGTAAGGAAAGGTTGTATGTGATACAATCAAAAAGGTTTTGTCGATCCTAAGGATGCTAAAAGGTATGCTAGCTCCAGCGATCCTTATAAGGACTGGAGTAAGCATCTCGGAGTTGGAATATGTACTTTGATAAGATGATCAAAGATTTTGGGTTTATACAAATTTATGAGAAACTTGTATTTCCAAAGAAGTGAGTGGGAGCACTATAAAATTTCTGATGAGTATATGTTGTTGACATATTGTTGATCAGAAATGATGTAGAATTTTCTGTAAAGCATATAGGGTTACTTGAAAAGTGTTTTTCAATAGAAAACCTGGATTAAGCTACTTGAACATTGAGCATCAAGATCTATGAGGATAGATCAAAAACGCTTAATGGTACTTTCAAATGAGCATATACCTTAACATGATCTTGAAGGTGTTCAAGATGGATCGATCAAGAAGGAGTTCTTGCACGAGTTGAAAGGTATGAAGTTAAGACTTAAAGCTCGACCACAGAGAGAAGAGAGAAAGGACGAAGGTCGTCCCTATGTTTTCAGACGTAGGCTCTATAGTATGCTATCTTTGTGTACCGCACTTAGAAGTGTGCCTTGCCATGAGTCGATCAAGGGGTACAAGAATGATCCAGAATGGATCATTGGACAACGATCAAAATTGTCCTTGGAGTAAATAAGGACATGTTTCTCGATTATGGAGGTGATAAAGAGTTCGGCGTAAAGTGTTACGTCGATGCAAGCTTTAACACCTATCCGAGTGACTCGAGTAGCAAACCGGATCGTATAATGGAGCAACCATTTGGAATAGCTCCAAGTGGAGCGTGGAAGCGATGTTTACAATATGACCTAGAAATTTGCAAAGCACACACGGATCTGAAAGGTTCATACCGTTGACTAAAACCTCTCTCACAAGCGAAACATGATCAAACCCCGAACTCATTTGATGATGTTGGTCACATGGCGATGTGACTGTCAATGTTAAATCACATAGCGATGTGAACTAGATTATTGACTCTAGTGCAAGTGGGAGACTGTTGGAAATATGCCCTAGAGGCAATAATAAAAGTATTATTATTATATTTCCTTGTTCATGATAATTGTCTTTTATTCATGCTATAAGCTGTATTATCAGGAAATCGTAATACACGTGTGAATACATAGACCACAATATGTCCCTAGTGAGCCTCTAGTTGACTAGCTCGTTGTGATCAGCAGATAGTCATGGTTTCTGACTATGGACATTGGATGTCGTTGATAACGGGATCACATCATTAGGAGAATGATGTGATGGACAAGACAATCCTAAGCATAGCACAAAGATCGTGTAGTTAGTTTGCTAGAGCTTTTCCAATGTCAAGTATCTCTTCCTTAGACCATGAGATCGTGTAACTCCCGGATACCGTAGGAGTGCTTTGGGTGTATCAAGCGTCACAACGTAATCGGGTGACTATAAAGGTGCACTACGGTATCTCCGAAAGTGTCACATTGGGTTGACACGGATCGAGGCGGGATTTGTCACTCCGTGCAAGCGGAGAGGTATCTCTGGGCCCACTCGGTAGGACATCATCATAATGTGCACAATGTGATTAAGGGGTTGATCACGGGATGATGTGTTGCGGAGCGAGTAAAGAGACTTGCCGATAACGAGATTGAACAAGGTATCGGTATACCGACGATCGAATCTCGGGCAAGTAAAATACCGCTAGACAAAGGGAATTGTATCACGGGATCGATGAGTCCTTGACATCGTGGTTCATCCGATGAGATCATCGTGGAACATGTAGGGAGCCAACATGGGTATCCAGATCCCGCTGTTGGTTATTGATCGGAGAACGTCTCGGTCATGTCTACATGTCTCCCGAACCCGTAGGGTCTACACATAAGGTTCGATGGCGCTAGGGTTATAAAGGAAGCTTGTATGTGGTTACGAATGTTGTTGAGTCCGGATGAGATCCGGACATCACGAGGAGTTCGGAATGGTCCGGAGGTAAAGATTTATATATGGGAAGTCTGTTTTGGTCACCGAAAAGTTTGGGGTTTATCGGTAACGTCTGGGACCACCGGAGGTCGGGGGTCCACCAAGTGGGGCCACCTGCCCTGAAGGCTGCATGGGCCAAGTGTGGGAGGGACCAGCCCGGGTGGGCTGGTGCGCCCCACCAAGGCCCAAGGCGCCTAGGGCTGGGGAAACCCTAAAGGCGCCTCCCTTGCCTTGGGGGCAAGGCAACCCCCGGCCGCCGCCCCTCCTCGATTGGATCTGAGGGGCCGGCCTCCCCTCCCTTGCCCCTATATATATGTGGGGGTGGGAGGCAGCCATACCATGTTCAGGCGCAGCCTCCCTCTCCCAATTACTCCTCCTCTCCCTTGGTGCTTGGCGAAGCCTGCTGGGATGCCACGCTCCTCCATCACCACCACCCGTTGTCTGCTGCTGGAGGAGTCTTCCTCAACCTCTCCCTCTCTCCTTGCTGGATCAAGGCGGGAGGCGTCACCGGCTGTATGTGTGTTGAGCAGCGGAGGTGCCGTCCGTTCGACACTGGATCATCGGTGATTTGAATCACGGCGAGTGCGACTCCATCAACCCCGTTCACTTGAGCGCTTCCGCTCAGCGATCTACAAGGGTATGTAGATGCACTCTCTTTCTACTCGTTGCTGGTCTCTCCATAGATAGATCTTGGTGACACGTAGGAAAATTTTTGAATTTCTGCTACGTTCCCCAACATTCTCACCTTCACCATTCTTTATTGGTCCCCATCTTGTTTCTAACCGGAAAACCGACAATTGAACTATGACGTGCGATTTCAAAACTTCTAGCAACCTTATTGCTTTGAAGTGAATGGTCGATAGTTTCATTCTATGTCATTTGTTTATTGAATCACCATTATAACATTAATTGTGCTACTTGGTCTATATTTCCAGGTGCATTTTCGTTCAATGTTTAAATAGTGGACATTCTTACTTTGTTATATACTTGGCATGCCCAATGCTAGCACCCTTATCACATAATTATGGAAATCCATCTTTTTGGAAATCTCAATGAATTGTCGCTGAGTTTATCAGCCACCTCCTCACCATCTCCATGATTTAATGATGAGCACTTGTTTCGGAACTCACTTCCATAGTTCGTTTTTCGAGGGTCTTACAATGTCATCCCTTCAATTTGTGTTGCACCTTTTTTTTTCTCAGGCATCCTGAGTCTGAGGTATCCTGACACCAATTAGATCTGAATCTCGGTCAGATATGATGGTTGGTACATATTTCCAAGAGTTATAACATTGATCTTTATATGACCCGGTAAGGTGATGTCATGCCAAGCACACCTGACCAGAGGACCTATTGCTATATTTTGCTTTTTTAGCAAGGATTATACATTGTTCCTTGAGGAAATTGTAAGACTTATTCTACAAGTTGTTCCTGATGGATCCTTCGTGTATCCGAAGTCTGACCTTTACTTGAATACCATGTCAATAAGACATTTGTAGCACAATGCTAAAATTTCTTTATCAATTATCCAAACACCGTTGGATGGGTAATGTCATGAAATTTCTCTCCCCTCACCTAAAGGGTTTTCTACTTTATACCGTGTCATGGATATCATGCTCTGCTTGTCCTACCCCTGAAATATGTCTTTAAACACATTTTCATTTCCATTGTTCTGTTTAATGTGATAATCGCATTTTCCTTTCCATTGTTTTGTTTAACCTTTCTTGAAATCCGACTTAACTGAGCAGTGATAATTCCCTGCTTAGGTGCACCTCGTTGTACCACACTGTTAGTAAGACCCTGTTACTACTGTTGATGACATTCTGGTAACCACCGATGGACGAGAACTTTGCCTATTGGTTCGCCTCGTTCAACGAGTAGGAAAATGGTTCTATTCATCCCTCGCCCTCGGTACCAACGATGTTGTCAACATAACTGACAGGCTATTCTCTGACATACATTGCTATCCTGACCGTGCAAGAAGTCAGCGCCCTTCCTACTTTAACCGACATGATGGGCCCATAACCCACAATTCCATAGGATCGAAGCATGACTCTCTTATACACCCCCTTTTCCAAAGTTATTCCTCGCATGTCGCCTCATATGTAATTCACGAGCCACCTTCTGAGAGATCATCAATTCTGGTATCAGACGCAATACTTATTCTCGTTGCTCTGGACCCCTTTCACACTTTGTTTCAGGCATCGAACGATCGCCTACCAGCTCGAAACTTCTCATGGTACCTTCTTACTTTGCTCTTGATACTTTCTTAAGTTTCAGTTCAAGAGTTACTTTCCACCACCTTCCCCGATTTAGCTACCAGATAGTAAACCTTGCAGAGGCCCATTCTTCCAGAATACTCCCCTTATTCTGTTGTAAGTACTATGGAGTTCCCGAAGAAAGAATTACAACTTCGTCACAATGACCTGAAGCAGAGAAATGTAGAAATCAACGTAATGGATCGACCTCTTCGAGAAGAGCAACCAAGACCGAGAACACTCGCTAGAATTTCGTGTCCAGAACCTTCCCCCTTTACTCCGCCTCTTAAATCTCGGGACGAGATTTCTTGTAGTGGAGGAGATTTGTAACACCCCGATAGTTATGCTACAGTAATATCACCCTAACGATGTCATGTCATGACAATTATTTGGCTAAACCTCACTTGGTCAAAATCCAGTTCGAATTCAAATTTAAATTGCATGTCAAGATTTTAATTTTTCAAACAATAAAACAAAAATGTTCGATGAGTTGCAAATATTCACTAGGTAATTTTCATGTAGGAACCAACATATTTTGAAATAATTAAATGTCCTTAACCTATTTAAAACAGTGCAGCCAACATGAAATGAACATATTTAAATTCGAAAGTAAATTTGAACAGTTCTAATTTGACCTCAAACTTTTTGTGAAACCCTGTAGTATTGAGTAGAATTTATGTGCAAAGTTTCATATTAAGCAAGAATCTTTTGCTAGCAAAAAGAAATAGAAAACAGAGTTGTAGCATTAAAACAGAAATTATGCAATGGGAAAACAACTGAAACCTACTATGCTATTTGGACCGTAAGTCAACGGTGGCAGCCCAGCCCAAATCCCCCCTGTTTTCTTCCTCCTTCTGTTCATCGTGGCACCGCATCCACGACACCATGGCCGGCCGTGGCCACGTGCCGGCGATCCGCCCCCTGTCCGCTTACAAGACGGCCCCGTCTCTCTCCCCTGGAAACCCTAGCAAATCCCCTCGCCCCATCTCCCTCTACCTCTCGCACGAGCCTTCCCGAGCTCGGCGTCACCGCGGCATCGTCGTCGACGTGCACCAGAGCTCCCCCGAGCTACAAGAAGGTGCCCAGGAGCCTCCCCATAGTCGACCTCATCTCGTCCCTGTGGAAAATCGAGCGGAGGCGCCGCATCGCAGCCCCCATCGCCATTCGTCTCCGACCACCACGGCCACTGCCGCGGCCCAGCTCGTCACCTGTCGGCCGTCCCCGCGGCAACCGAGCTTTCAGCAAGCTCTATTGTGAGCTCCTCCTCCTTTTACCCCTATTCCCCGCCTCGATCCGCTCCGGTTTTTGTTGCCCGCGACCTTCCCTGGCCGGCGCTCGCGCCCGCGCCCCCAGGCCACTACAGCCCGTGTGTCGGCCGCACCGCGTGCGCGCGCGTCCGCACCCGTGGCCCCGCCTTGGCGCTGCTCGCCTTGCCCGCACAGCCCTGCGCCCGCCGCTACCTCCTGCTCGGCCGGCCGTGCTCGCACGTGGCCTCGCCCGTCGTTGCCACAGCCGTCCATAGCCGCTGCTTCTTGCTTCTGCTCCTCTTACTTGCTGCCGCTCCTGCTGGCTGCTAGCACCGCTGCTGCCGCTGCCGTTTACTGCCGCTCTTCTTGCTGCTTTGGCTATTGCTGCTGCTGATGTGCTACACTGCTACTGCTCCTAGCCACTACTGCTGATATTCGCTAATACTTGCTAGATGCAGTTGCTCTGCTCCTACGGCTGGCCATGGCCATGGCCGGTGTGCTGTGTGTGTGCGCCTAAGTGTGTGTGTGTGTGTTGTGTGTGTGCGTGAGTGTGTAGTATAGCTGGCCAAATGGGCCGGTTCTTTCGGGCCGGCCCGTGAGCACGCCGGCACGGCCCACCTTGGGCGAACGCGGCACGGGCTAAGCGGGCGGGCGAACCTGCGGCTGCATACAGGCGTGCTTGGGCACGGAGACTAGGCACGTGGGCGGCGCGGCACGGCCCGATTCGTTTTTTAATTTTTTATACATCTATATATGGCCCAACATGTAAAATAGGCTAAAAACACTCGGTTCAAATAACGGGCTAAAATATGCGCCCGCGTGCTAAGCGGACCAGCGTCTTGCCCGTTTACTAAGCGGGCGTGCACGTCTGAAGCGCGACAGACGGTTTAAGACGCAGCACGGCCCGTATATAATCGTGCTGGCCGATGCGTCTTGCCAAGCTGCGATTCGATGGTAGGCGAGGCCGTCTTGGCCGAACCGTTGGCGGTATGGTGTGTGTAAGCCCTTGCTTAGATTAGTACTGATTAGATTAGTTTTACTAGGTGTTGCTAGTATTAATTAGTGCTAAATTAGTCTAGTAGTAGATGACATGTAGGCCCCCTTTAAATAAGTTAGGTTTATTTATTTGTTTAGGTAAATAGTCTATGACATGTGGGCCGCACCTCCTCTTTTGACTAGTCAAATTGACCTAGCCAATTTGGATTAAACTAAATATAATAATTGCAGAAAATGATTTGAAACTTTTGAAAAATCATAGAAAATAATCCCTAGCTTGGATGAAAATACTTTGTACATGAAAGTTGCTCATAACGATGAGACGAATCTGAATACGCGGTCCGTTTGTCAGCCACACGTCCCTAGCATAGCGTACGTTTCACCTCTGGTTCATCTGTCCGAAAACGCGGAACACTAGGGATACTTTCCCGGATGTTTCCCCCTTCACCGGTGTCACCTACTACCGCATTAGGGCACACCTAGCACCGCTCATTGTCTTGTCATGCATCATCATGCTTATGTTTACATTATATTTATTGTTTCTTCCCCCCTCTTCTCTCTAGTAGACTACGAGACCGACGCCGCTGCTGCCCCGGTCGACTACGGTGTAGACGACCCCTTCTTCTTACCAGAGCAAGCAGGCATGCCCTCCCTTGATCACCCGATATCGCCTATTCTTTCTCTCTATTTCTTGCATTAGAGTAGTGTAGCATGTTACTGTTTTCGGTTAATCCTATTCTACTGCATAGCCTGTCTTTGCTCCTATTGTTGTTACCTTTGCCTTAAATCGTAAATGCTTAGTATAGGATGCTAGTTTATCATCAGTGGCCCTACATTCTTGTCCGTCTGCCATGCTATACTATCGGTCCGTGATCACTCGAGAGGTGATCACGGGTACATACATACATACATACATACATACATACATACATACATACATACATACATACATATTATACAGATGGTAACTAAAGTCGGGTCGGCTCGTAGAGTACCCGCAAGTGATTCGGATATGGGGGCTAAAAGGACAGGTGGCTCCATCTAGGTAGTGATGGGCCTGGGTTCTCGACGGCCTCCGAGTGCTATTTTGAGGCGGAGAGACAGGGCAGGTTGGGACCACCTAGGAGACAGGTGGGCCTGGTCCTAGTCGGCGTTCGCGGTTACATCAATAACACGCTTAACGTGATCTTGGTATTTGATCTGAGTCTGGCTACTGGCCTATACGCACTAACCAACTACACGGGAACAGTTATGGGCACTCGGCGTCGTGGTATCAGCCGAAGCCTTCTTGACGTCAGCGACTGAGCGGCGCGCGCCGGGTTGGACCGCGTAACACAACTTCCTTTGTAATGGAGGTTGCTAGTTCTGCTCACGGCCGCGTATGCAACGTGCAGGTGTGCAACGAGAGATGGGCCCAAACCCCTGCGCGCTTAGGATTTAGATCGGCTTGCTGACCTCTCTGTTGAGCCTAGGTAGGGCTGCGACATGTTGATCTTCCGAGGCCGGGCATGACCCAGGAAAGTGTGTCTGGCCAGAGGGATCGAGCGTGTTGGCAAATGTAGTGCACCCCTGTAGGAAAGTTTATCTATTCGAATAGTCGTGTCCCTCGGTAAAAGGATGACCCGGAGTTGTACCTCGACCTGTTGATAACTAGAACTGGATAGTTAATAAAACACACCCAGACAAGTTCCAGAGACAACCCGGTGATCGCTTTCCTACAGGGCGATGAGGGGAGGATCGCCGGGTAGGATTATGCTATGCGATGATACTTGGTGAACTTACCATATACTCTCTTCTACCTGCTGCAAGATGGAGGCTGCCAGAAGCATAGTCTTTGATAGGACAAGTTATCCCCCTCTTATTCTAGCACTCTGCAGTTCAGTCCACCGATATTGCCTCTTTACACATATACCCATGCATATGTAGTGTAGATCCTTGCTTGCAAGTAATTTGGATGAGTACTCACGGTTGCTTTGCTCCCCCTTTTTCTCTTCTTCTTAGATGTCACAACCAGAGGCTGGAGCCCAGGAGCCAGACGCCACCGTCGACGACGACCCCTACTACACCTAGGGTGCCTACTACTACGTTCAGGCCGCCACCGACAAGGAGTAGTTTAGGAGGATCCCTGGAAGGAGGCATGCGCCTCTTTCAATCTGTATCCCAGTCTGTGCTAGCCATCTTATGGCAACGTGTTTAACTTATGTCTGTACTCGGATATTATTGCTTCCGCTGACTCGTTTATGTTTGAGCACTTGTATTTGAGCCCTCGAGGCCCCTGGCTTGTAATATGATGCTTGTATGACTTATTTTACTTTTAGAGTTGTGTTGTGATACCTTCCCGTGAGTCCCTGATCTTGATCGTACACATTTGCGTGCATGATTAGTGTACGGTTGAATCGGGGGCATCACATTCAGTTAACTACTAATTTCATTCATTTAGTTCATTCATTAAACTTCACCAAATTAACCTAGTAAAACCTTACTTTCCCTAATTAAAAACATCTAATTAACATCTACTAGTACCACTACTGCCCTAACCTAATTAACCTAAGTTAATTCCTAGGGTCCTGTTATATGCTGCTGCTCTACTTCCCTAACCTAAGTTAATCTAACTAACATCTACTAGTACCACAACTGCTAATTCCTAGGGTTCATAACTAAATTCACCTATGTTAATTAACCTAGAGAGGAGGATAGGGGAGAGGAGAGGGAGCCTTACAGTCGGCGGCGAGGGCAGGCTTAGGCTCCGGTGGCGGAGGTCCTGGGCGGGCTTGGGCGGCGGCCGTGAGGTCGAGGGCGGCGACGGTTAGCTCCTCGGGCGGCGGCGGTGAGGTCGACGACGGCCTCGGGCTGCGGCGATGAGGTCGAGGGCGGCCTCGGGCGGCGGCGGTGAGGTCGAGGGCGGCAGGGTGATTGACGGGCCAATGGAGGAGTTGGGGGAGAGGAGGAGAGGGGGAAAGGACTTAGCAAAATTTTGAGCCCGCGCGGCCCGGGTTAAATCAAAATAGCAGTCACGCATTTTGGCAAAACGCGCTATAGCTAAGTTAGCTATAGCACGTTCCGCCAAAACGCGCTACTGCTAGGCCTTTCTCTTTTATTTTTATTTTTCTTTTGTTTTTCTTTACATTTTCTTTTTTTCATTCCTCCTTTCTCTATTTCTTTGATTTTCATTTACTTTTCTACTTATTTTTCTATTTATTTTCTTCTCATAGCAGTAGCGCTCTATAACAAAAGCGCGCTGCTACAAAGCATTTAGCAGTAGTGTGCTTTAGGAAGAACCGCTACTACTATTCCTAGTCTACCGGCAGCAGTGTGGGAGTTATAGTAGTAGCGCTTTTCTGCGTAGACGCGCTACTGCTAAAACTATAGTTATAGCGTGCTTTTGCGACAAGCGCTACTACTAAGTAGCAGTAGCGCCTAGTTTTGAACAGCGCTACTGCTATACCTCTGTGTATAAGGTTTTGCCTAGTAGTGAGTACACTTGATGTCTCTTCCAAATAGTCTGTTCCCCGCCCACGCCCATGCTATCCCACTACTACACATGCCTTTCACTCTCTTTGACACACATGTAACACCACTCCCCCTTCCCTACCAGGTTTACATCATTAGTGGTCTCTCTTCTCCACATACACACACTCCTTCTCACACACACGCGCGCACACAAATACACAAAGACACGCACAAATACCCATCTATCTGGATCCTTCTTTTAAGACACACACCCTTGTATATTCTCTCCAGCTCTAGGTATGTATATACCCCCCTCTCTCTACTTCACATGCACACCAAAATTCTCCATCTCTCTAATTCACACATCTCTCCCCATGTACGCATATGTATCTCACACACTCACTCTCTGATTATGTCTATCTGTCTCCATGTTACAGAACACAAAGCCCCATGCACATGTCTCTCTCTATCCTCCACACACACGAACACAAAAAATCTCTTATCATTGCCTGAGTCTCTACACATTCACACATGCACGCGCTGTCTCTCTCTCGCACACACGCTCAACCGAGGTTTTCTCATGAATAACTTACCACCAATTCATCAATAGTCATGGCAGTACGACGAACACGAGATGTGAAAAAGAATAAATCTACACGTTTGTATACCACCTAGTATGACTAATCAGACTAGACTGAGCTGAAAGCGCGCCGCCGTCACCCCCTCCTTACCGGCGATGGGAAAACCTTTGTTTTACATAGTCAAGAAGTCATCGTGCTAAGGCCCCACATGCTCAGCCATTGAATAGAATGTAGATCCAAGTTTATGGAAGCAAGTATCAATGTTACATTTGTATCTCCATACTTATATCTCTTCTTATAAAAAAATACCGATTTGGTGATGATGGTATGCCTACCATCTTGCAATACAGACTGTTCAATCTATATCTGATGGATAGAAATTAAACTAAAAGATACCCGCACCTCTCCACATTTGCAGACAAGGCCGTACCTTTTTCATCCTTATCTCCCACAACCTCATTGTTGAGCAATGGCATGGTGGTCACTGCAGGTGTCGTCCATCCCCATGCCTCCGCTCAGTCCGACCACCAATCACCACCACACCCCACTCCTCCTCGCCTTATCTCTCCTCTTTCTCGAGATATCATTAGTTTTTACACATGAGAATACTCCCACATGGGTCAATCACAATAGGTGTTTTTATAAAAACAATGCATCTTGATGTTTCGTGCAATGCACGGGCATCTTGCTAGTAATCCTATAGAAGACTTACTTGGTGCTGTTGGTGTGTCTGCCATCCGCAATTTCCGACCATTAGATCTACGTCTATCGACTGTGAGGTAAGTTGTTGCCTTTTCTCAACAACATCCAACTTCTCTACCCAATTTGCAGAAAACCCCTTAATTAGTATCTTAAAACCAACCACATCCCTCCCTCACCTCACCAAAACAACCCAAGGAATATATTCTGATTGAAACATAATATATTTCTAGTGATATATGTATATCAAAATTAGAGTGTTTTCTATCAAGTTTGTGAATAAGTATTATTCTAATTATGATCCGTTGCAACGCACATGCACATTGCTAGTATTTCCAACCATGCAAGAAAAGATGCTAGTATTTCCATAGTTTTGAGTTTTCCATCAAGATATTTGTCACCCATGGTTGATATTTAGGTTGAATTACATACACATAGGCATTATGTACCAAGCCGTGCTTATTGGCTTCCAAAGCTTAACTTTCACTCCTACTTACAGTATGTAGAGTATTTAACAAAAAACTACCACTTTCAACCAGCTCTAGGAAGAAACTAGTGTACAAAAATAGCGAAAACATACCCAAAATTTCTTAATTTGCGCCAAAAAACTACTACCTAGTGTCGATTAGGCTCGTTTAAACACATTTATGGAAGGGTTGGACACACGTCCATGCTGACGATGCATCTCAAACCAACACATTTTATTTGACCGTTGACACGAGGGACCCATATCTGACCTTCTATCCTGGTCTTACTCCTCCAATCATTATCTTTCCTGGACATTACTTCAAACAGTTCTTATGCACATTCACCGGTGGCGACGGTGAAGAGCGAGCTGGCCACCGCTCCGCCGGACGGGCCGGACGTCGCGCTAGCCTCTGCACGGGTTGACTGGCTGGCCCGAGCGTGGCTCACGTGTGAGCAAGCTGACGCGCTAGCCTTCACTCAAGCCAGATGGCTGGCCTTAGCGTGGCGTGCACGAGCAAGCCGCCACACCGCCATGCCAACTGATGTCTACTACGCAACCTTCTTCTTGTAGACGTTGTTGGGCCTGCAAGTGCACAGGTTTGTAGGACAGTAGCAAATTTCCCTCAAGTGGATGGTCTAAGGTTTATCAATCCGCGGGAGGCATAGGATGAAGATGGTCTCTCTCAAACAACCCTGCAACCAAATAACAAAAAGTCTCTTGTGTCCCCAACACACCCAATACAATGGTAAATTGTATAGGTGCGCTAGTTCGGCGAAGAGATGGTGAAACAAGTGCAATATGGATGGTAGATATAGGTTTTTGTAATCTGAAAATATAAAAACAACAAGGTAACTAATGATAAAAATGAGCGTAAACGGTATTGCAATGATAGCAAACAAGGCATAGGGTTCATACTTTCACTAGTGCAAGTTCTCTCAACAATAATAACATAGATAGATCATATAACAATCCCTCAACATGCAACAAAGAGTCACTCCAAAGCCACTAATAGCGGAGAACAAACGAAGAGATTATGGTAGGGTACGAAACTACCACAAAGTTATTCTTTCAGATCAATCTATTCAAGAGTTCGTACTAGAATAACACCTTAAGACACAAATCAACCAAAACCCTAATGTCACCTAGATACTCCATTGTCACCTCAAGTATTCGTGGGCATGATTATACGATATGCATCACACAATCTCAGATTCATCCAACCAACACAAAGTACTTCAAAGAGTGCCCCAAAGTTTCTACCGGAGAGTCAAGAAAACGTGTGCCAACCCCTATGCATAGGTTCATGGGCGGAACCCGCAAGTTGGTCACCAAAACATACATCAACCGGCATGTGATATCCCATTGTCACCACAGATAAACACGGCAGGACATACATCAAGTGTTCTCAAGTCAAAGACTCAATCCGATAAGATAACTTCAAGTGGGAAACTCAATTCATCACAAGAGAGTAGAGGGGGAGAAACATCATAAGATCCAACTATAATAACAAAGCTCACGATACATCAAGATCGTGCCATAGAGATAACATGAGAGAGAGAGATCAAACACATAGCTACTGGTACATACCCTCAGCCCCGAGGGTGAACTACTCCCTCCTTGTCATGGAGAGCGCTGGGATGATGAAGATGGCCACCGGTGATGGGTTCCCCCTCCGTGGTGCGAGCGGGCTCCCGAGAGATTTTTGGTGGCTACAGAGGCTTGCGGCGGCGGAACTCCCGATCTATCTTAATATTTGATGGTTTTAGGGTACGTAGGCTTATATAGGCGAAAGAAGTCGGTCGGGAGGTGCTCGAGGGGCCCACGAGACAGGGGGGTGCCCTACTGGGGGGCCCTCCTATCTCGTGGCTGCCTCGAGGATCTTCTCACGTGAACTCCAAGTCTCTAGGATCATATTCTTCCTAAAAATCACGCTCCCGAAGGTTTCATTCCGTTTGGACTCCGTTTGATATTCCTTTTCTTCGAAATACAGAAACAGGCAATAAAACAGCAATATGGGCTGGGCCTCCGGTTAGTAGGTTAGTCCCAAAAGTAATATAAAAGTGTATAATAAAGCCCATAATCATTCAAAACAGATAATAAAATAGCATGAAGGCTTCGTAAATTATAAATACGTTAGAGACGTATCAGCATCCGCAAGCTTAATCCGTACTCCTCCTCGAGTAGGTAAATGATAAAAGAAAGAATTTATGAAGTGTGAATGCTAGAAGGTGCACAAGTTTGATCAATGATAATTTCAATCACCTTTTCTAGCATGATAATATGTCATAACAATAGTTCATCTCATAAAACTTCTCATGATAAAGTAACAAGCAATTCACATGTCAAAGCATAGACCATAAACTTTCTTGAAAACTAGCAAACTTCGTTCTCAGTCATCAAACAATTGCAATTCATCTTATTTTCAGGAATAACAAACTCCACATACTCAACTATCATATAGTCTTCTACAATTGCTAACACTCACGCAATACTAATGGTTATGGAGTTTCAATCGGACACTGAGAAAGATAGGGGCTTATAGTGTTGCCTCCGAACGTATTCACCTTTGGGTGATGTCAACAATAATAGTTCATGCTAACTTACATCCAATTGGCTATATATATCAGGATCTTCCCAACACGAGGTGCTTGCCAAAGGATAAAATGAAAAAGGGAAGGGTGAAGATTACCTTGACTCTTGCATAAAAGTAAAAGACATAAAGTAAAAGATAGGCCCTTCGCAGAGGGAAGCAGAGGTTGTCATGCGCTTTTAGGGTTGGATGCACAAAATCTTAATGCGAATGAACGTCACTTTATATTGCTAGTTGTATATGGACCTTTATTATGCAGTCCATCACTTTTATTGCTTCCATAACAAGATCGTACAAAGCAATTTTCTTCAAACCAAAAGATCATACATATTTAGAGAGCAATTTTTATTGCTTGCACCGATGACAACTTACTTGGAGGATCTTACTCAATCCATAGGTAGGTATGGTGGACTCTCATGGCAAAACTGGGTTTAAGGATATTTGGAAGCACAAGTGGTATCTCTACTTAGTGCAAGGAATTTTGTCTAGCATGAGGGGGAAAGGCAAGCTCAACATGTTTGAATGATCCATGACAATATACTTTAACTGAGATGTCGGAAAACATAAACCATTACATTATCTTCCTTGTCCAACATCAACTCTTTAGCATGTCATACTTAATGAGTGCTCCCAACTATAAAAGATGTCTAGGATAGTATATTCACATGTGGAATCTCTCCTTCTTCAATATTCTTTCATGAATTGTTCAAATGACCAATACAATGCTTGCTAACCTCCAATAAATTTACAACCTCTACTTCTTAGACGTGAAGTCATTACTCCCCATGGGATAAGAAAATGAGGCATATATAATTCCAGATTTGTGACAATCAACTCATTCAACAATTTACTCATAGGATATAAGTGAAGCACACGAGTAAATGAAAAACTACTCCAAAAAGATATAAGTGAAGAACAATGAGTAGCAAAATAAATATGTAACTATGTGAAGACTCTCTCTCATTTAAGAATTTCAGACCTTGGTATTGTATTCAAACAGCAAGCAAAACAAAATAAAATGACATTGCAAGGATAGCACAACTCATGTGAAGAAGCAAAAATTTAGGCTCAACCGATACTAACCGATAGTTGTTGAAGAAGAAAGGCGGGATGCCTACCGGGACATCCCCAAGCTTAGATGCTTGAGACTTCTTGAAATATTATCTTGGGGTGCCTTGGGCATCCCCAAGCTTGAACTTTTGTGTCTCCTTAATTCCTCGTATATCATGGTTTCTCTTTTTATCAAAAGCTTCATTCACACCAAACTCAACAAGAACTCGTGAGATAGGTTAGTATAAACCAATGCAAAACCTTATCATTTTCTACTGTAAAAAATCACTAATATTATTATTCAACATTAAATACTAAATGCCTCTGCATATTTAATACTCCTATCCTCAAATAGAATCATTAAACAAGCAAACATATGCAAACAATGCAAACATAACAACAATCTGTCAAAACAGTACAGTCTGTAAAGAATGCAAAATTCATCATACTTCCCTAACTCAAAAGATTGTGAGAAGCATACTACGCTGTAGAAGATTTATCAGAGCTCATTATGCAAAAAGTTTCAACATTATATATATCATTCTCTGACTTTTCTAGGGAATTTTTGCAACATCGGTAAACTTTCTGTTTTCAAACAGCAACATGTATACTAGCAAAATAACCATGGTAAAGGATATCCTTGACTTATTTATTGAAAATAAAGATGCAAAACATTAACCTAAATAACATAAAGCAAATACTAACAAAAGAAAATGACGCTCCAAGCAAAACACATATCATGTGGGGAATAAAAATATAGCTCCAAGTAAAGTTACCGATGAACGAAGACGAAAGAGGGGATGCCATCCGGGGCATCCCCAAGATTAGGCTCTTGGTTTTCCTTGAGTATTACCTTGGGGTGCCTTAGGCATTCCCAAGCTTAGGCTCTTGCCACTTCTTATTCCATAGTCCATCGAAGCCTTACCCATAACTTGAAAACTTCACAACACAAAACTCAACAGAAAACTCGTAAGCTCCTTTAGTATAAGAAAATAAAACCACCACTTAGGTACTGTAATAAAATCATTCTAAATTCATATTGGTGTAATATCTACTGTATTAAAACTTATCTATGGTTCATACCCTCCGATACTACTCATAGATTCATCCAAATAAGCAAACAACACATAGAAAACAGAATCTGTCAAAAAACAGAACAGTCTGTAGTAATCTGTATCAAACGTATACTTATGAAAATCCAAAAATCCTACCAAATTAGGAAGTCCTAAGCCATTTGTGTACCAATCCATAGCAAAAATAATCAGATCAGAATCACGTATTTGTGAATTAACAAAACTAAATTACTAGGTGAAAAAGTTTCTGATTTTCAGCAGGATCAACACAACTATCACCGTAAGCTATCCTAAAGGTCATACTTGAACTTTATTGAAACAAAAGCTATAAAACATGATTACTAATGTAGCATAATCATGTGGACACACAAAAACATTAAGGATAAATATTGGGTTGTCTCCCAACAAGCGCTTTTCTTTAATGCCTTTCTAGCTAGGCATGATGATGGCAATGATGCTCACATAAAAGATAAGAATTGAAACATAATGGGAGCATCATGAAGCATATGACTAGCACATTTAAGACTAACCCACTTCCTATGCATAGGGGTTTTGTGAGCAAACAACTTATTGGAACAATAATCAACTAGCATAGGAAGGTAAAACAAGCATAAATTCAAGACTTTAAGCACATAGAGGAAACTTGACATTATTGCAATTCCTACAAGCATATGTTCCTCCCTCATAATAAGGTTCAGTAGCATCATGAATGAATTCAAAAATATAACCAGCACCTAAAGCATTCTTTTCATGATCTACAAGCATAGAAAATTTACTACTCTCCACATAAGCAAAATTCTTCTCATTTGGAATAGTGGGAGTATCATAAAAGACTTGAACACTAAAAATTGTTTCCACACTAAAAGAGTAATGTTCAGAAAAAGGGTAATCATAAACATGACAAGTTTTATAAATATAATCATCACTACTTTTTATAGCATAAGTTTCATCAGAATAATCATCATAAGTAGCAGCTTCGTTCTCATCATAATCGATTGAAACCTCTTCCAAGATAGTGGAACCATCACTAAATAAAGTTGACACTCTTCCAAATCCACTTTCATCAATATAATCATCATAGGTAAGAGGCATGCTATCATCATAACAACTTTGCATATCAAAACTTGTGATGCTAAAAATATCATCTTCATTAAACATAGCATCCCCAAGTTTGGGACAACCATTAATTGCAGCAAATATATTCTCAAATATTTCATCCTCATCAAACATAGCTTCCCCAAGCTTGGGTATTTTCATATCATAAGCATAATCACTCTCATCATTAATAGTATGGATAGCACCAATAGTATAGCAATTATCATCATCATAATGAGTAGTAGGAGCAACATCTTTTGGGAGGGATACCTTTTTACCTTTGTTACCTGATTCATCATAAGAAATAATAGGAGGATATTGAGAAATCTCTTCCCTTTCATTAGTATTATCTTCATCTTCTATTTGCTTCCTTTTCTTTAGGTAATTAGCAATATAAGGATTTTCAATGCAATTCTCCGCACAAAACATATAAATCTTTCCTAGATCAATATCAAGGAAATGCCCAAGATTAAATTCTGGAATAGGCTTAGTTAAACGTTTCAACTCTTCATAACCCAAAAGCAAACTAAGTTCATTATAATGAGCAAGGGAGATCAAATCATCACAATTTCTGGACACGATTTGATCATGAAACAATTTGCATTGAAGATGTAAATGACCACATTCATTGCAAAGTTCACAAGTACGGCAAAGGAATTTTAAATTTTCACCACTCACATCTAGCCTTTATTGCAACCATTTAGTTTCTAAATGCTTATGCCTCTTGCAATATATATCTTCTCTATTTGGTGTGTTCAAGCAAACATGCACTCCACAAAAATCAACATGCTTATAGGAGACATTTTCATCATAACTAGTGCAATCATCATTAGTACTATGGATATTCAAGGAGTTCATACTAACAACATTGCAATCATGCTCATCATTCGAAGATTTAGTAACAAGCATTTTAATGCATTCTTCTTCTAGCAATTGAGCACAATTTTCCTTTCCATCATACTCACGAAAGATATTAAAAAGACGAAGCGTATGAGACAAGCTTAACTCCATTTTTTTGTAGTTTTTCTTTTATAAACTAAACTAGTGATAAAAGAAGAAACAAAAAGATTCGATTGCAAGATCTAAAGATGTACCTTCAAGCACTCACCTCCTGGCAACGACGCCAGAAAAGAGCTTGATGTCTACTACACAACCTTCTTTTTGTAGACGTTGTTGGGCCTGCAAGTGCACAGGTTTGTAGGACAGTCGTAAATTTCCCTCAAGTGGATGACCTCAGGCTTATCAATTCGTGGGAGGCGTAGGATGAAGATGGTCTCTCTTAAACACCCTGCAACCAAATAACAAAAAGTTTCTTGTGTCCCCAACACACCCAATACAATGGTAAATTGTATAGGTGCACTACTTCGGCGAAGAGATGGTGAAACAAGTGCAATATGGATGGTAGATATTGGTTTTTGTAATCTTAAAATATAAAAATAGCAAGGTAACTAATTATAAAAGTGAGCGCAAACGGTATTGCAATGATAGGAAACAAGGCATAGGGTTCATACTTTCACTAGTGCAAGTTCTCTCAACAATAATAACATAGATAGATCATATAACAATCCCTCAACATGCAACAAAGAGTCACTCCAAAGCCACTAATAGTGAAGAACAAACAAAGAGATTATGGTAGGGTACGAAACCACCTCAAAGTTATTGTTTCGGATCGATCTATTCAAGAGTTTGTACTAGAATAACACCTTAAGACACAAATCAACCAAAACCCTAATGTCACGACCTAGATACTCCATTATCACCTCAAGTATCCGTGGGCATGATTATACGATATGCATCACACAATATCAGATTCATCCAACCAACACAAAGTACTTCAAAGAGTGCCCCAAAGTTTCTACCGGAGAGTCAAGAAAACGTGTGCCAACCCCTATGAATAGGTTCATGGGCGGAACCCGCAAGTTCGTCACCAAAACATACATCAAGTGGCACGTGATATCCCATTGTCACCATAGGTAAACATGGCAAGACATACATCAAGTGTTCTCAAATCAAAGACCCAATCCGATAAGATAACTTCAAGAGGTAAACTCAATTCATCACAAGAGAGTAGAGGGGGAGAAACATCATAAGATCCAACTATAATAACAAAGCTCGTGATACATCAAGATTGTGCCATAGAGATAACACGAGAGAGAGAGAGAGAGAGAGAGAGAGAGAGACACATAGCTCTTGGTACATACCCTCAGCCGGGGTGAACTACTCCCTCCTCGGCATGGAGGCGCCGGGATGATGAAGATGGCCACGGTGATGGGTTCCCCCTCTGGCGAGTCTTGGAGCAGGCTCCCGAGAGGTTTTGGTGGCTCTGAGAGGCTTGCAGCGGCGGAACTCCCGATCTATCTTGATAGTCGATGGTTTTAGGGTACGTAGGCTTATATAGGAAAAAGAAGTCGGTCAAGAGGTGCTCGAGGGGCCCACGAGACAGGGGGCGCGCCCTACAGGGGGGGCCCTCCTATCTCGTGGCTGCCTCAAGGATCTTCTGACGTAAACTCCAAGTCTCCAGGATCATATTCTTCCTAAAAATCACGCTCCTGAAGGTTTCATTCCGTTTGGACTCCGTTTGATATTCCTTCTCTTGAAATCTTCAAACGAGCAATAAAAGCAATAATATGGGCTGGGCCTCCGGTTAATAGGTTAGTCCCAAAAGTAATATAAAAGTGTATAATAAAGCCCATAATCATTCAAAACAGATAATAAAATAGCATGAATGCTTCATAAATTATAGATACGTTGGAGACGTATCATGTCACGCCCAATATGTGATACTATCCTAAAGAGACGCGACGGTCCCACCAAGGATAGAACTGCATATTGATACGCTTTTGCAAGGTGGATATCATTACATCAACATTACATAATAGATGGGGATACATACAAGAGGCATACAATGCCACACGAATACAACAATACATCATCCATAAGATCAACATCCGACTACAGATGAAACACAAGCGAAGCTCAAGCGACATCCACCACCTAGCCGGGCTGCCGACACGGAACTATTCCCTGATCAAAGAAGAAGAAGCAGAAGAACTCCGAAACAAGCAAACATCGCTCTCGCGTCATGATCATCGCATAACCTATACCTGCAACTGTTGCTGTAGTAATCTGTGAGCCACGAGGACTCAGCAATCCCATTACCATGGGTATCAAGACTAGCAAAGCTTAATGGGTAAGGAAGGGGTAAAGTGGTGAGGTTGCAGCAGCGACTAAGCATATATGGTGGCTAACATACGCAAATGAGAGCGAGAAGAGAAGCAAACGGAACGGTTGTGAAGCTAGCAATGATCAAGAGGTGATCCTGAACTCCTACTTACGTCAAACATAACCCAAAAAAGTGTTCACTTCCCGGACTCCGACCATGACGGCTACACACACGGTTGATGTGTTTTAATTCGTATCTGATGTCAAGTTATCTACAACCGGACATTAACAAATTCCCGTCTGCCACATAACCGCGGCCACGACTCTCGAAAGTTTATACCCTGTAGGGGTGTCCCAACATAGCCCATCACAAGCTCTCATGGTCAACGAAGGATATTCCTTCTCCCAGGAAGACCCGATCAGTCTCGGAATCCTGGTTTACAAGACATTTCGACAATGGTAAAACAAGACCAGCAAAGCCGCCCGATGTGCTGACAATCCCAATAGGAGCTGCACATATCTCGTTCTCAGGGCAACACCGGATGAGCAATCCGTACAACTAAAACCAGACCTCAAGTTTCCCTGAGGGGGCGCTGCAAAGGGCTCTGGTTCGGACTAGCACTTAGAGAAGCACTGGCCCGGGGGGGGGGGCTAAAATAAAGATGACCCTTGGGTTAATTACTCCCAAGGGAAAAGTAGGTGGTGAGGCAAATGGTAAAACCAATGTTGGGCCTTGCTGGAGGAGTTTTATTCAAGGCGAACTATCAAGGGGGTCCCATAAATCACCCAACTGCGTTAGGGATGCAAAATCTGGGAACATAATACCAATATGACGGAAACTAGGGCGGCAAGAGTGGAACAAAACACCAGGCATAAGGCCGAGCCTTCCACCCTTTACCAAATATATAGATGCATTAATAATATAAGAGATATTGTGATATCCCAACATAATCCTGTCCACCATGGAGCAATCTTCAACTTCACCTGCAACTAACAACGCTATAAGAGGGGCTGAGCAAAGCGGTTAACATAGCCAAACAACGGTTTGCTAGGAAGGGTGAAAAAGGTTAGAGGATGACATGGCAAATTGGGAGGCTTGATCAACAAGAGATAGGTAGCACGGCAAAGCGATAGAACGAAGCAACTAGCATAGCAATGATAGTAGTGAGATCCAGGGTAGCGGTCATCTTGCCTGAAATCCCGCAAGGAAGAAGAACGAGTCCATGAAGAAGATGAAGCCACGAAGGCGACCAGCGTGAGCGAGCGGAACCTCACGATGCATAGCGAACGAGGAACTAACAAGAAGGAGCACAACCGGAAAGAAGCAAACAACAAGGTAAACACACCACACATAGACAATACATGATGCACAACAAGCATGATGCATGACAAAGTTACATGAAACTACTCATGGCAAGAGATGATGCATACAAGAGCAACACAGCAAAGCAGGTTTAAATGAGGCTGGAAACAACATATAACAAATCCGGTAAGTCCTCATATGCAAATTTCAAAATTGGTCTAGAACTGAATAAACCTTATGTTCAAGTTGTTAATCAACAAGTTAAGATGCACCAAAATTGTCGGGGCGGATCTCTGTGGCCTTGAAAACCTATGGGGCACTGGGGGCCCCTTCTAGTCCGGCGAGGAGCGGGGTCGTCTTGAGCGGATCGAGGTCGGCGGGAGGCAGGCGATTTTACCCAACCGGGGCTCTCAGGAGATGAAACCCCTCTGCAGCTTTGGTGGTTGTATTTGATCTTGCTCGGCGTCGGCGTATGGTGGTCTGTGGGTGTCGAATGGACCGAACCCCTTCTCGTCGCATGGGCCTCCCTTTTATAGTCTGAAGGGGTACCCACAGGTGGCAGCTTAGGAAAAGGGGGTAGAAAGCTAAAAACGCAGGTTGGTACAACAGTGCACAACAATGCCCCTACCTAACTCTCGCGGCGGGGACAAGGGCATTAAATGCCGTATGGTCGCCTAGCGATGTAAAGCGACCGTTAGGTGAGCCACGGTTGCCGCGATGGCGCCTCTGTCGGCTCCGTTTGCCACCTCGCTCCGCATGGCTGCGTAGTGCCTCGCCACGTGCCCTTGGGATGGCCTTGTGATGACACGTCGCCGGGTGCGCTGGAGTTTGGGTGGCAGCCTTGCCGCGGCAAGTGCCTTGCCGCGGCCCTTTTCTTGTTGTGCCGGCAAGCTTGCCGGTCGCTGGGCCTTGCCGGGGCGCGCGGGGCGCCGCGGCAAGTCTTCTGGTGATGCCCTGGTTGGCCTTCCCAGCAAGCTCCTCTTGCCGGGGCCTTCGTGTTCTTGGCTAGTACTTTGTTCTTGAATGGCAGTAATAAAGAATGGTGGAGGGCCTTGGCGGGCGCCCAGCAAGCCTTGCCGCGGGGTGCTGCGGCTGCCCGTGCACAAGTTCGGGGTACTAAGGTACACCTACTTTAGTACACCGACAGGAGCCCCCGGGCCTGGTCCATACACGGTGCCGAGCGTTGTTGGGCCAGGCCCAAAACAGTGATCTGCAGACATCGCGGCCTGGGTCCGCCTGAATTGGGCTCCGTGTCCACCGCGCTCCTCATAGCAACACGCGTCGATTCTTGGCGTCGTGGGAGACATGGGTGGCGGTGCGATTTTCAAGGCTCCCACCCCGTGATCTTTGGGCGGCGAGGTCACTTCATCCGTCGCCCCATCTCCGCTTTTTCGCCACGCGGCTCCCATGCGCGGGGGGTCATGGGTGGTGAAGGTGGGAGGCCCAGGCCGTCACAGGCGGAGATGGTGGGTCGGCCCGCTCTTCCCCCCCTCGCGCCTGATTGGCTGGCCAGGCGGTCGAGCCCCACCTGCTCCTTTAAGAAGGGCTGAAGGGGCGCAAGAAACCGCACTCCATCACCTTCCTCTTCCTTCATCTTCGTTACTCTTCCTTCCGTGCGCCATGGAGGAGGAATCCTGGTCCTTCTTCGGTGGCGGCAAGGGTCGCCACCGAGCGCGCGCCTCTCCCTACCTGCGCTGCGGCCAGAGAGCCGGCCGTGAGGGGAAGAGGGAGGCGAGGCAGCAGACGAGTCGTGGGCGCGGTCGGGCGCTCGGGGGAGGCGGCGGCAGGCGTCGCCACCCGTCTCCGGCAGCTCCTCTCCTCGAGTGGTCCACACGGGCGACCCACAGGAGTTCTTCATCAAGCTGCGCCGAGCACCTCGCCGCCGCCGCCGCTGCCGGCCCGTTCGCGTGTGCGATGGAACGGATCCGCCGAGATGATGGAGTTGCGTATGAGGGCTGCGGGATCAGCGGCACTTTCAGTGGCGTCGCATCCCCAGCCCCGGCGTGATGTATTCGACCGAGGTGGAAGGCGTTCGCGCATCCACAGCTTGGCGGCGGGGTTTACCCTCCATTTTAAGTTAATGGAGGCAACCTTCTCACCGTCAAGGTCTTGAGGACTCCGGCACCGGGCGAGATCTTTGTGTGGACAGCTCCTTCCGATGCGAAGGCCCCTCCTCGGCGAGTGGCGAGGAGGAGAACAACGGCGACGACGAGGATGGCGGGTCCGACTAGGCGTCGATCGCTGCCTCGCGGCGCACCGGCGACCCCATCATCCGGTCGCCGACCTTACAAACTCCGGGCCGTCTCCTTGGGCGGTGGCGTGGGAGGCTGCGGAAGAGGAAGAGGGGTGGCGGCAAGGCCGTCAAGTCGAATCTGAGGCGAGAGCCCTCGTCGGCCTTGACGTCCCGCCGCCCGTCTTCAAGCTCTGCCTCCGGCGCCTCCGTCTCCGCCAAGCTCCTGGCCGGCCCCCAGGAAGTTCTCTTGGTGTCTTCTGGCACCCGTAGCTCACCTAGGCGCCCCTTTTGCCCTCCCCGGCAAGCTTCTCTCACCGGGGTCTCCTTGACCTACCTCCTGAACAGAGAAACAGGAGAGGGATTACGGGCATCTTATCTTTCAATTTGTAAGCCCTCGGGCATTAGCTGCATTTAAAATCTGTAATCCTCTCTATCATGTTTTTCATCCTCTATGGACTTGTATTAAACTGGGATGTTTTTAATGAAAAGAGGGGAATGCTTGCCGGACTAGGTCCTTTACCTGATTTTGTGTCTTGCACGTTTTTACCCTACGCTTCTAGGGGACTTGCCGGAGCGAACGCACTTGCTGAGTGCGGGACATCAGCAGCCCGCTGGCGGCATTGCTTCCGACAAGCAACCTTGTCGAGCCGATTCATGACGCTTGCATTATTGAGCGGACTCGGAAACAATCCAAGGGCGCAACTTGGCCACGACTCGGCTCCTCCGCGCACGGGTTTTACAAGACACGCTCGTTCAAGGACTCGGCCCCGCCGTCCCCGGCCCACAAGAGGATGCATGACGAGGGATGAAAAACTTATCTGACTCTGCAGCCCCCGGCGACCCTAGCTTGCCGGGGAGGAACCTTGGCATTTGCAGCCCTCGGCAACTCTGGCTCCGCCAAGACCCAGGTGCCGGTGCGCCTTCTATTGCCCTTGCCGCCGGTGCCGCGGCCTCCGGAGGCCCTGGCCCATCCGAAGGAACTTTGGCACTTATAGCCCCAGTGACTGGCTGCGAGGCCAGCGCGTAGGCGCGCCCTCTAGCTTCTCCTTGTCGCTGTGATTGTAGCCATGAAAATAAGCGAGACAATGCGCAATAAGCTATGTTTTTTTTACGGTGCGACTCTGCGGTAGCGATGCCATGCTTTGCCCTTCGTATGTTTACACTCTCGCTTCTAGGGAACTTGCGGGGCTAACACACTTGCTGAGTAGGGGACATCAGCAGCCCTGGCGGTGTTGTTTCGGCAAAAACCTTCCGGGCTAGTTGCGGCGCGCTTGAATTGTCGGCGGACTCGGAAACAAATCAAGGGCGCAACTCAGCCGCGAGTTAGTTCCTCCGCTGAAGTTTCTCATCGAAGGTCATCCCACGGCAAGGCTTGCTCGTTCGCCCTCTGCCCGTTGTATCCTCGTGCGTTTTTAACCCTCGCTTCTAGGGAACTTGCGGCGCTAACACACTTCTTTGGCGGCGGGGCATCGGCAACTTCTTGGCGGTGTTGTATCCGGCAAAAACCTTCTCGGGCGATTCGGCGCACTTGTATTGTTGGCGGACTCGGAAACAAAGCAAGGGCTTAACAACGAGTTGGTTCCTCTGCGCCTGGGTTTTTCGTACAAAGGATAAACGCTCGAGGGACATAACACAAAGCTATAGGGCTAAAAAGCGCTCTGTACAAAAGCTCAGGTGACTTAGCTTTTCCGTCTTCAGTAATCCGGTGGAGCCGTGCTTCTTCCCCGATTTCCGCCCCCCCTTGTATGTTTTCTTCCCCACGCTTTCGAGGGACCCTTCGGTGCAAACACACTTGCTGAGTGCAGGATATCAGCAGCCCGCTGGCGGTGTTGCCTCCGGCGGGAAGAATTTGTCGGGCAGGTTGCGGTGTGCCTTTACCGTCGAGCAGACTCGAAGCGGATCGATGGCGCAACCTAACCATGATTCGACCCCTCTGCGCTCGGGTTCTTCATACAAGGTATGGACTTTCAGGGAGCACAACTCAAAAGTTTGAAGTTTGGCGGCTTTCTTTGCCTCATCGGCCGGTAGAGCTCGATGGCGTGTCCTCGGCAACGGCCTTGGGCGCTCCGGAGAGGCGGGCTTGTTGGAGTGGCGCGAGCCGTTCTCGCGGGCTTAGTCTTTGGCTGAAGTTTGGCGGCTTTCTTTGCCTCATCGGCGGCGAGCTTCGATGGCGTGTCCTCGGCAGCGGCGCGGCGCTCCGGCGGGCTTGCCGGAGTGGCGCGAGCCGTTCTCGCGGGCTTAGTCTTTGGCTGGTCTACCTTTGCCTTCTCTCACTTGCCGGTGGAGCTCGATGGTGCGTCCTCGACGGCAGCGCAGCACTCCGGGGAGGTGCGCTTGCCGGAGTGGGCATTAGAGCTATCTTTGCCGGACTCGGCTTTCTTCTTCCCGGGGAGCTTGGCGACAAGTGGCTCGCGCTGCGCGGCCGCTGCTTCGGTAAATCTTGTCGGCGCGAGATGGCGCATCCCTCTTATCGCCTTGGGCGGAGATAACACTCATCGGACCGGGCATCTTGAGCACATTGTATGCGTAGTGAGAGCCGCCATGAACTTGGCGAGTGCGGGTCGGCCGAGTATCCCATTGTATGGTAAGGGATATCAGCCACATCGAGCGTGACCCTCTCGATCCGAAGTTCAGCTCGCTGCCGAGCGTCAGCGGCAATGTGATCTTCCCTTTGGCTTGCTCCTTCGGTTTATTCCTTGAAAGGCACCGGTTTCTTGAGCTGTGTCGGGGATCTGGAGCTTCTTGAAACCTTCTGAGGAAATCAAGTTCAGACCGGCCCGCCGTCAACCAACATCTTCGTGACCTTGAGGTTGCGGGTGTTGAGTGAAACCAACATCGGCAAGCACCGACCGCGATGATGCGATCGGGGTGGTCCTCAGCGTCGAAGCGATGGGCGTCTTGGACCACCGAGAGCTGCGTGCCTCGATGGGCAACTCCGCCGCATTCACTTCGCACCTTTGTTTGAGTGGCGGTGCGAGGTGTGCGAGGCGCCGCCGTCGATACCTGGCACTTCCGTTGCTTTACGAAACTCTTGATCATCAGTCTCATCTTCCTCCATCTCTTCATCCTCATCTTCATCTTCGTCCTTATCGCGGCGCGGAGGCTGTCCTTGCAGCGGCTTAGCCTTGCAGAGGCCTTCCCAGGCGGGAAGCTTTGCGGATCCTCCGCCACCTCCTGGGCTCTCTCCTTATCGCGCGCTCATACTCAGCTTTTGCAGCTCCGCCATCTGCTCTACTTTTTGCAGGTTTGGAGGTCATGGCCTTTGGTGCGGTGGATCTTGCAATAGCGCTTGCGAGCCATCACCTTGTCGTGGCTGCTCTGACCTCGCCGAGTCATTAGTTTTAGCCTTGTCGGAGCCGCCTCCGTCGCGGAATGCTCAACAGCTAGTACATCCTTAGTTTTCTCTTCCTATTGTTCGCCTCCGGTTCCTCCTTGCGGGCGGCATCCTCCTTGTCGAGATCATACGCTCGGCAACCTCTCGAGGATCTTCCTCCCTCCTCGGCCCGTGCACACTTGTCGGCGGGCGTGAGGCTCGGCGACATCTTTGATCTTGCACATCGCCATCTCCTCCCTCATCCTGCGATTCGCCGTTCGATAAAGCAGCGCTGATAACGCTTGGCGGGGTGAGCGTCAGGGATGTTCTTGCTGCACTGCTGAATCTTTGTATGTACTTGCGAGGGGCTCTCCTCCTTTTGGGCGAGCAAGTGAAGGTCACTCTCCTGGCCATGAGGCTTGTGGCCACCCGTGAAAGCGCCGACAAACTGATGACCGAGTCGCCCATGAAGAGATGGGCGTCCGGCAAGTGCATGAGCCAAGATCGGCGTTGGGCTTGAGTACCGGTGGAAGTAGTTGGCAAGGATCTTCTCGTCGCGCCCTCCGGCCTTTGTACAGCGATGGTATAGATCTTTGAGGAACTCCGGCAGGTGTATCCTTCCATCATACTTCTCGAACGCGTCTGGTTTGAAGTTCTTGGTTTTGGGCCCTTTGGACTTGCCGCCTTCGCGGGTGAGCAGCGAGCAACCTGCAGCGTCTGACAAGTCGCTGGTTCTCCGAATGCGTCTTGGCGTCGGCGATGGGCCCAGCGCTGTCAGATTGACGTCGCGCTTCTCTCCGGCGCTTCGATCACGGTGCGGCGTCTTCGTGTTGCCGTTCTTGGAAGCGTGGCGTTGATCATGGCGAGTTCGCGGGTCCGGCAACGGTGGAGTCGCCATCGGGGTTGGTCGGCGGTGGCGATCTCGACCTTGGCTGGGAGTGCGGTGTGCACCCCAGCTGTCTTCTCGGCGTCGGCTTGCGCTGGCGCCTGCCGAGAACCTCGATCGCTTCGGCGCGGGGCTTTGTCGCCGTTAAGCGAAGCCGATGGCTATATATGGTCATCCTCGATCATCGATCTTGTGCGGCGCGGAGGTAGTCTAAAGCGGTGGGCTCGGGCTAGCACTTCCTCTCTCTGTCTTGGGTGGCGGTGGTGATGAGCGGCGCGAGGCGGGATGTGCTCGGACTCCCAGCGGGATTGGGAGTGCAACACCCGTCCGGCGGCCGTACCTCGCTTCGCGCCCGACATCTTGGCGTGCATCTTGACCTCGGGCGTCCGCGACCCACCAACAGCCTTGTTCCAGCGAAACGCGGTCTTTGGGGCGCCGGGCGTTGTCGACCTTGCACCTCTTGGGAAGAAGCGCGGCGTCGCTTTCGATCGCCGATGCTTGCGGTGCCTTATTCTTGGATCTGGTGACGGCCTTGAGACCCACCGCGGCGCCCGCTCGCCGCGGCGTCCACTCCACCGCCCGCTTGCTCGGCGGTGGTGGCAAATCGATTTAGATGGGCGGCCACCTCGAAGGTTTCTTCTTGGCGGCATGTTGGCGATAGCGTTGATGCGGCGCGGAGACGGATCGGATGCTCCACGACCTCGGCGCCCCCTACAGCGCGCCAAAGATGTCGAGGCGGATCTCTGTGGCCTCGAACACCTATGGGGCAATGGGGCCCCTTCTAGTCCGAGGAGGCGGGGGGTCGTGGCGAGCGGTCGAGGTCGGCCAGAGAGTCGGCGATTTTACCCGGCCGGGGCTCTCGGGAGATAAAACCCTCTTGCTGCTTTGGTGGTTGTATTTGATCTTGCTCGGCGTCGGCGTATGGTGGTCTTTGTGGGTGTCGAATGGATCGAGCCCTTCTCGTCGCATGGGCCTCCCTTTTATAGTCGAAGGGGTACCCACGGTGGCGGCGTGGGAAGAGGGGGTAGAAAGGTAAAAATGCAGGTTGGTACAGCGATGCACAATAGTGCCCCTACCTAACTCGGCGGCGGGGGACAAGGGCATTAAATGCCCGTCTGAGTGCGCTAACGGTGTAAAAAAGCGACCGTTAGGTGAGCCACGGTTGCCACGATGGCGCCTTTGTCGACTCCGTTTGCCACCTCGCTCCGCATGGCTGCGTAGTGCCTCGCCCGTGCCCTTGGGATGGCCTTGTGATGACCGCGTCGCGGGTCTTGTTGGGTTTGGGTGGCAGCCTTGCGCGGCAAGTGCCTTGCAGCGACCCTTTTCTTGTTGTCTTGGCAAGCTTGCCGATCATTGGGCCTTCTTAGGCAGCAGAAGCGCCAGCAGCAAGTCTTCTGATGACATACTGGTTGGCCTTCGGCAAGCTCCTCTTCTTGGGGCCTTCGTTTCTTGGCTAGTACTTTGTTCTTGAATGGCAGTAATAAAGAATGGTGGAGGGCCTTGGCGGGCGCCCGGCAAGCCTTGCCGCGGGGTGCTGCGGCTGCCCGTGCACAAGTTTGGGGTACTAAGTTACCCCTACTTTAGTACACCGACAAAAATGATCTACACGAAAATCTAGTCAAGTTACATATAAAGTTCAATTAGTTTGGAGCCACGGCCTAAAAGATATGAGCAAAACAAGTTAAACATGGCATTGATGCTAAATGCATCCAAACATCAAGCAAACACCTCAAAACAAGGATATAACATGATAATATGGAACTACATGCAATTCTAAGCAAGTTACATATAGAGCACACTCAAAACGGAGCAACGGTTCAACACATACACATGAAACAACTTTAAAGGACAAGTTGTCCAAAACAGCAACTAGGCATCTAGCAAGCATCAAAGCAATATGCTACAGCATCTCAACATAATAACAAAAGGCATGGGCATGAATTACAGGTAAAGCACGACAAAACATAAACAATGAGCTATCTCCAGAAAACACTATAACATGCTCAAAAGGACATAGCAAAATTGCAAATTATAACAGTTTCAGGCTTAGCAGAAATAACATCAGCTTGCAATGTTTACAGCTATCAAACAACATGTTACAGGAACCTAACATGGCAAAAAAGGCATGGCATGCTAATACTAAAGGCAAGGAACAAAACTCCCTTACTAAACTAATTCTAAAGGTCAACAGAAAAGATGGTATCATCCATGCAAACATGGCAAATGATATGACAGATTCATACATGGCAGGAACAACGATAAGTTGGCATGTTGGTGAGATTTAACCACTCACCACAGAGCAATACATGGCATGACAAGACAACCAACAGTAAGAAGACATGTTTGAGAAGCTAAGCATGGCAAGAAAAAGTTTATAGGGTGCATGGATCACTAGCAAAACTCATGGCAAAACTGAACTTAATGTTAACAGGCTGACAACAACATTATTTAGCAATTTTGAGAGCAAGATAATAACAAGCTTCAGCAGGCTATAAATGCAACCAGGGGCATGGATGGATATATAATGACATGTAGAACAAAACATGCTTAGTGAACATTTCCAGATTATGCATAGAATGACTTGTAGCAGCAGGTTACAAAGCATCATGATGTAGCAGATTCAGCCTAGCAAAATAGTAACAGCAAGTACACTACTTCACGAGCTCAATGCACTCACTGCAATACTCACAAAAATACATGGATTGAACCACAGTAAAGATGGCATGATGTAGCTCAAAACTCATGTAGACATCAAGCTCATAGGATGCACACACAGAATGCAATGAAAAAGACAAAACACCAAGTTCTGATAACAGACAGCAGTTAACATCATATAACACTCTTGCAACAATGATTAGGGCATCAAGATGAACTCAAATGAACATGGCTAAATGGAATGAAATGAAGAGCATCTCACAGCGAACATTTTGATATACTACACGCACGAAACGGAGCAGTATGCATGGAGTTATGATGCGATGAACATGAGCTAAAAATGTCTCAGGAAAAGACTTGGAGGAAATCGGGGTCGACCTCAGGATTTCAGATCTGGATCGGTAGCGGTTCGAGGTGGCGGCGAGCGAGTCAACTCCGGCGAGAGGCTTCTCTGGCGAGACCAGTGCGGAGGAGGTCGGGAGAGGCCGGGGAGGCGGGGATCCCGCGAGGATGGCATGGGCCTTCGGTAGCAGGAACCAGCCAGAGGCGGCGAGGCCACGACTCTCGGGCGGCGGCAGCAAGCTCCGGCGAAAGCGTCTGTGGCGACCTGCATGGCGGCCTGAGGATCAAGACACGGATAGCAGGTTGATCGCGGTGGACTCGTGCGCGAGGAGCAGCGGTGAGTGGGACCGGCGGCGGTCTCGGCAGCTGAAACCTGTGTGATCGAGCCGGCGAGTGGGCGAGGCCCGGCCTTGGCTCGCTTCAGGGCCCAGATCGGCCAGGCGGGTTCTTCAGGCTGGGCGGGCCAGGCGGAAGGAGCGAGCGAGGCAGCGTGGCCTTGTGGGAGGCAGAGGCGGCGGGTGGGCGGCGGCTTGACCCGATGGCTCTGCGCAAAGTGGCGGAGGAGGTGGCAGCGCAATTTGGAGGCGGTTGGTGGCACGGAATTTGAGGAGGGAGGCGGCAGGGAGGTAAGGGAAGGGCTAGGCTGCCAAATTTGGAAGGGGTAATATATAGGCAGGGATGGCTAGGGTTTGGGTTTAGGGGGGGTTTTTGGAGCGTTTCGGAGCCTCCGATCGCGATCTGACGGTCCGAAATGGAGGGGGGGTTTAGGTGGTGTGCAGGTGGGTTGTGAAGAGAGGGTTGGGCTGAGAGGAGAGGGGAGAAATGCAGCCTGACAACTGTTTCCGGAGACCGAAAACGTCCGGCGTTTGACCGGCTACGATGCCGCTATAAGTTTAACGGTAGGGCTATCAAACGAGCTCCGAATGAGACGAAACTTGACAGGCGCTCTGTCTACACTATAATAAGACCGCACGCCAAGTATCACCCCATTCCGAGAACATTTTTTGGCCACTTATAAAATAATATTTCGGAGGTGCCTCGGGCGCGTGCAAGTGTGGTCGGGCTCAGAACGGACAACGGAGAGAACCGGGCAAACCCGAACGGATGCAAGTTTTGAAAAACATGCAGATGAACTGCAGATGATGACATGGCAAAATGCAACACGCAAGCAAATGACATGGCAACGATGGCGAATAACTGACAGACACCTGGCGCATCAAATCCGGGGCGTTACATATCACCAACCTAGCTAGCAAACCTTGCAGACAAGCGGCTGGATGCATCCAGCAGGGTGTGTGCTAGCTTGGCTAGCTAGCGGCCGCGAGCACCGGATGGAGCTGGCATCCGGGCTGCCGCAAGATGGGCTCTGCGCCGCTGGCTCTTTTGACCTCGCCTTCTGCCAGCGTTGGTAGCTGCGTCCCGTGGCCGAGGATGACTAGGTGGACTGGCCGGAGTGAGGATTTCACTCGGGGATTTTTGTCCAGACTGACATGTAGGTCCCACAAGTCCTAACACCTAACTTGACGGTCGAATAGAACGCGTTGACTTAATGGGAAATATGGGTTAACGTGCCTATAACGGCACTTGGTAGTTTAATGCGACGGATTAAGAAAATTTCGGTATGTTTTTGCTAATTTTTGTAGAGTAGCGGTTTCTTGGTAGGGTTGGTTGGTAAGTGGTAGTTTCTTGGTAGTGGTTTCTTATAAGGAACAATGCACTAGCGACAAAAGCCAATTCTAGGTTGTGTTCTACTCCAATGAGTACTACTAGTGGTCGCGGGAGTGTATAGCTCGTTTTGTGGGTTCGATCCCAGCTGAATGCATGGCGGCCTTTTTTTAAATAGTAACCTTGCTGCGAGCCAATATTGTACACTGGTAGTTTGACTTTTGAAGTCGAGCGGACGTGTCGCTCCACAATTTGGGTGCACTGGATAGCCCAACCACGTGAACGGGTTTTCCCTCCCATCATCTCGTAGCTCGCGTACTAGAGTAGTACTCCTATATATCAACTCACACCATGCAAAGTTTCTCACCTGCGTGCTCGCCCTGGCCGCACCTCGCTTGTAGCTTCCTCATCAGTTCCCATATTTAAACTAGCGCTTCCCAATTAAGCCCGAGGAGCCAAAAAGCTTGGGGCAGCATTGGGAACTGTGCAATATGGCTCCATACGTGAACTGCTACTACTCTATAGCATGTGGCTTTGCACACATGGTCTTCGCTCCATTACCGGCTCTGTAAAAAAATCCTCTTGACGTGATTTTTTTGTTTTGAAATGGAGGCAAAAGCTTTGCCTCCACTCATTCATAAAGAAGGAACTAACTAAGTTTGACGAGATCCATTACACCTTCATAAATGGAAGCGAAAAGCCTAGTCTCGCTGTATCAAAGAACTCAAATGTTACGCTTGCGATAGCCATCAGCGATAAACATCTTTGCTAGTGTGTGCGTGAGAGGAAGCGGTCGAGTAGGCCAGCTCGCACTTGAATGAAACACGGAGAATCGCTTTCGCGGTGTACTTTCCTGCATTGATAGTACAGCGATGGTTGTGGAAGCGATAGTACCCTCGAGGAGTCTCGGATTAGGGGTATCCGGACAGCGGACTATATAGTTTGGCGGTTGTTGGACCGTGAAGATACAAAACTCAAGACTTAGTCCCATGTGGGATGGGACTCTCCTTTGCGTGGAAGACAAGCTTGGCGATCCGGATATTAGATTTCCTTCTTTGTAACCAACTCTGTGTAAACCCTAGCCCCCTCCGGTGTCTATATAAACGGAGGGTTTGGTCATCTGAGGGTCAAGGCGATCATAATCATCATAGGCTAGCTTCTAGGGTTTAGCCTCTCGATCTCGTGGTAGATCAACTCTTGTAATACTCATATCATCAATATCTATCAAGCGGAAGTAGGGTTTTACCTCCATCGAGAGGGCGAACACAGGTAAAACATCGCGTCCTTGCCTCCTGTTACCATTAGCCTTAGATGCGATCGGGACCCCCTACCGAGATCCGCGGTTTGACACGACATTGGTGCGTTCATTGAGAGTTTCTGCGTAGCCGTCGCTCACGAGGCTTGATGGCTCCTTCAATCATCAACAACAACACGGTCGGTGAGACTTTTCTCCGCGGGCAGATCTTCGTGTTGGCGGCCGCTTTTCTGGGCCAATTAAGCAGCCATCTGGAAGCGGTCGGCAGCTCGCCCCAGCCACGGTCGAGGTTCGGAACTTGAACTACGGCCGACATCTGCGGAGACTTGATCTTCAAGAGATTGGGCTGCACGGGGCGCGCGAGCGATCACGATGAGCATGGCTTAGACCTTACAGCCGGACAATACTCGGGATAAGCGCACCTCTGAGGCCCAGGACCTAAATCCGGGGCAGATGCGTCGTCAGGGGCGGGTGGATGGACCCCACCCGAGGCCGCACACTCATCGGCGGTAGAGCGAACAGACTTCACCCCAAGGAAGCACATGACCTTTGGACCCGGACTCGTGTCCGTGTGTGGAAGTTCGATCCGCGCACCCGAGACCACCGAATCTGGTTGGGCTCCGGTAATGGAGTTCACCGCTGCGGATATCTTCCAGCACTCGCCCTTTGGTGACATGCTAAACTCGTTAATGTCTCTCTCTTTGTCAGGAGACTCTTGGCCGAACTATGTTCGGCTCGAGTGGGAAGCAGGCGACGAGGGAATTCGTTGCCCACCCACCACCCACTTCACAGCCACTATCGACGACGTAACAAACATGCTTGACTTCGACTCTGATGACACCGACGGTATGGACATTGGCGCATGAGACGATTCAGGACCACCACCCACGGGGCGCTGGACTGCCACCTCATCATATGATATATACATGGTGGATACGCCTAAGGAGGACGATGGCGGCAGGCGGAGGATGAAACCCGGACAAAAGCCAAAATGGCGGCGCATCGCGCTCAAGTCGACCACGGTAAAATAGCGATAATAGCGCTAGAAAGATCGACACCCAGATAACTCCGAAGCAACAGCGACCATATGGACCCGGCGATGGGCGGGATGAGCGAGTCACGCCCGAACACAGCCGGGCGGGCGCCAATCACAGTGATCCCAAGGGCGAACTCATCAAACGCCTCGGGAATGGAGCCGCGGTCAGGACGACGATGCATTCCTCATCCGGAAACGCTTGGAGCGAGATAACCTCCACAGAAGGCTTATGGACATTGCAAGAAGTCTAAAAAGCGAAGCAAAGCTTAAAGCCGCCGCGAAATGCTCAATCGCGGATGGAATAAAGTACTGAACCGAAGAAAAGTATGGCGGCGATCGCCAAACAAAAACTATCAAAGCGCAAAATTGCTACGAGTCGACGGCGAGGCCGTTCACGAAGAACAATATGGCCTATAGGCGAACCAACCGCCGTAACCGCAATAGAGCAGCTCTCTTCGACACGTACCACGATTCGTGAGCTCACGGATAAAAAGGCGGTGCGACCATGTCCATCTATGGATCTAAAGACACCGCCCGGCGGGACTATGGTCACCAAAGCGATCGGACTAATCGGATACGATTCGAATCAGCACGGACACAACAACGGCCGACGGCATGCCACAACTGCGTCCGGATCTGAGAGGGCTGCTCACCCCACATGCTTCACGCGAAGAGTCTTTGGACCACAATTTCCACAGGGTTTTAAACACAGTGAACATAGAAACATATGGCGGACGACAAACCCGAAGTGCGGATTGAGTATTTTATCCTGCATATCCACATGGCTCGTGGGGACGACCTCCACGGCATCAAATATCTTCCCCTCAAATTGAAGGGACCAGCTCGACACTAGTTGAAAAGCCTCCCCGAAAATTCAATTGGAAGTTGGGAGGAACTCGAGGATGCTTTCAGGGCCAATTTTGAAGGGACCTATGTCCGACCTCCGGACGCGGACGATTTAAGTCACACAATTCAACAGCCCGGAGAGTCCGCCCGCAAGCTTTGGAACAGATTCCTCACTAAGAAGAATCAAATTGTCGAATGTTCGGATGCCGAAGCCCTAGCGGCCTTCAAGCACAACATTCGGGACGAGTGGCTCGCCAGACACCTCGGGCAAGAAAAGCCGAGGACAATGGAAGCCCTAACAAGCCTTATAACCCGCTTTTGCGCGGGTGAAGACAGCTGGTTGGCCCGTAGAGGCACCAGCGACCCAAGTACATCCGAAATCAGGGATGGCAATGGGAAGCCACGGTGCAATAAAAACAAACATCGAAACAAGGAAGAAAGTCCGAAAACACAGCAGTCGGCGCCCGGATTCAGGGCTCTCGACCTGTCGACAAAAAGCCATAAAGGTAGCAAAGAAGGACCATCGAGGCTGAACAAAGTCTGGATAGGCATGCCAAATCCATGGCACCCGAAAAACCTGCGAACCACACTCCACGAGAGAATGTTGGGTCTTTAAGCAGGCCGACAAATTAAATGCGAACACAAGGAAGGAAACACCAAGTGAAGGCGAGATGAGCCTGCTTGACCGAACAACGGGGGCGAAAAAATTCTCACGGTAAAAGCAGTAAACATGATCCACCGACTCACATACCCACGAGAAGCCGAGCATGCGCTCGAGAGATGCATATGCTATAGAGCCCGTCGCTTTTAAACTTAACCATTGGTCATTTGCCCGATCACTTTTGATCATAGGGACTACCCGACTAGTATTCGGCACGGAGGATCAGCTGCCTTGGTGCTCGACCCAATAATCAATAGATACCATTTCACTCACGTCCTCATGGACGGCGACAGTAGTATTAATCTAATATACCAAGACACTATCCGCGGGATGAGGATGAACCCATCGAGAATCAGCCAAAGTAACACCACCTTTGAAGGGGTGATACGAGCGTTGAATCCCCTGCGGGGGCTCCCTTGTCTTGGATGTAACATTCGGTTCCCGAGCGACTCGAGCGAAGAACTACTCTTCACCATCGCCCCTCCAGCGGCTATCATGCATTTCTTGGGAGAAACGGCCTTCGCCGCTTCAGCGTAATACCGCTTTCGCCTACCTTAAACTCAAGATGCCGGTCCACATGGCGTCATCACCGTTAACGGAAACAGGGCGTTCCTTACGCGGGAAGAATCTGCGACCGCTCCAGCGATCGGACCTAAGCGGCCTCTAATGCGAAAAGCATGATTGGTCGTTAAGACCATGGACCGAGTTAGAAAAGTCCGGCAGCCGGATAAACTGATCTAGGCACCACATGTAATCCCATAGAGGACACCGGGGATATAGATAATTAATAAAGCCCAATTCTCGGCTGACCTTATTAATAGGCAAATGTCTTACACTTTTACTATCCATTAGTGATAGCCAACTTTTACTGCGCTTACATCATACTCTTCTACATGAGTTTTTCTTTTCTGAGACACCATTAAATGCGACACCCTCCGGGACCGGAACAACGAGGACAAAAGCGTGAGCGTGCAGCGGGGCCCAGCAAGGTTTCTCTTTAGATTAAGCCCTGTGTAAACCTTCTTTATTGTCTCTTGTTGCTTACATCCCATGGGTACTACACCTGAGAGGATCTGCCGTTATTGGCATTTAGCCACGACAGACTAATGCGTGTGCAGGAATACATGGTTCATAATAAAGGGTGTTACTCAGCCCAGTATATGTTATAAAGTCCGAATACCTTCGGGAGTGTTGGTCGTCGCGAGTTTGGCCTTATATGCATCAGCTCCGAATCATGTCTTTGGTCAAATGTTGGGTTTGCCTGGCTCCTGGGTTTGCCGCTTTACATTCCGTTCTTATCGGCTAAGGCAGCCAAGAGAACTCTGCGATTATGCCTGGTTATTCGGATGAGCACCTCGATGAAAGCGAAAATTATTTGTCATGATATAGCGAGACTGTTCAACCACTTGAAGACTTATCAAAACCTTTAGGGTTCCTCCACATTAACGAAGGACGCTTACGGTCATGTACACATCTTGCCCGTATTGGATGCCTTGAAGGTACCGGGGCTACATAGTAGCCCCGTCAAACTCCTATGGCTAAGTGAAAGTGTTAGAGCTATATAGTGCAGTTTGCCTGGTTAAACGTGCGATCACCTCCTTAATGGACCAAGACATTGGATCAAGTGTGATTACGCATATTTTACATAACCGCCGCATTATATGCGTGGGGGCTTTGAAACCAACATTGCTAACTTTCAAAATTGCATATATACATAAAGCGGCCGCAGGGAGGCACAATAACACTTCGGCGAAAAGTATAAACATAACCTCCATAATTAAAATAACATTGTTTTACAATGACACAATTTATCCTTTCGGACATGACATTATTGAGCACGAGCCTCTATTAGCGAGCACCCTCTACTACACTCCAAATAGTGCTCGGTCGGATCTGACCTCCCGCGGATTACAGGTCGCAATGATGGTGGCCTCCATATCTGTCAATATGCTTTAACACGGGCGAGAGCCATCCGTGCACCCTCTATACCGCCGACCTCTTCATGGCATCGATCCGTGATCGTACCAAAATTGTTGCACCAAACCAAAATAAGCTGTCCGACTTAGGCCCTTGACCATAGATGGTCTATTACGAGACCGCATTGCAAGGCCGGACAACCTATGGAGCTCGGCCACGGCAGCCATCCTCTCCTCCGCGGCAATGTCGCGTTGGAGGCGAATTGCGACCGAACAGCTTTTCCACATCATTATCTTTTGATCCTCGAAAAACTTGGCCGCATCAGCTGTACTCTTCGCCAAATCCGCATAGGCGTCTGCAGGACTCTAGCGTCGATACAAAGGAGCGTACTTAAGATCTAAAACCATCATCCGCAACAAATAAGGGTTTCCAGCCGCGATTTCTCCGGCCTGTCGAAGCTCCTCCCGCGCATCCATAATCTCGGAACGCGTCTCCTTGGCCGCATCAAGGGCCTTTTTCAGGTCAGCCCAATTAGCCTTATTATCTTTTTCAAGGAGCTCATACCGGTCGGCGGCATTCTTTAGCTCCGCAGCCATGGCTATTTTGTCTTCGCTTCGGCGACGAGCAGCCTGTTCGGCTCTCAACTCTTCGGCCACCTTTAGGGCAGCCGCATTGCTAGCCTGGGCTTGTTCCTTGACCAGGGCAAGCTCCGCCCTCAGGGCTTCCACGACAGCAGCTCAGTCTACAGTCCAAGCATGTAACATTAACATTATGCTCCTCTCAGTTTTTCCTATAATAAATAAGGAAAGCAGAGAACATACCTTGTGACTCGTTCAACCACTCGTTCACAAGTGTGATATCGGCATCAATAACTCCAATCCGTCACCTCAGTTCGGCGACATCAACGGACCGGTCGGCTGCCGCACCCTTAGCCACCTGTGCATAAAACACAGTATGATCATTATTCAATGATGTGATCCTCATTTGCCGCCTTGGGCTGGCAACCAGAGTCTTGGGGGCTACTATCCATATGGAGCACACCTAGCGTGTGCGCCATAAATCAAGAATTACGTATTTCTCTGAGCAGGCTCGTAAAAGCTTCATTCAACCCGCTTGTGGCGGATGAAATCTTCTTAAGCACCATGCTCATTAATGAACGGTGATCCTCCGTGAGAGCAGCTCGCTCTAGAAGGCTCGACAGCGTATCCGGCTGGTTTCCGAACTGTGCCAGACCTTTCTTATCACCCCGTGAGAACCAAGCTTTCAGAGCTCGGTGGCGAAGTACTAACCGGCCTCGGCAAATCCGGACTCCTCCGTGGCGACACCTCGGGTTACGCCCGCCCCATGAGGCGGAGGCTGGTGGGTTTCACTCTCCATCATCTCCGAAAGAGATCCCCGAAAACGAACTCTGTCGAGAAAGAGCTGCTAGCGGTTGCAAGAATGGATCTGAGTTCTTTGTTCTTGGAGGAGGAGGCACTAAGCTTTGTATTCTGATTAACTTACAACTTCGGTGAGGCTGGCCCGTTTGCGGGCATGGCATGGTGAAAGGCGCCCTTGAGGCGGGGCCCCTGGTGAGATTTTCTTCCCTTGTGCAGGCACCTCCGTCTCCAAGTCTTGGGCGGCCTCTTCTTCCACAAGGGAGAGACCTTAGATTCCCTCCGACTATCCTCCTGCTGCAGGGAGGTAGCAATTCCCCAGTTTGGATGTGCAATTTGTGAAGTTACCTTCTCTATTCTTCCCTTAGCCTTTCCACGAGGGCACTTTACTTAGCACCACGATCAAGCATCTTGGCTATGGCGGGACTTGGTGAGCCTTGGGAAGTGTACCGGACACTGATTCTCTCAGCCTTCTTGAGCCATTCACAGCCCACGGAGGATTTTGAAATAATGTTATAAAAATATAAATGAAGTGTTAGGTTTACGGGTTGCTACTTGGAGTATCTGGTGATTGCAGCTCAGGCCGCATCCTCGGTGGTGTCCGGACACTTTACTTGTGGTCTAAGAATAACACACATCCCTTCAGCGTCGGTGGAAGAAGTGCGAGAATAGTCGCGGACCTTCGGATTGAACTCCCACATCCGGGCGGCGGCGCTTGCAGCAACATCCGTCGGACTAGCATTACTTGAATTATCTTGACCGAGCTAATGTACCTCTCAAGCTCCGGATCTGGCTCCATGATGTCGGCACATCATTATGAGACCCCAATCCGTCCTACATTGGTCGCTTGATTGAGGAGGAGGGCCGAGCGGAGTCGGGGCAGCCACCCACTTTGTACCTCTAGGAGCCATGATGTAAAACCACCGCGGCTGCCATAGATCGGACACCTCACGGGAAGGAGCCCTCGGCCATGGGGCATCGGCGTTCTGCTTATTCTGCACCTCCGCACTCCAGCGTGTAGCCCTCAATCATCTTGGGCTTCATTGAAGGTCTTGAGCCATAAGCGAAGTGTGGGTGGCGTGGAAAAAGCTTAGCACACAACAATGAACAACGAGATGTGAAGGATGGCGTCCGGAGCTAGATCATGAAAATCTAGCCGTAATAGAACATGAGCCCTCTTACAAAGGATCAAGGGTGAAGCCTAAGCGCGGAGGAAGTGAAACTCAATCTGGCGCTCTCGTTGGGCTCGGGGTAGGGATGACCTGCCTGGAGGCGAAGCTTGTGCTTGATGTCGTGATCGGATATCCGACCTCCTAAGCTTCGCAATGTCCTCTTCGTGACCGAGGAGGCCATCCACCGGCCTTGAAGGTTGGATCGAGACATGATTGAGGATCTGGGGTGCTTGAGCTTGGGCTTCGGGTGTTAGAGCTCGAGATGCGAAAAGGTGCAAGAGTGGTGGAAAAGAGGGATAGGCCTCGACCCCTTTATAAGGGGGGTGAATATCAAGCGTACTCGGCGTAACTTGCAGGACTTGCCTAAAACAGGTCATACTAATAGGCATCGTGGGGATGCACGCGCCCGTGTCGATAGAGGATCCCGCGATAAGGGGAACATGATCTCTGCTTTGGCAAGGTGCCCCAATAAAACCGCCTCGCAACGCGTATCGAGGCAGGCCAAAAAAAAACGGTTCGTATTGGGCCGGGCCACAATGCAGGAACACGCCGTACAAAAATCGTCTGCAGATCAAGATTTATGAAGTGCTACACTCTCTACGGTGATGTGCGGAAATTATCTCGCAAAGCTAGACACAATAATCGATCTACTTTGGAATGTTCGGAGATGGAACCCGCCTTGGAATGTTGAAGACAATCTACACGTCGGACTCA